>NW_004624811.1:2483030-2499529 GCF_000247695.1 Heterocephalus glaber | reverse complement strand
ATATACTTTTTTGGGGGGGTACTGGGGATTGAACTCGGGTCCTTGCGCTTGTGCAGCAGGCGACGAAACCACTGAGCTAAATCCCCGGCCCAATATATATATATATATATCCTTTTAAAAACGGAGTTGGGATCTCAAAGGTAAAACGCTCACCTACCATGTATGAGGCCCCAAGTCCAGTCCTCAGCAGTGCAAAACAAACAAACAAAAAATCCAAACAAATAAATAAATTCATACTTTTATAGTACTAGCTGTGATTTTTCTTTTTTCTGTATCTGTACATTTAGATCTAACTTATTCCTTTAAAAATCTGTTTCTTTTTTTTTTTCAGCACTGAGGATTGAACCCAGGGCTTTTGCACCAACCTATATTTTCATCCCTTTAAAAATTTTTTTTGACAGAATCTTTTTAAATTGAAAATTGGTTTGGTGCAGTGGCACAGGCTTGTAATCCCAGAACTTGGTAGGCTGAGGCAGGATAATCTCATGAGTTCAAGTTCAGCCTGGACTACATAGTGAGATCTTGTCTCCAAAAAAATATTGCTAACTTTCCCAGATGGGGCTTGAACTTTCAATCCTCCTCCTGCAGCCACCCAGACTGCTGGGATTATAGTTGTGTACTGCCAAGTCTGATGTAAATTATCCTTTAAAACTGCACAGTGTCTCATGGATTAGTCACATCACAATTTATTTACTGACACATCCACTGGTGACCGAACTATTAGCAGTTTTTCTGCAGTACCGGGAGTGTTATGACGTAGACTCTCACAGACATATTGTGGTCTAGTTTTTGAAGTAATGAAACTCTGGAACTAGAATTGTGATGAAAAGGACAGGTCTTATATCTAGCTTGCTGCAATGCCTCTTGAAATGATATTTTCAACTGCTACCAAAATTATTTGAAGGTTCCTATTTTTCCAACTTCTCACACGTGATTTTGTGTGTGTGTGTGTGTGTGTGTGTGTGTGTGTGTGTGTGCTGGAAATAAAATCCAGAGCCTCACACCTGCTAAACTAAGCTAGTGTGCTTTATCACAGAGCTACATCCTTGATCCCATCATAGCTACTTTAATCTTTCCTTATGTGACAACTATTTGTTTTCATAGCAAATAAAAGAAAAATTGGAGCATACACTTACAGAAGCATGGAGTAAGAGTCATTAAGCAAGCAAAAGACAGTATAGGACAGTACACTGTGGCTGGGCTTGGTGGTTTAGGCCTGTATCCCCAGCACTCAGGAGACTGAGGCAGGAGTATCACTGCAAGTTCTGGGGCAGCCTGGGCTACGTAGTGAGCTCAAGGCCAGCTGAACTACAAATTGAGACCCTGTCTCAAAAAAAGAAAGCACACTGGTTCTTCTCAAAAGGAAATTTGATATGTAGCAGTTTAAGAGAAAGAGTGGATGGAATGCAGTCAACACCTTAGGTCTGAATAGGAACAAATGAAAACAAAAAGTGGGAATGGATTGGGAGAGCTGAATTTTGTCCCTCCTTACCAAGACTTTTATCTGACTTCTTTAAGAATCCATATTTTACATTTTCCTCCCTGTGTAATGCCTTCTAAGCTTCATAGTTTCCATTACATCTTTGAGAATGCAATTGCATTTATTTTGTTTTCTTTATGCTTCTGAAAGGAAACTAATGATGACCAAAAGTGAGAACCATGAACCAGCGATACAATAAACTATGATGATTTGGACAAGAGCTTTTCCATGGTGACTTTTTTCTTGTTGGTGCAAAGCAATAGAGCAATGTATTTCTCATTTATTTCTCTTGGGCTGTCTGGAAGGCTAGGATGTATTATTGTGCAACCCTCTAAGCACCGGCCCCCCCATCCAAATAAAGGAAAAAAACCCCAAACCAAATCCAAATCCAGCCCTGAAACAATTTTTTTTTTTTTTGGTACCAAGGATCGAACTCGGGTCCTTGCACTTGCGCAGCAAGCAGCGAAACCACTGAGCTAAATCCCTGGCCCAATTTTTTTTTTTTTTTGAGCCAGGGTCTCACTTTGTAGTTGAGGCTGTCCCTGAACTCAATATATAGCCTAGGCTGCCCTGAACTCATGGCAATCCTTCTACTGGGATTACAGGCACGTGCCACCACGCCATGCCTGGCCATCCCTGAAACAGTTTTTACCTGGAGTGGAGTGCATAAATTAGAAACCATTCCTTAGTGGCCTCTTTTTTGGGGACTTATTAAAACCTTCAGACATTAAGAAAAGAAAATTGTCACACCCATATTTTCAGTTGAAAAGTCAGCTGTTCTCCATTTTAAATCACTAGTTTGACCTTAAACATGGAGCAATGGCTTACGATCATGTTAGATCAGAAGGCAAACACTTCTGATGTGTACACAGTACATTAGAAGGCTTGAAAACATAAAACGTCAGGGTAAAAAGAGAGGTCAGACAAAGGAGAAGAAAACACAGGAGAAAAAAAGGAAGAGGAATAAAGGGATGGCAGAGGGAAAAATAAGAAATAAAAAAGAGGAAAAAAATAAAGCACTAAATTGGTAACTGTTAACAGCGGTGCCCTGGGTTCCATTGTATTTTGTTTGTTCATATTGTGAACCTGCACTCCTTGAAGACTGGATATCTTGTTCATCTTTGTTTTTCTGCCCAGTATGATGCCTAATAGCTTTGTTCAGAAAATTGTTGGCCTGAATCAGTGCACACTAAACTACTATGTACTGAACATTCTAAAATTTAAATTTCATACCTAACCCTGGCCATAGGTATATTTGTAGCCAGAAGATTTTTTTCTTAACTTCAAAAATTTTTGTATTAGTATGTGTATGCAATAGATAATAATTACATCACCTTGGGGAATTGGTACTTACATATAATTGAAACTTAATCATTTTTACTTCCTTTTCCCCTCTCCACTTTTCACCTCCCCTTTTCCATCTCTACCAAGACATATAGGAAACAGGAAGGTAGACTTTGTGGAGCCAGAAGACATTCATTGATTGATTATTTCTTACTTTCTTCTTTGTTTTTGAGACAGGGTCTCACTATGTAGTCCAGGCTGGCCTTGAACTCATGGCAATACTCCTGCCTCAGTCTCCCGGGTGCTGGGATTACAGGCCTGCACCATCATGCTGTTTATAGACAATCTTTTTTCAATCAGTTGAGGGGCCTGTGAAAGAGGCTCCTGGGCCCACCCTCAAAATCCCCATAAAGACATCTAAGTTGGGTAAGGGCCTGGGAATCTGTGCTGATGTGGAGCATTGAGACCAGACTTCATCTATAAAATCTTTGAGTGAAGTGCTTTCTCCATTATCATCAGTTTGGTGGTCAGGAAGGGGGCCTCAGGAAAGCTGTACCCTCTGGTCTGTGCAAGGGTGACTGAATCTGTGATAAGCATAGCCTGAGGAAATAATGATCTTTGTTCCTGAGATGTACAGAGCTGAAAAGGAGCATCCCACTAGACCGTCAGGGTCAGATGTACATCATTGGGCCCATCTGCAAGCCCAGTCTGGGAATGGACATCAGTTGCAAAAATAAACCATTCCTAAATCTGCTTCCTGGAAAGATGAACTTTGGACAAGAGTCCTCCATCTTTTCATTGAGTCCACTTTTCAAATAAAGTTGCCTTCCTTGCCTGGACACCTGGTCTCTTGAATTAACTGGTTTGTCGAGTGGTGGAGCAGCCTCGGGTGGTTCTGGTCCAGCTTGGGAATCACAGGCTGCTTGAGGCTGGATCTGTAAAGAACTCATGACCATCCTGACGTGTGCAATGACTGAATGGCATGCACAATGATTAAGCTAGAAGGCAGTCACCACAGTGTGTGGAGAATCTTTAGAATTTTAGGTTGTGGGTGTTCCGTTTGCTTGGTGGGTCTGTAGACTGATGCGCAGTCCAGTCTCCAGGTTTGTAGGAAAACTCACAGAGAGGATGTATGGAGCCACTCACAGGCCTGAGAAGGGCTTCTGCTCCTGTAGATGTTTGCATTCTTTGAGGGAGATGAGCTAAGCAAGCAGAAGAAAGAAGAGACAATGTGTTAATGGGAAAACAGCATAACACCAACACACAAAGGAGATGTCCCAATTTTCTAATAAGGAAATGCTCATTAAAACCACACTGGGAAATGGGGGAACAAATCCTGTTCAATGTCTGCAAATGTGAGCTCACTGGACAAACATTCAGGCTGGACTAAAGGGGCAGGTGTCCCTGATTTTAAGTCACTTGTCAGGGATGAATGCTTAGTATTGTTCAACACTTGTGGTAATGTGAACATCACCTTACCGGGTGCTTTGTGTCACCTCTCCCACATGCTGGCATCCATTCAAAATCATAGACCACAACCTTAACTGAGGCCGCCTAGACAGAGGAACCCACAAACATAACAGAAATAACAAAAGCATTTGAGCTGGGCATAGTGGCTTATGTCTGTAATCCCAGCATTCTGGAGGCTGAGACAGGGGGATCGGGACAAGTTCGAGGTCGGTCTGAACTGCATAGTAAATTCAAGGCCCGTCTGAAATACATAGCAAGACCCTGTCTCAAACAAAACAAAACCACACAGCAACGTAACCAAAACCAACAATAACAAGTATCTGCATGATACTTTACACATAGAACAAAATGAATGATTTGCTTTGTTTCATATAACTTCTCTGAGCGAGGTGAGTTTTTTCGTTATTTTTCTCAGATAGGTAAACTGAGGCCCAGAAGGGTATGACATGCGTAGTAGCTCAAAGCAGCAAAAGCTTCGCTGTTAGCTTGGATCCTGGGCATTCTCACCCCACTGTGTGGAGGCAACAAGAACCGCACACATCTCTTGAAGCAGGTCCGTGGTGACAGGGAACGTCCCATTGGAGCCTCGCTATGGGGAGGTAGTGCTCACCTGCCTTTCTGCTCAGGAGCAACTGGGGCCAATAGGTGTTGTGACAGATCCACAGAGCTGTAAAAGGCAGCGTGTGGAGGTGGAGCCGGGGTTTCCGACTCCACAGTCAAAAGCACTGACGAGGGAGGCTTTGGCAGCCGGACTTGCACATCAAGCATGAAAACCCAGCCCACGGTGGAGGGCCTCCAGGTAGGGACACAGGGATTTAGGCAACACCGGGTCGCCTCGCAGCCCAGGGACCCAAGTGGCTGTGGGTGGGGCCAGGAGCACAGATATCTAACTAGGATCTAAAATAGCTGGGATTTACGAAATACCAGCTTTCCAGTCCTCTGCTCTCCACCCGAACTTGATTTTCACTCCTGAGGTCTTGGCCGCAGCAGGCGACCAAGAAGGGCAGGACTTGCTGGCCCTGCTCCCGGAGCTGGAATGGGGCCCCCGAGGAGGCGGCGTCGGAGCGGGAAGCCTGGCCTGGGCGATGGGGAAGGTGGGTGGCCGCGGCGCCCAGGGGGCTCGGCTCTGCGCTCCGCTCGGGCCGCGGGGGAGCAGTCGGGCCGGGCGCGTCCAGACCACGCGGGGCCCCCGCCGCGATGGCAGCGCGGGCTCAGGTAACCCGCGCACCGCAGGTACTCGCAGGAGGCCCCGGGCTGCAGGGAGAGCGAGCGGGCGGACTTAGGGGAGAAGGGAGGGGATCTGGGTCGGGCCTCGGTCTCTTCTAAGGCAGCCAGACTCCAGACTGGCTACCAGTCGGCCGTTCCAGTGGCCTTGCGCACGGTGCACCGCCCGGCGCGCGGGTCCCAGCGCAGCGCGCTCAGACGGGGTGCGGGGCCTCGCCGGACGCCAGAGCGCCGGGCCGGCTCGGAGAGGAGAGTCGGAGCCGGAATCCGCGCGCCAGCTCCGCGGCTGCCCTGGATCTCGGGCAAGTTCGTCTACCTAGACGCTTCGCCTTTCTCATCTGGAAAGATGGGAGAATATTGTTTATCAATATTAAAGGGGACACTAGATGCCGTATGCACCTAGAGTAACGCCTGACATGCTGGGCAGGTGGTAAGGGTTTGCAGTTCCTCTTTCACCCTGACAACAACCCCAGGAGGACTAAGCGTCATCACCTCCCTTCCCTCCCCGGTTTGCGGGTGAGGAAAATGAAACGGAGGGAGAAAAGTAGAACTGAGATTTAGACCCAGGTCAGTGTCTTGAAACACTGCGATCAGGTAGGTTCTAGCCTTACACGTGACTGTGGTCATCTGTTCTAGAACAAAGTCAATCGCCCTTAGCTACCAGGTGGGCAGTGAGCCTGATTTCCTTTCCTCTGTGCAAGGACTTTGATTTCATCTGCCTCAGGCTCTTCCGTGACTGATAAAATATTCGATGTTTCCGTGAGGCTGAATCTGGACTTGACTGTAAGGGTCTGGTTGTTTCCCTTTCCCGTTAGGGTCGTGGCCATTTGAGATGAGCGTATTATTTAGGTGTATTTTTATATACATACGTACATACTTATTGTTTCAATTTATGCATTGGTTTTTTATGTCAAAAGAGTCATCCTGTACATATGTTGATCTATAATTTAATTCAATTACAATAGATCCTGGAGATTTTTTTCCATGTCAGTATATATTGGTGCTTTTTTTTTTTGAGATGACACAGGGTCTTGCTATGTAGCCCAGGCTGGCCTTGAACTGTCAGCGGTCCTCCTGCCTCAGCCTCTCGAGTGTGGGAATTACAGGCTTGTGCCACCACACCCGGCTCATTGGTGCTTTCTTGAATAGTGTGTTCACATGAGCCGGAGCAGTCAAGATCATACAGCGTCTTCTCCCTATGACCAATCACTCTTCCAGGTTCATTCAGCTAACCGAGATTCACAGAGTGCCAACTATTTGCCGGGTCCTGTTTCAGAACCTGAGAACAGACAGCAGGCAGAACTTGTGCTGTGAGGGTGGAAAGCAACAGTGAGGTGTGTCTTGATGGGATTGGGCTCAACTTTAGCTTGGTCCACTTGTTATTTCTGGAGCACAGACAATGTATAGTCAAGCTTCTGTCTTTCTTGGTGTGAAATGATGCCCACTAGCTTGTGTACCATTAGATTTTTTCTCCTGAGGGAAAGAAATAGATTTTCTGAATACATAGACTAATTGATATATATATATTTGATATATATACATATATATATATAATGAAATATTATTGGTCCTGAGGACAGGATGGGAAGTGAAATAACCAGTCACAAGTATTGTACGATTTCACTTAGAAGCTATCTAAAGAAGCCAAATTCATAGAAACAAAAAGTACAGTGGTAGTTGCCAGAGACAAGGGAAGGGGAAAAGGGAAATTGTTTAATGTGCATGGAATTTCAGGCTTTTGCTGTTTGTTTTTTGTCACTGCTCAGGATCAAACCCAGGGCCTCACACATGAGCTCTACCACTGAGCTACACCCCCAGCTCCTAGAGCTTTTGATTTGCAGGATGAAAAATCCTGGAAATAGGTTGCACAGTAATGTGAATATATATATTTTGGTGTTTTGTTAGTTTGTTTGGTGGGATTGCAAGCATGCACCACCACACCGAGCTTTCCTTTTTTTGTGTTCAACTGTGGTAAAATATACTTAATATAAAATCTGGCATCCTAGCTGGTGCAGGAAATCTATGCCTTTAATCTCAGCAGTTTGAGAAGCTGAGACAGGAGAATTGCAAGTTTGAGCTCAGCCTGGGCAACTTAGAGTTTAGCAGGACCCTGTGTCAAGATAAATAGAGAGAAAGAAAGAAAGAAAGAAAGAAAGAAAGAAAGAAAGAAAGAAAGAAAGAAAGAAAGAGAGAAAGAAAGAAAGAGAGAAAGAGTGTGAAGATGGAGCTCAGTGTGAAGTCCAAGGGTTCAGTTCCTAAGATGGGAGGAAAAAAAAAGCAAACAAGGAAGATTGTCTCACAAACTCCTTCGTAAGCGGATTTATCCTGCACTTTGTATCCGGAGGTTGAATCTGCTTTCAGCTGGGGCTTAATAATCACTGGAATCCACCAGGTTTCCCAGGATGTGTGTGAGGGGTGTGGCAACGGAGACACCTGCTAAGTTTCTTCTGCTTGACTTGGCACCAGAGTTTTCTCCAGGTTTCCTTGCTTGGAGCAGAGCCGCTTTCCCTTGCTCTCCGTGATATTGGCATTTCCTTATCTCTGGGGATGAGGTTCTTTGGTTATTTATAGAGCAAAACTCTGAGACCCTTTCAGAGTGCCACACTAGTTCCAAGCAGGGAGAAGCAGTCGTTTTGCTGGTCACAGAGAAGCTGCATTCTTCCTCAGCTTGGGAGCACGTCCCAAGCTTACTTGTGAGTGAGGACCACAGCTTCCCCAGTCCTGGTCATCCTGCTCTTTCCTTGCTGCCTCGGTGTGGGGTTGGCAGCCCCAGATGAATGCAGAGTGGTCGTGGGCCTCTTGCTGGCTCTGGATCTGCTCAAACAGCCTAGGGCCAAGTGGGCATCACACAGCTGGGGCCTGTGCTCTGTGATTGGAATGGTGGAGTTAACCTGACAATTCCCTGCTTTATTCTCCCATCTCTCCTCTAACTGTGCGTGGCTAGCATGTGCAATTTCCTCCCTGGCAGACTCAAAGCCTGCTAGGCTGAATGACCAGAGACAACTGAAATTCTTCCCTTGTTTAATTGTGAACTAGGCACTTGTGTGTGTGTGTGTTACTGGATAAACCCAGGGCCTAGTCTCTGAGCTACATTCCAGCCCTTTTTATTTTGAGACAGCCTCCCTGACTGATCAGGCTGAGTTTGAACTTCATCCTCAGCCTCCCACAATCCACAGTGCTGAGATTATAGGCCCACACCACCACACCTGGCTTCGAGCTTCTTAAATAAAGGGTCTTTTTTTTTTTTTTTTTACTTTTCAGGGCCTTTGTCCTTTTGAACTTGAGCAGAGCACCCAGCCGAGAGAAGGAAATGTCTCTTAGACACTTGGACTTTCTGTAGCACATCTTGGAGGAAACACACTGCCCCTTCGAGCTTCTTAAATAAAGGGTCTTTTTTTTTTTTTTTTTTACTTTTCAGGGCCTTTGTCCTTTTGAACTTGAGCAGAGCACCCAGCCGAGAGAAGGAAATGTCTCTTAGACACTTGGACTTTCTGTAGCACATCTTGGAGGAAACACACTGCCCCTCAGCTTCTTTTTCTCCATGCCCTATATCAGGTTTCAGATTCTCTTTCTTTTCCCTCGTGTCAGGTTCTGCTGGTATCTGGGCCAGGAGAAGCCACTCAAATTGTCCTTGCAAACCAAAGAAAATTCTGATTAAGTAAAACTTTTTGCTTGTGATTAGAAGATTGTAGCCTAAAAATCATGTGTCATATTTGGAATGTATATTGTGTTTGTTTCTTTTTCTCTAAATTCCCTCAGTTGAGATAAAAAAGAGCAAGGATATGGGAATAATAAATTCTTTGGAAATATTAAAAGGGAGAAGAGAAGAATAATGTGAGGAAACCAGAGTTGCTAATCATAGTTCCAGTGCTGGCTATACGCCCTCCGGCCTCACAAAAGTTCCCTAAGCTTTTCTTGTCTATAAAGGGAATAGTCACCATTTAACCACTACTTCTTTTTAGGAGTTGGGACTGTGCTTTGAGTCAGAGATTTGGTTGAGGATCTGATGAAGGCAACAGATAAGTCTCAGATGTCTCAAGGGCAATGCAAACCTGGCTTGGTGAGCAGTTAATGCAAGTTCTGTCTCGCTGCTGACCCTCGGCTCCAACTTAGTGTTAGCATGTTTCCCCTTCCCTTCCCTTCCCTCCCCTCCTCTCCTCTCCCCTTCTTGTCTCTTTCCCTCACTCCCTATCTTCCTTCACTTCTTCCTTCCATTTGTTAAAGAAAGTGAAGATAATATAGATTATTACTTCCCCCGAAGTCTCACATACATACGCAGAGTTTGGGCTTGGGAAGGTGCTTAGAATTTGCGGACACTCTACTTCCCAGTGGATTAACTCACTGATGAGCTCTAGATGAGTCTGCTGAAAGGAGGCAGGGTTTTGTTACAGGGCACAGGTCACTGGGGGCATGATCTGGTAGGGCGTATTCTTTTTTTTTTGAGATAAAGTCTGCACTGTGTAGCCTAGGCTGACCTTGAACTTGCAGGAATCACCCTGCCTCAGCCTCCCAAGTGCTAGGATTGCAGGTGCGCCACCTTGCCCAACTACCATGGTTTTTAAACATTTTTTATTCCCCAAAAGAATCCCACTGCCCTGAGCTATCACCCCGAGTCCTCTCTATCCACACTGTTCTGGTAAACACTAATCTGCTTTCTGTCCCTACAGATTTACCTATTCTAGTTATTTTATATAGGGTAATGTACATAGCTAGCTATGGTCCCAGTGACTGGTTTATTTTACTTAGCATAATGTTTTCAAGGTTCATTCACATTGCAGCATATCTGGATGCTTTATTTCTTTGAATTGTTAAATCATATTTAATTGGATGGATATTTCGCAATTTATTTGTCCATTGATGAAAATTTGGGTTATTTGTACTTTTTGGTTGTTATGAATAATGCTACTGTGAAGATTTGTGTACAAGTTTTTGGGTGGATATGTGCTTTCATTTGTCTTGAGTTGACATTCAGGAGTGGAAGTGCTGAGTCAAATGATCAATCTGTGTTTAGATTTTTTGTTTGTTTTTACAGCACTGGGCATTCAGCACTAGGTCCTTGTACCTGCTAAGCAAGTGCTGTAGGACTGATCCAAATGCCTAGCCCTTTGCATTTTTTTATTTTGAGGCAGGGTTTCACTGACTTGGCTAGGTTGGCTTTGAACTTGCAATCCTCCTACCTCAGTCTCTTGAATAGCTGGAATTACAGGCATGTGCCATCTCAAGCAGCTGTATTTAGATGTTTGAGGAGCTGCAGACATTTTCTTCCAAAGCAGTTGTATGTTTTATATTCCTATCAGCAATCTGTGATAATTCCAGTTTGTCCCCATCTCCTGTGTTTGAATTTTTGGTTTAGCTGTCCTAGTGGATGACCCCAAAGAAATCCCAGAAGAGGTACCTTGTGGTTTTGATTTGTATTTCCCCAGAGTCTAATGACTTTGACCATCTTTCCATGTGCTTGTTGGCTTTTTGTGTGTCTTTGGAAAACTGCCCATTCAGATCTTTTGCATAACTTTCATTTTGGAGACAGTTCCTGAGTCGCCTGGAAAAGGTAAATAAGTGTTAATGTGTAATCCCGTAGGGCTCAGGACCCTTCCAACATCTCTGTGGGTCTGAGGGCATGCTATGTGTCAGGAGCTTTTCTAGGCACTTTGCATATCTGATCTCAATTGTGACTGTGTACTGGGGGGTCTCCTGGGATTAATGTGATAAGCAGATATTTAGGAAAATAATTGCAAACCCTAAAACACTATTTTTATTAATTTTTTAAAATAAATTTTATTTTATTTTATCCCATTCCCCCTCAAGACTCTCCTCTCCCTATGTACAGAAGCTTTGTTTCCATTTTTTCCTTCTATTTTCACTTTTTTCTTGTCCTTTTCTTCCTTTCTCCCTCCCTCCTCCCTTGTTCCCCTTCCCATTTGAACACTTTCTTCACTTTCCCCAACATCCATTATACATTTCAGTCCTTATTTCCACTTTCAGTTTCTCACACCACAGAAACAACATGATATTTAAACATGTGTGTCCAATTTATTTCACTTAAAGTATGGTCTCAAGGTCCATCCATTTAGCTATAAATGTATGAGGCTCACCCTTCTTTATGGCAGAGTAGTACTCCATTGTATAAAAACCCCACATCTTCTTTATCCACTTATCAGTTGATGGGCATTTGGTCTGTTTCCAAGATTTAGCTATTACCAACTGTGCCACTGTAAACATGGGTATGCATATATTACTGTGGTATGATGCTTTTAATTCTTTTGAGAAGATACTGGGAAGAGATTCAGCTGGGTCAAATGGAACCTTTAGTTTTAGTTTTTTGAGAACTCTCCATACTGATTTCCACAGTGGTTGTACCAGTCTACACTTCCACCAGCAGTGGAGCAGTGTTCCTCTTTCCCCACAGACCCGCCAGCATTTGTTATTGGTTGATTTCTTGATAGCAGCCATTCTTTCTGGAGTGTGTTGGAATTTCAGGGTAAAACACTATTTTTAAACCAAAATTTTCAAGACAAAGCACTTTCTGAAATAAAGAATTCATTGAGGGGTTACAGATGCTGACCAGAAAAGGACCCAGTCCTGGGACAAATTCTATAACAACCAGAAGCAAAGCTAGGAAGCAGCTGGAAATGTGTTCTCTGAAGCTAAAAGCCAAGAGCATTTTTATAATGAAAATTTAGGGAAGGAGCTTGGGCATGGTGGTGCATGCCTGTTATCCCAACTGAGGCAGGAGGATTGCCATGAGTTTAAGGCCAGCCTGAACTACAAAGAGTGACCCTGTCTTAAACCAACCAACAAAGAAACAAACGGGGAAGGAAACACAAATGGTGCACACTGAACCCGTACTGGCTATACATAAGAAGGGCAGGATGGAGCACAGTACAGAGATCTTTAGGGTAGGGAGTCAGCCTGTAAGGTCAAGTCCTCTAAATAAGCAGTGGTAAAGTGAAGCTGCTATGGCAGTGGCAACTGTCAGATTGTCTATAGGAATTAGAGTATCACTCGTGAACTGTTGGCAAAGTATTCAACCTCTCCAAGTCTCAGTACCCTTATTCATCAAATGAGAATAATAATCGAGCCCAACTTTTGTTGGACAGATTCAGTGAGTTAGTGAACCAAGTGATTTGTACTGTGATCGTGCACTGGAATGCAGAATAAATTGTTAACCTGCTGTTGGCATTACTCACAGACTCGCTGGCCTGCAAAAATGAAAACCTCTCTTTTTGTAGAGAAAGTAGATGTTTTTACTCCACTGATCTTTCAAAAGACAGAGGTTTTTGTAAATTGAATCTTGTAATCTTCTTGAAGGACAGTGTTTTTCCTGGACAGGGAACTTGGCCTGTGTCTTTCACCTTTTGGGCCACTGTTAGTATCTGCCTGAGAGGGATTTCGAGACAAAACAAACCCAAACCCAATCTTGGTTCTTATCCAGAATAGAGAAATTCAAGTCTTCAAAGCAGATAGTTTTACTCTTTGACCTCAGTTCAGGCAAATGGATATTTTGGGATTAATACACGAAGAGGATCTATGATCTGTTTCTTTTTTTTTTTTTCTTAAAAAAAAAAAAAAGCCAGGCATGGTATTGCATGCCTGTGAGCCCAGTATTCTGGGAGGTTAACACAGGAGGACGGCACCTTTGCATCCTGAGGGATTTAGTGAGACCCTGCCTCAAAAAAAATGATAGAGGAAGGAGGCTGGGGTTGTAGCTCAGTTCTGAGACCCAAAACAACACAAAACAAAAATGACTGGTTCTTTCTACGTCGCTCAGGCTGGCCTCCCGGACTAGCACTATTCCTGCCTCAGCCACCCAGAAAGATAAACACTGCTGTACTCTGCACTCAAAATCCAAAATCTTAAAACTTAAAATCTTTCTAAAATTATCTCAGTTTTTCAGGCCAGCTTTGGAAAAGGTGATCTGGGAGGGAATGGTGAATTGGCATGACTCCACGGAATGGACCTTAGCTCTTGCAGGGAATAGAAGACAAGGCACTCAAGCTCCTGCTTAGCTCTGTCAGGGCTCTTACAGCCACTTCCCAAGAGGCAGGAAGCATTCTTGAGAAGCAGCTCTTGGAGCCGTTTCAGACAGAAATGGCGTCTTGCTGGCGGGCACTTGGGCTTGGCAAACATGCAGCTGAAGAGCAGGGAGCCCTGTGCCCTGGAGAGCCCTGGGGATTGTCTGGTGTTGGAGTTTCTGCTCCCCCAGGGCAGATCTGCAGGAGGCCCAGGCGCCGGACAGCTCCCGGAACCCCTGTTTCATCAGCTTTGTTCTCTGACCTACAGACAATGATGGTGGGATCTTTCAGGTTATTTTATTTTTTTATAGCCTGTGTTTATACCTGGAGGAGGCTATGGTAAAATATCCCTCTTTATCATACAATCACAAAATGGTAATCACTCTTTTATAATTATTCTTTAGGGTCATTTCCGAGGTCCTTTCCTTATGGGGACATTGTATTTCTTCTCCTCTTACAAGAGCAGCAGAAAACAAATGCAGTAGAAGTGTCTTCAGAGTCAAAACTTATTGAAAATGGACCCCTGTCCTACAGGTTGGCTCCTGATTGTGTGGTGGGGATGTGCTCTTTTCCTTCCTCACTGACACTATAGTACAATTAGTCCTGAAACTACACCACTGGAACTCCGAACATCAAGTATAATGGCAAAACCCAGAAATTAGGACATTTAAACCTAGCAAATGACATTTCCTATTATTTCCTATCTGCCAACCTCTGTTATGCATGGGATTCTTCTGAGACAGTCTCACTATGTAGCTCAGGGCGGCCTGAACTCACGGCAGTCCTCCTGCTTCAGCCTCCCAAGGGCTGGGATTACAGGTGCGTGCCACCACGCCCAGCATCACCGCAACAAATTAACAGCATAAAGATTTTTATGTTAAATCAAGTTTTAAAATTTAAAGATTATGATAGAAATCTTATTTTTTAGCGGCACGTGGTGGTACACAACTGTAGTCCCAGCAGTCAGGAGGCTGAGCCAGGATGATCACTCGTAAGTTTGAGTCAAGCCCGGGCTACAGATTGAGTTCAAGGCCAGTCTAAATTACATAGTGAGATCCTGTCTCAAAAAACCCAAAACAAAACAAAGAAAAAAAAGAAATCTTATTTTTTTGTATTTTAAAATAAAACTCAAAGATTGAGATAAAAATCAAATTAAAAGATTTAAGGAGCATTTTTTTTTTTTTTTATGGGAATGTTTTGGAACTAGACAGATGTAGTGGTTGCACCACACTGAATATATTAAATGCCACTGAACTATTCACTTTAAAATGGTTAATTCAGGGGCCAGGGATTTAGCTCAGTGGTTTTGCTGGATGCTGCACAAGTGCAAGGACCCGAGCTCAATCCCCGGTAGAAAAAAAAAAAGGTTAATTTTGTGCTCACTTTGGCAGCACATATACTAAAATGGTTACTTTTATGTTATTTGAAGTACACCTCAATAAATTATTTTTCAAGTTTTGTGCATCAAAGGATATTATCAAGAAAGTGAAAAGATGACCTGCAGAAGGAGCAAATACTGAGAAAATATTATTTATAAATCATATACCCGATAAAAACTTGGTATTCTGAATACACTAAAACATTATACAACTCTACAACAAAAAGACAATCCAATTAAAAACAAAGAACTTGAACAGACTTATCTTCAAAGAAAATATTCAAATGGCCAAGAAACATAGGAAAAGATCTTCAGCATCACTAATCATTAGGAAATGCAAATAAAACCATACTGAAGTAACACTTCAAGAAGAATGGCAGCAATTTTAAAAAATGAAAAATACTAGGGCTGGGGATTTAGCTCAGTGGTTTCACCACATGCTGTGCAAGCGCAACGACCCGAGTTTGATCCCCGGTACCAAAAAAGAGAAAAATACCAAGAACTGGAGAAGATATGGAAAAAGTGGAACCTTAGTACATTAGTGGTGGGAGTATAAAATGACCCAACTACTGAGGAAAAGTCTGGTACTCTCTCACTGATCACCACATGATCTGGTAATTCCACTCCAAACTATGGAAAAAAACTGACAACAAACAAGTATATATATGAGTACATACATGATCACAGCAGCAATAGGCACAATAGCCAGAAGGTAAAAACACCTGAAATCTCAAAACAATGGATAGATGAGTAAATGAACTGTGTATATACATACAATGAGAAATTATTAAGTCATGAAAAGGTACATGTAAGTTGGGTGTGGCGGTGTATATCTATAATTCTCAGCACTCTTTGAGGGTGAGACAGGAAGATTTTAAGTTCAAGCTCTGCCCAGGCAACTTAGTGAGATCCTGTCTCAACATTTAAAAAGAAATTTTTTTTTCAGGGCTGGGGATGTAGCCCAATACAAAGGCCCTGGTTTCAATCCCACATACCAAAAAAGAAAAAAAAAGAGAAAGAGAAAGAAGGAGGGAGGGGAAAGGGGAGGGAGGGAAAAAGGGAGGGAGGAAGGAAGGAAGGAAGGAAGGAAAGAAAGGAAAAAAAAAAGGTACATGCTATATTGAAAATAATCCTCCAGGGTTGGGGATTTAACTCAAGTGGTTCTGCCGCCTGCTGCGCAAGCACAAGGACCCGAGTTCGATCCCCAGTACAAAAAAAAAAAAAGAAAAAGAAAATAATCCTTCAAAACATTTTGCTAAGTCAAAAAGAAGCCAAACACAAAAGGTCATGCATTGTATTATTTCATTTACATTAAATATTCAGAAGAGGTAAATCAACAGGGACAGAAGGCAGATTTGTAGTTGCCAGAGTTGAGAGGAGATGGTAATGGGGAGCAACTGCAAAAGACAATACAGTGTTTTCTTTTTGAGCAGTGGAATTGTTGTGGAACTAGACAGAAGTGATGGCTGCAGCACAATATTGTAAAGGTGGCAAACAATGTTGAGTTATTCACTTTAAAGGGCTCATTTTACATCAATTTCATCTTTTTTAAAAATTCTTCTATTGGTACATTTTAGGTATACAATACGTTTACATTTATCATTGGGTGCTTGTACCTGTACATGATGTATCTTGGTTCTTATTTTTTCCC
>NW_004624811.1:2386929-2482930 GCF_000247695.1 Heterocephalus glaber | reverse complement strand
TTTTTTTGTGATAGGGTCTTGCTCTACTTCAGGTTGGCCTTGAACTCACAACATAGCCTAGGCTGACCTGGAACTCACAGTGACCCTTAGGGAGCATTCTTACTTAAACTTTGGTGGAAATGTTTTGGAGAAAGAATATCCCCAAATTTCATCCTGTGGAACCTGATGTGTGACACTATCAGAGAAAATCTAAAAAACACTTTAACAAAGTATATTTAGGAGATTAATGGATAGCTTATCCCTCCTGGAGAGTCATAATATTTGCACGAGCTTATATGGACACAAAATATTTTCTTTTTTCTCCTGTAATACCTTAATTTTGCAGCATATGCTTTAAGGAACACTGGTAAAGCTGGGCATGGTGATGAATGCCTGCAATCTCAGCACTTGGGAGGATCAGGCAGGAGGATTGCTGCGTGTTCAAGGCCAGCCTGTGGGCTACAAAGTGAGACCCTGTCTCAAAAAAAAAAAAAAAAAAGAAGAAAGAAAGAAAGAAGAAAAAAAAAGAGAGCAAGAAACACTGGTAAAATGCTCATCTATGTGCCCTGCCAGGTATGGCGACACTACAACATCTTCAGTGGCATAGAGTGTGCTGGATCCAGTGTCATAAAGTGCAGCGTGTGCAGTCAGCACAGAGGACTCAGAGGGCACATGTAAGGAGAATTTGATTGAGATCTGAGGGTTTCTAGAAGATTTTCCAGAAGACACGAAGTGTAGATTGGCAGAGAATGGAGGAGAACAGAGAGTGTGTGTCCCAGACAGGGAGAGCACCATGTTCAGAGCACCTGGAAGTGGATTCAGAGACTCTGAAGTTCCCTAGGGAGGAGCCAGAGATGAGGTGGGAGAAGGATGTGGAGGCAGTGAACTGTGAACTGTGTGAACTTGTGAAGGGCTTTTAAGCTTTATGCTAGAGGAGGAGTGCGGAGCCACTGGGAGATGGCAGGTCAGAGTGACTGGCTCATTCGTTCACCTGTAAGGAGATTACAGCCTTTATTGTAGAGAAGGGATTGAAGAAGGGGAAATCACAGGCAGAAAGGCCTGAGAGGCAATCTAGGCAAAAGATTGAGGTGTCTTTAACTAGGGAAGTGATGGCATTAAGTGGGGTAGGGATGACTGAGATACAGAGGTGCAAGCAGATAGAAGAGATATTTCAGAGGGAGAATCAGTAGACACTGGAGGTTGACTGAATGGGAAGTAAGGCCAGGAAGGAATCAAGAATGACACTTTGGCCTGGTGTGGTGGTGCATGCCTGTAATCCTCGAAGTCTGGGAGGCTGAAGCAGAAAGATCCCAAGTTACAGGCCAGCCTGGGGAACTTAGTGACTTGGCCAGAGTGTGGGTCAAAATAAAAAAGGGCCGGGTATGTACCTCAGTGTGAAGGTCCTAGGTTCAATCTCCATTAACTGAAAAAAAAAAAAGGCAATTTAGTTTCTGTTTTTCTTTTTATCTTTAGTGTATGTTGTGACACACAGTAATTCTGTTCGTCTTGGGGAATTTGTATTTGTACATATAACGTCTTGATCATTTTCACCCCTGCTCCCTTCCACCCTCTCCTCTCCCTTCTTCCCTACACTTTGGTCTCCAGCCTGGATCCTAGGGTACACTGAAGAGCCTTAGGGAAGACGAGGTGGCAGGCTGCAGTGAGGAAGTGTTCAGTTTGTCAGGAGACCCTGCTGTTGGGCCGCCAAACCTGGTGAGCAAAGTGGCAGCTCAGGTGCACAGAGATGAGCAGACTGCCCCTCATTAGGACTGTGACCGGGCTGAGGGCTGGTGCTCCCCACCTGAGAGCAAATACTTGGGATTGAGAGGGGGTGGAAGGGAGGACAGGGCTGGGCTGGAAGCCGCAGGTCGGCGGCGGGGGGTGGGGGGGGGGGGCGGTGACTGTCCTCAAAGCTCTGCTTTAGCGAGTGCAGAGCAGGGGGAAGGCCACACCGTGTGAGCCAGGCATGGGTCCCGTTTTTCCTTCTCTGGCCGGAACATTGTGACCGGGCTGAGGGCTGGTGCTCCCCACCTGAGAGCAAATACTTGGGATTGAGAGGGGGTGGAAGGGAGGACAGGGCTGGGCTGGAAGCCGCAGGTCGGCGGCGGGGGGTGGGGTGGGGGGGCGGTGACTGTCCTCAAAGCTCTGCTTTAGCGAGTGCAGAGCAGGGCTGGCAGGAAGGCCACACCGTGTGAGCCAGGCATGGGTCCCGTTTTTCCTTCTCTGGCCGGAACATGGTGACCTCAGCCTCCTGGGACTAGTTTCTATTGGTTTTTTGAAAGATGTATTAGTTTTCTGCAAGTTAAAACTCAGCAATTTACAGGCTTTATGTGAACTGATGACAGAACTGAAGAACGTCGCTGGTCCTCCGAAACCTGATGAGATCAGAAGATCAGCAGAGGTTCCGGGTTCTGTAAATATCAGGAAAGACTAGCAGCTCACTTGTTACATTTAGGTGTGGCTTCTCTTAGACTTTAGGGTGCCCGGCAAAGGGAGGGACTGTAATCTGGAAAGGGACAGTGAAAGGGAGTAGCCAGTGTCCCAAGCTCTGCCCCCTTTCCTTCCTCTGACTCCTCCTTTTCTGCTTCACTAACGCGTGACTTCTGTAGATGTATGATAAAAAGCCCAGAGCTCTGTTTTTTAAGAAAAATGTTATTAGTACACGCTTTTGAGACATAACGAGGACATTCATATTGCTTCTTAGTCCCCTTTCTGTCCCCTTTCCCACCTGTTTTTTCCCTCTCCTCCATTCCCAGATCCCCTTCCTATCTCCTATCTTTTGCTCTTTACGTTAGGTGTACTTTGGTTTTCTCATAAAAGGGAAATCACATGGTATTTAACCTGTCTGATTTATATCTAGAGCTTTCTTTTTGCTGAAGCCTTCTGATGTTCAGTTACCTTTACTGATGATCAGTATTCACATGTTTTCAAAGCTCTGTTGTAGATATTGATTGATTGATCAATTATTCTGGGGATTGAACCCAGGGCCTTCATGATGGGCTATATCACCGGTCTTTTTTTTTTTTTTTTTTGGTACCAGGGATCCAACTCAGGACCTTGCACTTACTTTCCAGGCAGGCAAGGTACCACTGAGCTACATCCCTTGCTCACCCCCCTCCCCCTCTTTTTTTTCTATTTTGAGACAGGGGCTTGCTAGGTTGCCCAGCCCCTAGTTGGATCTCAGACTTGTGATCCTTTTCTCTCATCTCCCAGCGGTCTGGGATTATAGGCCTGTGCCACCATTCTGGCTGCTGAAGATACTTTAACATTTCTGAACATAAAAGCCATTGTAGATATGTAAGAAGGACAGTCTTCTGGCAATTAAGTTTTATTTATTTATTTATTTTTGTGGCGTTTTTTGACACAGATTTTAACTATGTAGTTCAGGCTGGCCTTGAACTCATGGCGATCCTCTTGCCTCAGCCTTCCAAAGGCTGGGATTACACAAGTGTGTGCCCCCACACCCAGGTATATCCTTTTAGGTTGCTCAGGAAGTCCTTTTTCATGCATGTCATTATGAGATGTTATAAAAAATATGGTGAATGGTTTATAAAAATATTTCGGTGAGTCCTCTTTCACCCACACCAGATTTGGTATCTGTGACTTTTGGCTCTTCTCCAAAGTCGAGATAGCCATGAAAGGTAAACATTTTAAATCAATCAGGACATGGAGGCTGCTACTGTTAAAGAGGCTGGATGTGGTGGTGCACGCCTGTAATCCCAGCACTTGGGAGGCTGAGGCAAGAGGATTGTCAAGTGTTCCAGGCCAGCCTGGACTACATAGCGAGACCTTGTGTCAAAAGAAAAAAAAAAAAGACACGAAAGAGAACTTGCAGAACTGCTTCAGAAAGTGGCAAGAATGATGGATTGAGTTCGAAGTGAGGGAGAGTATTTTAAGGGAGATTAATAGCAACGTGCCTTACTGGAATAAATGTAAGAGATTTAAACATTTAGCCTATTTTTTGATAACACATAGGATGATGAGTAACTGATATACATCGGTAGGTGAAAGGCTCAGTAAATTACAGGAGCTCTGTACAAAGGAATACTGGTCAGCCCTTGAAAGAATGACACAATTCTTCATTCCTTACGGGATGTAAAGTTATCATTACGTGAAATGAACGACAGTGCAGACAAGTGTGTAAAATAGACCTGGGTTCATGTAGAGATTTTTGATATAAGCTTAGAAATGCAGGGAATATCTTTGGAAGAAGGTACAACAAGCTGCAATAGAGGTTAGCTTTTGAGGGGGGAAAGTGGGGGTTGACTGCAGGGGTGGGAGGGGCGTTTAACTTCTCCTTATATCACCCGGCCCTTGATCTGCTGTCCCTGGGTCTCCCCTCCCCTCCCCTCCCCTCCTCTTCTACCTTCCGTTCCCTTCTCTTCCTCCGTCCTTCCTTTTCTTTTCCTCTGCCTCTGCTTTTCCCCTTCTCTTCCTCTCTCTTTCCGCTCCTATCTGTCCTTTCCCTTTCTTTTCTTTGTGCTTTTTGTGATCCTGGGGATTGAACTCAGGTCCTTCGCGTTGAGCTGTATCTTCAGCCATTTTTTATTTTATGTTCTGGGGCAGAGTCTTACTATACTGCTGCCTTTCTCAAGCTTGGCCCCAATTTGGGATCCCTGCGCATCAGCTTCTTAGAGTGCTGGGATTATAGGCGTGCACTGTCACATCTATAGAATCATTTTGAACATTGCCCATGAGAAAAACATGAGGTGTAGAGGTGTAGCCCCGTGGTAGAATGTTCGCCCAGTGTGCTCCAAGCCCTCGGTTCAGGCCGCCGACCCGCCCTCAACCTGGCTCAGCTTATTCTAGATAGAATAAAGCTTTACAATATAAAAACTAAGGGCACCATTATCACAGTGAAAACATCATAAGTATCTATTTGTTATGTTTATTGCTATGTTGTAGTTAAGCAGCACAATTACAGGGGATTTACTTGAAGTGATTGTAATCATTGTTACTCCAAACCCCAGGGTCATTCACCCAGGAAGAGCAAGAGCCCTCCTTCTGCCTTAGGGATCACGCCCACAGGCCAGGGAAGAAAGCAGATTGGCCTCACTCTTCTTCCATCGTTTTTCCTTCATTACAGCTTGACCTGATGTATGCAATGCCCAGGGATCCCCGATTACTCTGGCTCTGATTCTTCACCCCAAGTTCTCATCCCTTGGTGTAGATACCTGCAGAGCCCCATATTCTTTTGTTTTCTTTGAAGCAAAACCTTTATTGGTACATTGTAGATGCACATAATGGTAACACTCATCACAGGGAATCTGTACCAGTACATGATAGATCTTACTTCTTTTTTTCCCATTCCTCTCCCCTCCCTTCAACCCCTCTTTCCCGCCTTATTTACAAAAGTTTTGTTTCCATGTTTCCTTCTATTCTCTTTTCTTCTTGCCCCTTCTTTCCTTTCCCTCTCCCCTCTCCTGTGTTTCCTTTCTCATTTGAGCATTTTCTTCCTATCTCTCAATATCTATTATACATTTTGGTCCTTATTTCCATTTCCAGTTTCTCACATGAGAGAAATGTGGTATTTAAACAAGTGTGTCTGATTTATCTCACTTAAGAATATGGTCTCAAAGTGCATCCATTTAGCTAGAAATGGCTCAAGCTTATTCTTCTTTATGGCAGAGTACTAATCCATTGTATTAAATATTGGCAAATTTTTTGTACTGGGGTTCGAACTCAGGACCTTACACTTGGGAGGCAGGCAAGGTGCCACTGAGCTAAATCCCCAGCCCTTGTACTCCACTGTATTAAAAAAAAAACACGTCTTCTTTATTCATTTGTCACTGATGCAAATTCACATATTCTGAGGTGTATGTTTTTGAATTAGGTTATTAGGGAAATCCTGGACTACTGTATTGCAAGAATATGGTGATCTCATGGCTATCTGGTGGGATACTCTTGATGTTCCCATGTGTTGTACATTGGGTGGCTGTTTAATTGGGAGAGTGTTTTATGTGATCTGTGATTCACAGAGCACTATGTGGAATGAAGTGTACTGTGTCGCTGTGCTGTGACATGCTGGTAATGAATGGGGGCCTGTTAAAGTATATGTTTTTCCTACCTCCCTTTCTCTCTAGGTAAGAGGGACAAAAGGGAATTCTGTGGTCTGCAACCTTCAGAGAGAAATGGGCTGTGACTTTATCTAGAGCTTGGATAATAGAGTCTTGGGCAAAATTACCAAGAAATAAAAGTTTGTCATATACTCCACATCTCTATCAGAAGACCCTTTTTTTTCCAGTCTGAGCTTCCCTTGAATGTCCATACACACTTTCCACCTCAAGCCCTTACCAAGATCTCTGTAGTCAATGTCAGATTTTCTCTGAGGTTGATCGGCAGTGCCATTTTGGGTGCCGTAAGCCAGGTATTGGTTTTTTTGTTCTGGAGTCCATTTGGACCTATTACATGTCCTTGGGAGAAAAGATTCAAAGGTAGAAAAATGTTTTGAATAAACCCTTTTCCCTGCTTCCTTTGATTTGGTCAGCTGCTAGCCAGTGAACCTGTGTGGATGGACCTAAGTGGCTGGTAACACTTTTTTCTTTGACTTCTTTGTCTGCATAAAGTCCAGTTTTACCCATGTGAAATATTTCCTTATGTTTGCATATAAAAACTGGTGTGAAGACTTAGGTATTAGGTACACATGTTCTTCCTCTTCAGAGGGGATAGTTGTTATTAGTTATACAATATGATTATCACTTTAGCTAAAAATATTACCTATGTAGCACAGCCTCTGGCAAGCATGAAAAGCTACATTAATGTTGACTTTTGCACCTATTGTTGGTAGTACCTTTTGTTTTTGATATTGTTTCTCCCAAGAGTGTCATAATACCTATAGCTGGCTCCTCTCTTTTTATCTATTTTTACGTTTAAAATTTTTTTCTCTTTCCTCCCTTCTTTCTTTTTTTTTGGAGTCAGTGTCTCACAGTGTAGTTCAGGTTGGTCTTGAATTTACCGCATAGCCCAGGCTGGCCTCCAACTTATGACGATCTTTCTGCCTCAGCTTTCCGAGTGCTGGGAATTATAGAAGTGTGCCACCATGCCAGACTTACGTTTTCTCTTTGATGCCAGGTCACTATGTCTAGTTCAGGCTGGCTTGAACTTGCTGTGATGCCCAGGCTGGCCTCCAGCTCACAACCCTCCCCTAGCATCATGATATGCACCACCACACCCAGCTATTATTTTTGAAAATAGAAATGGAGTGCTTATTTTTAAGTACACCTAAAGGAGTGCTCATGAAAATTTGTAACTAGACAGGTTGAGATTACTCCAAACCCCAGGGTCATTCACCCAGAAAGAGCAAGATCCCTCCTTCTGCCTTAGAGATCACGCCCACAGGCTAGGGAAGAAAGCAGATTGGCCTCTCTCTGCTTCCATCCTTGTTTTTCTTTCATTACAGCTTGACCTGATGTATCCAATGCCCAGGGATCCCAATTACTCTAGTTTTGATTCTTTACCCCAAATTCTCATTCCCTTGGTGTAGATGCCTGCAGAGCCCCATATAGAGAGGCGTATGTTTCTGAATGAGGTTATTAGGAAAATCCTGGATTACTGTATTGCAGGAATATCGTGTCCTTGTGGGTGTCTGGCGGGGCACCCTTGACGTTCCCCATCTGTGGTACACTGGGAGGCTGTTTAATGGGGAGAGCGCTCTTTGTGGAACGAAGTGCACTGTGTCACCGTGCTGGGGCGCACTGGTAAGGCCCTGCGCACGCACCTCCCTCTCAGCACCCCAGGGCACCCCCTGGCTCTCATGGCCAATTCCAGAACCTCTCTCATTCCGTTTCTTCATCACGAACAATGGCCACTGTCTGTATTTGCAGTGTTAGTCACAAAGAAAGTATGTATTTGAAATTTCCCAGTTCTGTAATGATATGCGCATTTTCACTAAAGAACCGAATCCCTCTTCCCTGCTCGGGTTATTATGGTTAGTAACTCTGTTCTTTAGTCCTGGAACCCTTTCTTCTATGCTCCGAAGCTTAGACATTTCAAAGGTAGTTGGCCCCTCTTCTCTATTCCCTCTCCTCCTCACACACCCCGGCTTTGGCCATCATTTTGTCATTTTAACATGGATATATATATATATATATATATTTCCCTAATTCCACGTCTTCCTCGGTGATTCCGCATGTACCTACCTGCACAGGGTATTTTTTTGCCTTCTATACAGTTTTTTTTTTTTGAAACAAAGTCTCGATCTGTAGTTCAGGCTGAACTTGAACTCACTATGTAGCCCAGGCCGGGCTCAAACTCATGGTGATCCTCCCGCCTCAGCCTCCCAAGCTTTCTACAGTTTTATGGCCTGTGCTTGTACCATTTGTGACTTACTCAACACCTGCTTGTAAACATAAGTGCTTCCTCTTTAGTGCTAGAGTTTGGGTCCTTATTTTATTTATTTGCTTACAGTGCTGGAGATTGAATTCAGAGCCTTGTATATGTTAGACAAGTGCTCTACCACTGAGCTACATCCTAATCTTTACTTTTTTTTGAGAAAAAGTCTCACTATGTAGTTCAGGCTGGTCTTGAACTATGTAGCCCTGACTGGCCTCAAATTTGTAGTGATCCTCCTACCTCAGCCTCCGTAGTGCTGAGATCACAGGCATGCACCACCATGCCTGGGATTTATTTTTATTACAATGTGAATTCTCAAAATGTTTTCTAAATGAATGAATGCAGTGTTTTTCTTGGAGGTATCAGTGTTTTAAAGGGAGAGTGGGAAAACTGGTAGAGTACTTCCTGCTTATGGTTTGTGAGGTGGTCCCACACGCTGAGTACTTTCCAAGGTCACTGGGAGGTCATTTTGATGACATCTTTAGGTGGATGGGTGGGGTAAGTATTGAAGTCAGCTGTAAGGTTAAAAATGGGATGTGCTCAAAATTATCCTTGAAAATTATCTTTCCACTGTCCATAAAGCAGAGTCTGTGAAGATTTGCTGTGTAGCTGCTCTGTCGGAACTTTCTCCAGTTGAGGACCAGATTAAATAGAGGACCTTGGAAGGAAGGCTGGAGTCTCTCAGTGAGACAGATGCAGTGCACAGAATGAGATGCGCTGTGCTTGTGTAAATGAGCCTCACTGGGGCCTGGGGATTCTTTCACTTCCCTGCCCAGGGACCAAGACAGTTGCTTCTGAATAAATTCTCTGTGTGGTCAGTGTTCCTGCTGGTCCCTGAGAGTCCTCAGAGGCAAAATTACTTTCCTAGAGCTACGGAGACATGATTTGTCCTTTTAGCTCATTTCTCATGAATGTACTTCTCCCAAGGCTATATGATGAATCCCTAATTATCTAAAGAGGAGATTAAAATACTCTTTTCTTTTTCAACTATTTGTCTTCATGAGGCCAGTTTTCTATATATATTTCAACCAAAACATCTCGCTGCAACAGATTAAATGTGGAAGCAAGTAAAAGCATACAGCTGTTGTAAAACAAGTATGAAAGAAATTTGCAGAAATGTAAGACAGTGTTCATACAGACATTTTTTGGGGAAAAACTTTCCTTAAAACATTTTATGGTAAGCCAGGCATGGTGGTACATGCCTGTAATTCCAGTACTCTAGGAGGGTGAGGCAGGAGGATAGTAAGTTTGAGCCCAGCATGGGCAATGTAGCAATTTAGTGAGACTCTGTCTCAAAAGAAAAAAAAAAGATTTTAAAAAGGGGTGAGGCGAGTATCTTGCTCACTGCAAAGAGCCTAGTTTAATCCCCAGTATCACAAAAAATATATTGTATTTTTAAGGTTAATTGTTATTCTATTTTTGGTTTTTTGGTTGCAGAATCTCACTCTGCTGCCCGGCTAGCCTCAAATTCACTATGTAGCTCAGGCTAGCCTTGAATTTATAATCCTTCTTCCTCAGCCTCCTGAATGCTAGAATAATAATTGTTATTTTTAAAAATTAACTTAGAAATAAACCTTTTTTACAAGTCTCAGTTAAAAAAAAGTCCCAGTTTTCATTTCTAATAAGGTAAATACTGGTAGACATAACTCAGGAAAGCTCTTTTGGGGTCCTTAGTAATTTGGGCCTCTTAGAAACCCCAGCAATTTGAGAGGAGCGGCTTTGAGGGTGTGTCACTCCTGAGTGTGGAACGGCAGTGAATGCCTGCACTTTGGAAAAAGGTCGAAAGATTTGCATGATTTGAGGGGAAACCAGCGTATCTGCACTCTTTCAAAAATTGTTTCTCAGGCTGGGCATTTAGCTCAGTGGTTTCATCACCTGCCTTGCAAGCACAAGGTCCCAAGTTCGACCCCCAGTACCAAAAAAAAATTGTTTCTCTTTCTGTCCCACTTCCTACCTTTTAGTTCTTTTACTTGGTCTTTATAGCAAAGATTTTGAGTTTGTCTAAGTTAAAATGTAGTGTGTGTTACCACTGAGTTTTTTTTTCCACCGCTGAGTTTTAAGATGCACAATTCTATTGAAGTGCTCTTCCTGCTGTGCTCTACTGAAAAAATAAGACAACCCCTATCCTATACATAAAGCTTCCTGTGGATATCATAAATAACATTGAACCTATATCCCTTTTTTTTTTTCTTTTAGTACCAGGGATCAAACTCTGGACCTTGTGCTTGTGAGGCCTGCAGCAGAACCACTGAGCTAAATCCCCAGCCCAATGTATATCTTCTTAAAACAGGCTTTGTAGTTCCAGAAAAGGGTAAATTTCCTCAGTTAATTATTTGAAAATATAGTTCCACTAGTAAACCCAAGGAAATGTTTTTTAGATTCTGTAGTTCACTTACATATAGGCCTAATAAAGTTTTGAGTTATTTACAAAGATATCCGGAGCATAAACAAAAAACACCTATTTGCATGGATACCAAGTTTGTGAGTATCTGGTGCCTGGAAATTGAATAGGGCGAGGGCATCCAACTGGACTTCAGCATGCAGAGTAGTTACCCAACAAATAGGCCTGGCATTCAGTTAAAGCTCTGCATTGCACTATCTAGGGATAGTCGGAAAGGACACTAAAAAAGCAAACTTCCTCATCTATTCTTATCAAAATGATTTAACTCATCTATTTCCTCATCAATTCTTTTTTTTTTTTTTGGTACCAGGGATCAAACTCGCTTGCGAGGCAGGTGCTACATCCCTGGCCCCTCCTCATCGATTCTTATCAAGACGATTTAACATGGCTTGAAGTTATAAATGTTTTATGAGCATGTTTTACTCCTGGGGGGACTGGGCAGCTCCGAGTGTGTGAGAGAGTTGGGGAGAACTTGGGTATCTTACACTACTACTTTGATATTGGGTTTATGAAAAGAGGAAGGAAAGGCTGATGCCCCTTTACTGGCCACCAGTGTGACACCCTCCTGGAAAGGTCACTGCTGGGTTCCTCTGATCCCCCGAAGGCTCTGCAGAGAATTCACAAAAGTCTTACTCAGAGTTTATATGATCCAGAATTTATTTTGAGATTCTAAATGCTTTTTCCAAACAAAGCAGTGTAGGAAAATATTAGTAAAATTTTTGTTTTGTTTTGTTTTTAGTACCGGAGATCGAACTTAGGACCTTGCGCTTGTGAGGCAGGTGCAGGAATAAAATTTTTTACACACATAAGAGAAAGGACATTTTAGGGAATTGTGAGTTATTTAGTTGATATTGCATTTTTAGAGATGTTACAAAAATATTACTACTAGCAGCAAAAAGAGAGAATAATGTCCGAGATTATTCTGTGTTCATTCATCTTTCCTCTCTCCCTCCTTCTCCCTTTCCCTCTCCCTCTCTTTCTCACACCCGGGATTGAACAGGGACTTTTGCCCTGAGCCACACCTGCCGCCCACGTTTTCTTTCTTTTTCTCTTGAGATGGACTCACTAAGTTGCCAGCTTGCCCAGGCTGTGGCCCAACTTGAGATCCTCCCACCTCAGCCCCCTGGAGTGCTGGGGTCACAGACATGCACCCCACACTAAGCTCTCCCTCATCTCTTTCTGAGTATGTTGCTAAATGCTAACTCCTAGAAAGAATTTTCAGTGGAAAATCTGTCCATGCGCCTTAGGGTAGTGTTGTCCCTTAATTTCGTGATATCTGGGGTTTGGTTGCTGTTTCTCTGGGGTTATTCTGTTTGGATCCAGGAGGTGACATGAGGTATTCCTGTAGAGCTTAGACAACACCTTAACCCAGGCTCTGAGCTGACTCTTCTAAGAAAGCCTGACTCCCTGAGCCAAAGGATCGCACATTGCCCAGTTCATGTACTCAGTTTGTTCATGCGCTCAGTTTGAGGGCAGCTGTGTGGCAAGGGAGGAGCTCTGTAGAGAAAATATCAAATGTGGCTCTGCTGTCGGAAAATGTTGCTTCTTCATTTGATTCATTCTGGTGCTTCTCTGCAGGTTGCAGATTGCAAGATAAATAAGACAATGTCTTCTCCTTTGTAGTGCCTGGGACTGAACCCAGGGCTTTGCACATGTTAGGCAAGGGCTCCGCCACTGAGCTACACCTCATCCCTTGTTTAAAAGAAGAATACAGTAAGGTTAGTAGGTAAAGATACTGAGTGAGTGCTATTAAACATTGTTAGTGCTGGGATGTGTAAGACTGAGCAGGTCACCTATTCACTGGTTAGATGTTAGAGGTTTTTGAAGGTACAAAAAAGTTTTTAAAAGAAAACAACTTGTTACCTTTGACCCCTTTTACCCTCTGTCACTCAGCCCTGGGGATGTTAAATAATCGGTTTTTGAATATTAAGGAACACCTCTAAGATGGTGCCTGCCGAGAGATTTTCCTGAAAGAATCTGTGACCTTTAACCCTAGAGTAGCTATACTGGTAGTCAGGGCCTGCTGGGGTGTAGCAGAGCACTTGCCTCGCATGTATGAAACTCTCCCCAAGGCCACAAAGGGGAAAATACCTCTGGTCATGAAAAGGACTAGTTTATGTGTAGCTACACTTGGACACTTCTCTGCAATGCCCTACCTTCACCTGAGGCCCAGGATTGGACGTAAAAATCTGATTATGTTTTAAGGTGAAGCAAACCTAGTGGACATTATTTCTCTTCTATCTTTCTCTCCCCCAAGTGACAATGAAAGCATCCAGTCCACAGAGACTGGCACAGTGGGTTCAGAGGGGGCATCCTCCCCACCGACAACTACTCCTGGGTCAACAATGTACTGGGAGAAGGTGGTGCCGTGGGTTTGTCCCATGTGGCTGTGGGCTGTTGTGTCTGACCATGGGGCCTCTCCCATGTAGGTCTCGAGTACACTGACCACTGAGGTGGGAGGAAAAGGGAATTGCTTGGAACGCTTGCAGCTTAGGGCTGGTTTTCTCTTTCGGTGGTGTTGAGCTGAGAGGGGCAGTTGTAGAAGGAGAGCCTTTCTGTTCTTGTTAGGCTTCCTGTTAACTCCTTTGGAGGGAAAATTCCACACTAGAGAGCTTGAAGTTCTGTTTTAAGTGTGTTCATTTTGTTTTTCTTTCATCAGTCTTGGGATTGGGCCGGGCCTGGGTCAGTAGGAATGACTGGCACCTGGTACGGGGGAGCTAGAGTTTAGGGAGGATACTTATAGCCCCAGAGGTTTGCTACACTCTATCATGAGAGGGCTTGTGAGGGAGATTTGGGAGCCAGCAGGTATTTTTCTATGGAAAAAGTGTATCAAAGTTCTCACTAGCCAAAAACTAACTTACTTCTGATACAGCCACTCATAATAGCTAAACTTTACTGAGGTATACAAAGCCCCAGGGGGAATGCTAAGCCTTTAACTTACATGATCCTTCAGGGGCTCTATGAGAGACCATTATTATTGCTCTTATTTTCTTTTGGTATTGGGGACTGAACCCAAGTCTTCATGTGATAAATGCATGTATACCCCCAGCTGAGGTGGTGTTTTTCTCCATTTGTATAGAGGAGAGAGCAGCCATGAAGACATCCACCAAGTGATTTGTCTGGAAAACCCTACAAAGAGCAGCTATCCAATCATTTAAAAGAAGGGAACAGCTGAGCGCCACTTGCTTAATTTGTATATACTGACTCCTATATTAGGGATGCTTTTGCTGCTTTATTGATGTGTTTGTTTGATTTTGAGACAGGATCTCACTATGTTGCCCAGGCTGATCTCCAGCTCCTAGGCTCAAGCCATACTCCTGCTTCAGCCTCCTGAGTACCGGCTCACACCATTTTCCCGGGCTTGTAGCTAATTGTGGACGTGAATTGTAATAATACCAATTTCTTGTCTGTTTTCTCCTTTTTATTTTAGTCACGTAAATCTTATTTTTCTAGTCAAATTCTTACATGGAAGTTCAAGGCTCTAAAGAATTAATGTCCCAGCAGCAGTAGGCAGAAATTCATGCCCATTTTTTTTTCTAACTGTATTGCAAATTGAACCTAGGGCCTTTGCACTGAGCTACATCCCTAGCCCCTTTTTATTTTTAATTTTCAGACAGTCTCTATGTTGCTAAGTTGCCTAAGCAGTACTTGAACTTGTAAAGCGCCTGCCTCAGCCTCCCAGAGAACTGGGATTATAGGCCTGTGGCACTGTGTCAGCTTCAACTTTTCTTTTCTTTCTTTTTTTTTGGCACTGGGGATCAAACTAAGGACCTTGTGCTTTCGAGGCAGGCGGCGGCACCACTGAGCTAAGTTCCTGGCCCGACCTTCAAGTTTTCTTGACGGCAAGAACCTTGTCTTGTTTGTCATAGAGTTCCTAGCATGCAGTGTGGAGGCCTGTTCAAAATATTTGAATCTATTTATTCACTCAACAAACATTTTGAATTCAGAACAAAAGCTTTCTTGAGGTACATCAACTCCTTCATAGCATCTTTGTCAGTGCTTTGCAAAAATTATGTCCTCAATATGTGTTTGAGGGAATCATTAATTTTTTGTTTGTTTTTCCTAGGAATTGTTAATGTTTTTGAATAGGAGACAGGTCTTACTGATTCTGAATGAGTATGTCTTTCATTGCTCCTTTTTTTTTGGAGACAGAGTCATGCTATGCAGTTCAGGCTGTCCTTGAACTCAGTATGTAGTTCAGGCTGGTCTAGACTCTCAGTAATCCTCCTACCTCAGCCTCCCAAGTGTTGGGATTACAGCCATGCACCACCATACCGGGCTTTTTTTTCCTTTTTGTGTATGTGTCATTTCTTATCATAAACAGGTTTTGAATTTACTATTCAATTAGTTTATCGTACATTTTACAACTGGATTTTTCCAAGTTTATGTTTTTAGTGTTTTGTCAACTTATTGAATACCTTGTAATACATAAAAATACTTGCTGACCCATGTAAAAGGTATGAGGGTAGAAGGATTTAAGATAACTCTGGTCTTCATTTGGGAAGTTTCCTTGTTTGTAGATATGTGTGAAATGCATAAGAACCAATTGATCAATCTCTACTGTCCTCTTGTATAAGGAACTGGAATGGGGACGTTACCATAGACTCCTGTAGTTGTTTTACAGTCTCCTGTGAGGCACTACAGCATAAGTGGATAAGGATAAAGACAGAAAACAAGACAGCGAGAACTGGGTCTTGGGGCTGATCTATGCTGCTCTGGGCAGCAAAGACGAAGGCCCCTAAGGACATCCAATATTTATTGATTACATGTGTGGGAAGAAAGAGAGAAGGGTATGCTTTGAAGACATCTAGTGATATAGGGCCAAACATCTGGCCTGATGGTGCCAAGCAGGGCTGTAAGGGAGGCACTGCTTATCTTGCTTGGAGATAACAAGCAGGTACTGGGCCTGGGTGCAATTGCCAGCAACCCGTTGAGTCAGTGAGAAGCCACAATTCAGGGGAAAAAATTTTAATTGGGATAGCTCTGACCTCAGCTGCACGTAACTCAGCAGAGCACTGCTACTTCACAGACCAGGTCTTAGGTCTCCATGGCAGCCACTGGGGGAGGAGCTATACTCATCCAGTCCACCATCAGACATGCCCATTTGAGTCACGTAGAGCTGCAGTCTTATTCCTGATATAAAACAAGATACCTGAATTATGGAGAGCAAGAAGCAAGTACCACTTATAGCCTACTAGTACTGGGCACGGATGTCTGCTATACTCTTGCTTATAAAGCTCTGTGCTCTGATTATCCTGAGTCCTATCAGTAGTGAACACTTGGATTTAGGTTGGGGTGTATGGGATAAGATCTACTGAAGTATGTAAGAGATTTCATGAGTTGCCTCATTTTTAATCCCCCAGAGCCTTGAAGATACTGTGAAGATGAGACACCATAGCTCTAATGACACCTGGCTTCTGGCCATCACATTTCCTTCAGGGGTAGAATGGGAGTAGGGGAACAAGAAAAGATAGGCCCATGCCAATGTGGAGTTTGGAAACATCCCCTCAGAGAATCTGGCTTACTGCCCTTTTATCTCTAAGGCGTGACTGAAAACATATGGCAAATGTTTAAATTTAAAAATTTTATTACAGTAAAAGACACATTGTTATTAATCTCCCTCAAAATGCTCCTCCTCACTTTGAACACATTCATCCCATCATTCTTGTCACTTTCTAAAGCAGTTCTGGAAGTTCTCTTTCATGAGCATCTTGAAATGCTACAAAAAATATGCTGAATGCTACTGCCGAGTGCCATCCAGTGGAAGGGCATTTCCTTTGTAATGAAGACATTACAGTGTGTTCACATCCACCTGACTCACCAGGTCTGACATGTGACTTCTGGCTCTTCCTCAATGTCAGAATGATCATGAAAAGCACACACTTTAAATCAATCCGGGACACCGAGGCAGCCACAACAGTGCAACTGAAGACGGTCATTAAAAGGGGACTTCTGGAACTGCTTCAGAAAGTGGCACGAGTGATGAGATAAGTGTGTTCAGAGTGAGGGGGAGCGTTCTGAGGGGGTTAACGTCATGTCTTTTTCTGTAATAAACTTAAATAAATGTAAACATTCACTGCAGTTTTCCATCACACCTTGTTCATATCTGTGTATAAAGATATATTCACACACTCATGCGGGAAGAAGTTGAAGTGTTTTCCTGTTAGGACAAGGCCAAGCGCATTGGTTGGTAGGGCTTTATGGAGGGCCCCATGGCCTGTGCCTCTAGATCCTAATACAGCTTTTGGGGGAGGTTGGGTATGACTTGAGTTTGGAGGAATGGGATCAATTTTATTAGGAGGAGGAGTGAGTCCCAGTGTCCTACTGGTTTTCAGGGGCAGTTACAGGCTGTGCCACATGCAGCAACATTGCCAATGGTAAGTCATGCTTGAAACTGTGCATCAATTCTGGCCAAGATGGCATCTGTCCTCTGATGTGCAAGCTCTTCCTAGCTTCCTATGAAATCCTAGCAAAAGTGAAACTTCATGAATGGAAAGACTGAGTTTTGAGAGCCAGATATTTGTGCCGTAAGATTATGTTGCAAGAGGGCCTGGGATTTAGCTCAGTGGTTTCGCCGCCTGCTGCGCAAGCGCAAGGACCTGAGTTCAATCCCTGGTACCAAAAAAAAAAACAAACCAAGATTATGTTGCAAGACACAAAGGTGACATTTAGTAGGCTGAAGAGAATACACCAGCTGTATCTTAACTGGGATCTTGTCACTCATGTGAGTTTGTTTTGGGGTGGTCTTGGCATTTTAATGAGCATCCATGATACCTAACTATATCTGGCCTACTTGGGCTACTGCGGTTACATTGGTTTTTCCCTTATAACATAATGACACTTTCTTTCCAGTCCCAGAAATCTTGGATTGAAGGAGTGTTCAACAAGAGAGAATGTAACAAGGTCATACCCAGTCCAAAAGACCCTCACAGGTAAAATGTTTATTAACACTTTCGACTTTTTAAAAAAAGTGATTCTACTCAGAGAGCTGTTTGTAGGAATTTAGAAATATGACTTGTCTAGAAGATTTCATAGTATCTATAAGGTTAGTATTTGTTAATTTTAATGAGAGTTTTTTTCACTTTATAAAACTACAACATGACTATTGCAGAAAATCTGGTGAGAAAAGGAGCCGTGTCAGTGTTGTAACTTACCTCAGCCCCAGTGCCTATGACAGTTAGGGCCGGTCGTGAAGGAGGCTTGTGATAAACACCTGTTCACTGAATCAGTGAAGAAGAAAGCAGCTAGGCATGATAACGTTGTAGGAGATTCCCTTCTTCTCCATGATCCCTGATGGGGCACAGATGCTATAGGGAAATAATGCATTTCTTCTGCCGAGTCCGGATGAACAATGTATAGTATCTGGATGTGAATGTCCCACATATTGGGAATGTTCCTTATGCCCAACTCCAGTAACTATGGAAAACAGTGACTGTTTGGGACAGTTCAGGTTGCAGTGCACAGATTATGCAAACACGCAATTTTAGCTCCGTTTTCCTCCCCAGGGCTTTTCTCTTGAGCAGATAATGGTTTGAGTTTGCCTACTCTGAGCTCTTGACAGGACTTTGGAAACTCTACTTTTAGAACAAAGTTCAACAAGGCAGCTGGGAGAGACAGGGGAAGAAAGGGGTATGGAAAATTCCCCAGGCAATCAGTTCCATGAAATTAAGTTTGGATATCATTGCCCTTGGAAGGGGGGATTAAAAGGCTAATAGAAAGGCAATATTTTAATGAAGGGAGCTACTCTATTTTTAGAACGTTTAGAAATCATAGCTATATGCTTAGGAAGGGCAGCTTGGTGAGGTTCTTGAAATTCGAGTTCTTTGAGGATGACTAAATAGTGCTCCTTGCCTGTGTTAAACATTGACAAGTCCCACCCTCCTTGAATTTATGGTGTGTAAGCCCTGGGATTGGAAATTCTCATTTTACCTGTGTACCGAAGTTTATAGAATGCCAAGGTAACCTTGTTTTTCCCTTCATCTTTTATGATATCTCATAAGAGATGGTGGCTGCAGGGGAAAGTAGATTGAGTTCCAATGGGTTCATTATGCTTCTGTCAATGGAAAATCATTTCCACAATTACCTTGAACCTAATGAAAAGTAATGAAATTACTAAGTCTATTGTTAACCCATAGACCATCAGAACCCAAGGAGAAAAGCAGTGGGAGGCTGGGATGTAGCTCAGTAGTAGAGTACTCACCTGGCATGAGTGTGATCTTGAATTCCATACCCTGGGCTCAATCCCAGCACTGAAAAAACAAAAGAAGAAGATCCGTGGGCTGGGGAGCTGCTCTTGGTAGAACACGTGCTTCGCCTGTGTGAGGCCCTAGGTTTCATCCTCGGCACCAAAAACAACAAGAAAAAGGAATATCCATGATCATAATGTCACAAATGGCCCAAAGCCTGCTACATTTTATGGAGAAAAAAGCAGTCTCTCTTTTTGTCGGGTTATAAAAAGTTATTGGATGACAATGGCCATTCTTCCTATGCCATTCTTTTTATTGAATCCTAGTAAGATTCTCAAAATTATAGCTCTTTTGTGGTTTTCTTTATAGTGGACAGAAAAATGGTGGTGTTTCACTATCTGAAATTTCAATAAAATTTTATTTTCATTATTGATTTTCTTTTAAACTCCTAATAAGAAACAATCTGACAGACTTGACTATGACATCTTTTCTTTTGTTATTGTCTGCTTGTGGACATAAAGCTTTTTTTTTTTTTGCAGTACCAGGGATTGAGCTCAGGACCTTGCAATTTTGAGGCAGGCAGGGCACCACTGAGCTAAATCCCTGACCATGAAGATTTTAAGAAAAAAGCCTCAAAGCCTGTGGCAGGACAAAGTGAAAAGCCCAAGTTCCAGTTTCCGAATAACTCACTGACCCCTATTCTATGAACATTACATTTCCCCCCCATTATTTTAACAAGAGTTTTCCATTTTTCATACTAAATATATGATCACTGATGACATTTGGAGGTGCTAACCTCCAAATCCAAAAGTTTCTTCTAAATCATGAAAAGAATGGTCGATAAGCATAATAATTATAATCATACCAACTCTCCCCCATCTTGTTTTATAAATTCAATAATATGCTCATCAAAGTCCTAGAAGTGTTTTGGGGGGAGAACTTGACAAAAATTCATATGAATGTATAAAAGTGGTCAAAAAGGTTAAACAATTTTTAACCCTTTTTGGGAGGAGGGTTGCTGGCGATCTGCCCCAAGGTGTCAGCATGCTAAGCACGTGCTCTGGTGTGGGTCACAACCTGCTCCTGTCTAGAAAAGTGCAACACATATGAAACTGGTATTTGATAGGAGTAGATCGACAATAGCGTTTGATTTGATAGTGCTTTATGGCACCACCACACCTAGCCCAGATAACCTTTTATTTACTTTGTGGGCAGATATTATTTCCAGATGTGAACACTGGTGCTTTGAGGAATTGCTGAATCAATGAGATTAAAAATCAAAAAAAAAAAAATCCAGCTATCCTGGCTTCAGACTTCATGTTTTATTAATTACATCATAGCTGCTGCAGTATAATTACGTGTAGTAAATGACATAAAGAAAATATTTTATGTGAATAATCAGCAAATCCTGATTTCCAGATCATTGAAGATAATTTACCACATAAGCATTAATTATATTCTCAAATATATCAGTAAACTAAAGGACACCTTGTTTCTTTAATTTAGATGTGCTCCAGGCTGCCAAGTCTGCCAGAATTTAATCAGGTGAGATTTAAATAAACCTCTTTTTTACTTTCTAAGTTGATGGCGCTGTTTAAAATTCATTGGGATGGTGTCTTTATACCTGGAGTGGACTCACTGTAAGGCAGATGCTGTTCCTCATCCCAGGAAGTTTTACAAAAGAGATTATTTTTGAGGAAATGATTGAATGTAATTGGATACTTGAGTTACTGAAGTTGTAAGTGGTAAGGGCCTTTGGCAAGAGCTTCAACACATGGAAACACTTGCAAAGCATTAGATTTTCATTTTACTGTTCATTTCATTTTCTCACACTGTATTTAGAGAAAAGGAGGCTGCTTCTGTATATGTATGATATTTGGTCTATGACATTTTAGTTATCTAAAAATAATTAAAACTTATTAATATATTTTTAAATTTCACATGGTTCAAAAATGAAGTGCAAGTATTGTGTGTACATAGCAAACTTATTTGCAAAAATATTTGTGTTGTATGTCAGTACAAAACAAATTTTAACTGTGATGTTTGTTTTAAATTGTGTATTAGTAATTGGTTTTGCCTTTCTTTTTTGTCAGTGGAAGGAAATAAAAGTTCCTTAATTCTAATCATATCCTAAAGTTTATATTATGAATTGAACCAATGTTAAATTTATTTTTGAGAAAAAATTAGAATTCTCAGTTTTGAGAACCATGGGGAAAAGAAAACATGCAAAGGTTTCAGAGTGTTTGTTAAACAATGCAAACTCTAAAGAACTGTTTAGTTATCAGTGGTTATGATCATTGTACTTAGGACACTAGTAAATTATCCTGGATTTGGGAAACATAGTGGTACTTTATAGATTCACCCAAGAACATTGATGTCTTCAGCTCCACGTTTATGAAACACCTTCCAGATGGCTTGGTCTCAATAATTACAGGTTTATTTTGTCTTCTTGCACTAATTTCAGTTGTCTTTTACAACCTTTTCATGAGCTACACACAAGATCTCAGAATTTGAGATCAGTATATCCTCTAGAACGTTTGTCAGTACATTTGGGCGAATGAACTCTAGGTTTAAAACAGTTCTTTAGAATTTCTTGAAGAAAAATTAGAATTTACATTTCTATTTTTTTAAATTAAAACTTACTAATATATTTTAAAATTTCACATGGTTTAGAATATAAGTATCAAAAGATGTGAGGTGAAAAATGTCACAGGGGAAATCCTCCCAGCCACTCTTGCTTGCGGGAGGAGGCCGATTCCCCTTCTCTGATTCATGGTCTCCACTAGTACTAGAGTTCTGGGGTTCCTTTCAGGGTTTTTAATTCACATGGAACAAAATGAAATACATATTTTAATTTTTCTCTGGCCATTTGTTTTCCATAGACATTGAGGCCATAGCAGAGAATACACCACGTGTGCCATGATGAATTTCATTGTTCTCATTTACTCATGTACACAGAAGCTCCCTCTGTAACAGGACAGAGAGCTTTCCTTGGTTTGTTACAGAACATAGGTGTGTCATCAATGATGTCTTTGGTCCTTTATCTATGGACCTTTAGGTTATTTAGTTATTTGCAGTCTTTTGCAATTATGAACAAAACACCAATGAACCATGTGGACCATCTATGAGATGTGACTGAAACATATAGTGAATGTTTAAATTAAACACATTCATTACAGTAAAAGACACAGTGCCATTAATCCCCTCAGAATTCTCCCCCTTGCTTTGAACACACCTAATCCATGGTCCTCCACAATTTCTGGAGCAGTTCTGCTAATCCTTTTGCATCTTCAGTTGCACTGTCGTGGTTGCCTTGATATCCTGAAATATTCAAAATGTTTACCTTTCATGGCCATTTTGACTTTGGAACATGCCGGAGGTCACACAGTGCCACCTCTGAGGAATAAGGTGGTTGAGGACACGCTGTGATGTCCATTGGATGGCACTCACTGAATTTTGATCACAACTCATAAAGACAGTCTTGAAAGAGGTCTCCCAAAGCTGCTTCAGAAAGTGGCAAGGACAAGGAAAGTGGAATGATTAAGATGTGATATGTATGTGCCTCAGTTTCCCAAGATGAATGTAATTATTATGTATTGGAAGTATATACCAGTAAAAAAAGAGAACACCAGGATAAGTGTGTTTGAAGAAAAGGGCAATATTTTGAGAGAGATTAATACATTGAAAAAATTTAAACATTCACTATATTTTTTTTAATCACAATTCATAATTGAAACATACCTTGACTAGTATTTAAATGTGGATTGACAGAAATATATCATTTAGAGATGAATATCTTCTGGGCTACCTGGGCTACATTATGTCACCCTGTCTCAAAAAAAAAAGTATGTGTTGGGGTGCATGCTCAAAGGAGTTTTGCTATGGTGAAGTGGTCTACTGTCATTTTTTGGGCCATACTGGGGATTGAACCCAAGGCCTTCACATTGAGCTGGAGCTCCACCCCTTTTTCACTTTTTATTTTGAGACAGGGTCTTGTTAAGCTGCTAAATTACCCAGGCTGGGCTTGAATTTGAGATCCTCCTGCCTCAGCCTCCCGGAGTGCTGTATTACAGGCATGTGCCATCATCATGCCTGCCAACTTCCCACATTTTACTGTGTACCATATCATTAAACTTTTTGGGATATATATCCCATTATGTGTATTATATGTATGCTTGCTGAAAAATTATATAAATGTACTATTATATGAAATATAGAAATAAAATAAAGAGCTATTAAAGGAATAGATCAATGGATGATATTAGAATATTTTATTTAGTAAAAGCAAATGCTGTTTGTTCCTCCACAATATACTATTATTTAAAAGGAGATAGAGTTAAATGTGGTGATTTGTGTCTGTAGACTCAGCTACCAGGAGGCTGAAGCAGGAGGTTTGTTTGAGCTCAAGAGGCCAACTGAGAAACATAGTGAGACCCCATCTCAGTAAAACAAAACAACAAAAACAAAAGCAAACTAAAAAAGGAGATGTAAAACCTAGTTACATATTTATGGTTTTCACTTCATTCTGTGACTTACAGAGTTTATCTGAGAAGCAAGAAGTATTGGTTCTGTTGTTTTCTTACATTCCTGTGCTTATATTTTTAGTATTTGTGTTGCTGTTTCATTTTTTTCCCCAGTTTCTGGTCCACTTGTGAGGACTGTTTTGGTTGAAACAGGTGAAATCTAATCCCTAAGTCTGATTAATAGTCACATATAAGTCATGTTAGATGAGTGGACTTGAATTCAGGAACACAATATAGTTAACCTTTTCTTCCCAAAGTGAGGATGCTTGATTCAATTTCTATTAGTGAAAGTTTCATATTTTGCTCACATTTAAGCATAGTGACGTAATGGGAGTTTTAATATTTTTTTTGCCTAACTTCAGTGGTCTTTTATGTGTTCTTCCCTTTGTGCAGTTCTGCTGTGGCGTATGTAATGGAATTTATTTTATGGCCTTACTGATAGCGCCTACTTGCTTTACCTATGATTGAGAAAGAAACATTGAAGTCTTAAGTATAATGCTTTGATTTGCCATTATACTTTTAAAATATATTACTGACATTTTTATGTCTTCAGAGGTATATCAATGTTCTGGTTTTACTCTTACTTTTTGTTTTGTTTTGTTTTTAATGATCTAATTGTGTAGCCCATGCTGGCCTTGAACTTTCACTGCTCCTGCCTTAGCCTCCCAAGTACTTGTGTTATAGGTGTGTGCCACTATGCCTGGCTCATTTTCATTTTACCAACCTTTGATACTTTCAAATTATTTGGCTAAATTCAGTGAGATTAAGATGTGAATTGAGCAGGGTGGTGCGTGCCTGTAATCCTAGTACTTTGGGAGGCTGAGGGAGGAGGATCACAAGTTGGAGCCCAGCCTAGGCAATTAAGTGACTTAGATCCTGTCTCAAAAGAAAAAAAAAAAGGCCAGGGTCATAACTCCGTGGGAAGCTCTGGCCTCAATCTTCCTTACTGAAAAAAAAGAAAAGATTAAGAAGATTTATTAAATTTCAAGATTGCCTCAATTAACAGTTCTAGTAAAGGAAAGCTTTTTGTATGGAATTATTTATTATTTGTTTTTCTTCTGGCCTGAATTGTATCAGGATAGAATCATTTCATGAAAGATTTACCTGAATAGTTTTTTTTTTGTGGTAGGTTTGTAGAGATATGATTTTTCATTGTGGAAACTTACAAAGTTTAATGTATTCAAATTTTTATTTTTCCTTGAGATTTATTCTGATTTATAAAACATGAGAAGTCCATTATTCTTTCACAAATGATAATTACTATGTTTTCTGCTGGTTTTTATAAGCTTAGTTTTATAAAAGATTAATCTGGTAATTTTTTTAGTTAATTTTGTTACATTGTAGAAATTATGGCTCTTTATTGTTAAGTATCTTTAAAAATTGCTAATAGCAAAAATATGTTTAACTCCCCTCCTTTACAATTGTATTATATATTAATTTATTATTTATGTTTATAGTTAGGTCTCTTTCATGACTTTTTTCTAATAATGTTTTTATTTGCATAGATCTTGAATGCTACATCTTATTTTGGATTGATTAATATCCTTTCACTTTGATATGAATAATGTGTTTTATATGAAGACATCGTGTTACTGTCCTTAAGTAGGGCATATCAGATATTTTTTAGATTTCTACAAACAGCTGTATTGGTATTCTAGGCCTCTAATAAGTTGCACATATTTATATAATGTGATTTTTTAACCCTCTTTCTATTCTAAAATGTAGCATACAGTAGGGTTTAGAACTTTCATAATGTTATGCAGTGAATCTCTGGAACTTTTTCATCTTGAAAAACTGAAACTCTGCATTAATTAAATGACTCCTAGCTGGGTATGGTGGCACATTTCTATAATCCCATCACTCTGGAGGCTGAGGCAGGAGGATCACTGTGAGTTTAAGACCAGCCTGAAGTGCATAGTGAGACCCTGAATCAAATAGGAAAAAAAAAAAAAAAGGGCTGGGGATTTAGCTCAGTGGTTCTGCTTCTTGCCTTGCAAGCGCAAGGTCCCAAGTTCGATCTCCAGTACCCGCCCCCCTGAAAAAAGAAAAAAAAATTAAATGACCCTTCAAAATCCTGACAATCACCATTATATTTTCAGTCTCTAGTAATCTGACTCCTTTAGGTACCTCATACAAGTGAAATCATACCATATTTGCTTTTTTTATGACTGGCCTATTGCACTCAGTGTAATGTGCTCAAGGTTAATCTGTGTTGTAACATGTCAGAATTTCCTTCCTTTGTAAAGCTAAATCATATTCCATTATACGTAGAGACCACATTTTATTTATCCAAGAACCATAGGTGGATAATTGAGTTTCTTTCACCCCATGGCAATTGTGAATAATGCTTCTATGAACATGCATGTACAGTTGACTTTTATTATTTTTTTTAAACATTCACCAAATAACTATTCTGTCCACCCAAGGGAAAAAATAATTAGGGCACTTCTATATTTAGAAAATAATCCAGTATTCAATCTAACATAAATCTTATGGTGAAATTTTCTCTTTTATTGCTGGAATTGAACCCAGGGCCTCAATGCATGGGAGGGAATGCTCTACCAATTAACTATATTCCTAAGCCTTTTATTTTTTATTTTGAGACAGGGTCTTGTTTATTTGCCCAGGCTGGCCTCGAACCTGTGATCTTCCTTCCCCAATTTCCCAAGTAGCTGGGAATAAGTGTGTTATATACCACCACCCTTGGCCAATGTGAAATTTTAAGAATATGGCATCGATACATTATTCCAGGAAAATGTAGAAACATTGTGTCTCTTTCTATTCTGAAGTTTGTTTTCCTGAATTCAGGTGCTACTGTGGCCGATTGGTTCATGACCACCATGGAATAGATTATGCCTGGTCCCTCTCAACTGCCAAGGAAAATGAAAATGAGCAATGGTCTGTTGAAAAGCACACAGTGAAAAGCCCTACAGATACCTTTGGCACTATTAATTTCCAAGATGGAGAACACATCTACCACTCCAAGGTTTGCTAATAATCCACATTGTTTTGCTGGTTTTGCATAGAAGATAGCCTGCAAGTAAACCTCCAAGTGTAGACAACCAGATGACCTTGCTTCATTGCAGAAAAGATCCACATGACTGATCTCCTTGTCAGAATTGGCCTGATCCTCTCTTACCTTGGCGTCTGACAGGCATCACACATTTCCCAGGTCTTATTGGACTGGTTTCTTTCTTTTAGCAAGCTTTCACGCCCTCTGCAGAAGAGAATGGTTGATGAGCCAGTTCCCAAAGGACTGGCCTTTCCTTAGGGAATGTAGTACAATTACTACTCAGGAGCAGGCTGTGCTGGTCAGTTTGCCAGTATTGTAGCAGATACCTGGGGAGAGGTCTGCTTTAGCTCATGGTTTTAGAGGTTTCAGTCCAGGTTTGTCCCTGTTGCTTCAGGGCTACAGGAAAGCAGCACACTATGGCATGGAGCACACAGAGCAGCAAACTATTCACTTCACAGCCAGGAGTGAAAGAGAAGAGACTGGCATCCCATCATCTCTTCCAAGGGCACACTCCTGGTGACCAAAAACCTCCCAATAGTGCCATGGGATGGGGACCAAGGTTTTAACACATGGGCCTTTTGGGGATATTTAAGGGCCAAACTATAGTGTGGGCTTTAGCTGGAGACTAACCCAATAACTTTTCACCGTTTATCTCTCCTAAGTTCTTGTGAGGACCTCTCACATTTTGTGATATACCCTCTGAATGCTAATACTTGGGCTTTCCCAGCTAGTTTTCCTCCTGTTTCTCATAGGGTAATTTTGCTCATGATTTGCATAGTGCTTTAGTCCTCTCTCTGTCACCGTGACAAAATACCCAAACTACTCCCTTTAAAAAGAGGGAAAAAAAGAGGAAAGGTTATTTTGGCTTGTGGTTTCAGAGGTGTTAGTCTGTGGTCACTTGCCTTGTTGCTTTTCGCCCCGTTGTGGCACAGTACATTATGGCAGGAATGTGTGGTAGAGGAGATCTGTTCACTTCATGGTTGCAGAGAAGCAAAAAGAGAGCCAGGAGGGCCAGGGTCTCAATATCTACATCAGGGACACACCTCAGTGACCCAGCTTTCTTCCATTGGCCCCATCCTCTGAAGGCTCCACCACCTCCTGCTAGTGCCACATGCTAGCAGCTAAACCTTTGACACCCAGGCCTTTGGGATGCTCCTGGTAATCTGTAGCACATTAGTATTGAAAGGTCAGCCACCCCTCCGCGGTGTTCTTTGTGAATGTTAAATGCCTGCTACTTATTAGAGCAGATGGATCCCACCTCAGGAAAGCTCCAAATCAGATGGACCTGGAGTGTGAGTATCGTCACTGGATTTGAAATAAGTTTCTCCTAGTGCAGTCCTAATACTGTCATAATGCAGTTCTACAGTAATCTACATTTTTAGTCATTAGTCCTCTTCCATTCAACTTTGTGTATTGATGTTTTCTTTGGTTGGCAGAAAAATTGCCCTTTTTACTCCTTGGAGAAGCTGATCCTTAAAGAACCCTGCATGTACTTTTTCCTTTGAGTTTGGCTCTTCTTGCTTTTATTCTTAATCATACTCATTCACACCATTTTCGTCCACCAAGGAAGTATTTATTGGGTGCCTATACTTTCTGTGTCATTGCTTACTGTCTAGTGAAGGAAATAGGAAATGACAACAGTTGTCGCAGAGGGAAGGAAGCTATGAAAACAGGTGAGAGGTTCTTGGAGAGAATGAAATTTCTATTTTGGGGAGACGATGCCCTGTGTGACAAGCAGGCCATTGGGTAGTAGGGACAACTAGGCTGAGACCTGAAAGGGGAGGGCAGTGAGTAGGTTGTGCAAAGGTCAAGGGATACCATACAGGAGGCCAAATACTGTGTGACCAAACAGAGCTGACCATTAGGGGGTCCGTGCCCAGCGTTCAGCCCTCGGTGCCTCAGTGGGTTTGACTGGACATCTTGGAAGAGAAGACGTCACTCAGAGCCCAGATCTCACTTGAAGTTTCAGTGCTCAGCAGAACAGGTTAAGAAAGCTTAGTATTCATTTCCCTGGGCTACATTCCCTTCCCAGACTCCCTCCCACCTCATTCCACCCAAGTTCTCCTGTTAATCCCTGTCTGTTGGATTCTGCCTGAGGGAATTAATTATATAGGAGGTAGACAGGGCGGGGGGGGGGGGCGGGTAAGTGAGTCATTAACCTTAGAGTAATCTTCAGCTTGCCTTTGGGAGAAAGACTAGCGCTAATAATTTAGTTAGTTCCTCAGACTGTTTATCCCCAAATCTCAAGGAGCAGTATCTTTTAGGACTGACGGGACTCACAGTTGAAGGAGACGATCCCCTGAGAGAGGAAGAGCTGGAGTAGAGATGAAGTGAACTACTCCAGAGCAGATTTCTTTGCCCACTTCACGACTGGGAATAAATACAAGGGTCCACTTGTACTTTTTCCTGCTATTTCAATATGCAAGAAAGCCACGGCAGCTGAGCGTCCACACATGTAACTGAATAATGATCATCTTTAGGTACTTTCTGACACTCTCATTTCATGATAGCTGCACCTTCCTGATGATGTTCAAAGTTCTAATATTTTCATTATGAAGTAAGGGATGTCTTAAGAAGCTGGGCAACAAGTGGAAGGTTTTTGTAAACTGCTGTCATGTGGAGGATGGTGTGATAATTTCTGCTTCAGGCCTGGAGATTATTGTCTGTGTTAAGGTTTGGCACCGTTTGTAATTCGCCGCTTTGTAATTTCCTTCTTTCTTTCTCTGAGTTTTGCTTATTCTTGCCTGGTAGGAGTATGCTTGTGGAAGTGAACTCTTCTCAGTATTACAGGATTTAAATGGCTTGTGTGGCTGCATTTGCTGGAAAGAGGAAGCCAGTCATACTATATAATCCTAGGCAAAATGCAACATGATTGGAGCACTACTTGCTGGTTTAGATTTCCCTCATCTCGGTTGTTGTCTGTTTCACATTGGTTATACAGACTAATGGCTTTCATTTTGGCAGATTCATAATGCATGTAATGTACTTTGGTCATTTTCAACCTCCATTCCTTCGTCTTCTCTTTTGCTTGCATTGAATATTGAGACATCATTGTTCTTTGAAAAGTTTGTTTTTGTTTTTTTTTTGAGACAGGGTCTCACTATGTAGTTCAGGCTGGCCTTGAACTTGTGGCAATCCTCCCAGTGCTGGGCTTACACGTGTGTGCCACCACATCTGGCTGAAAAGTGTTTATTTTGGAAAAGGAAATGATTTCAGAGAGTAATAGTATATAAAGGAAGTGGTTAGAAGGTAAAATCTAAAATAAATTAAATGTAATTATGCAAAATGTGAAACGATGAAGTAAACTAAGAGCCGTAGCATTTATGACAAATCACATTTCTTGGCTTTTGCTTAACCAGTTTGCTGATGCAGTGCTTTTGGCCAGCTGTTTGAAGTATTTCTGCATCACCTCAGGCCTTCTGCGGGACACTGGGTGCCAAAGCCTCCAGCTGGAGAAAACTTTCCTCCAGTGACTTACAATTACCAGGAGGAATTTCAAGGCAGTGTGGGATCTTTGAAAAGCAAATATTTCTGTGTGTGAAGATGAACTTTTAGAGAGATGCCTAACACCTCCTTTCAGATCTTAGCCATTTTAGGTGCCTTCTATGGCTCATTGTTTCTATACCTGACATGCGGTTTTCACAGTTCTCTTTTCATGTACCTGTTTTCCAGTACATTCGGACTTCTTATGACACCAGGGTGAACCATCTGTTTCGTTTGATGTTGGAAGAGTGGAAGATGGAGCTGCCCAAGCTGGTGATATCCGTCCATGGAGGTGTCCAGAACTTTAAGATGTCCTCCAAGCTTAAAGAGATCTTCAGCCAGGGTTTGGTCAAAGCTGCAGAGACAACGGGAGCGTGGATAATAACGGCAGGCATCAACACGGGTAAAGCACCTGTCTGTCCATCACTTCCCTCTCTCCCTCCCCATCTGTCCCCCTTGCTCCTTTCCTCTTTCCTACCTTCCTTTTTGCCTTCTGTCTCCCTTCTGTGAGCTAGGAAGACTGGCATCAAACCCCTCCTCTGCCACACTCCCAGAAAATATGATGGTGTCAGAAAGAAAGACAAAAATAGTGACTTAGTGACTAGACTCTAAGTCTAAGAATCTAAGAAGAATCACAGGGCTTTCCTGGAATGTGTTTTCATCATTGTCAAAATATATTATTTTAACCTAACTTCTAGTAAACTTCTGGCACAGAAAACAGTCTTTCCTGAGCTTTAGTCTATTCAACCAAAACTCTTGAGAGCAAATGATCTCTGAAATGGAAGGGTTTATTGCGCCATCGCAGATGTCCGCCAGAAAAGGACTTGGTCCCTCATCAAGTTCTATAACTACTAGCAGCAGGACTAGGGAGCAGTTGGAAATGTTAGCAGTTGCTAAGAGGCAAGGGCAATCTTATAATGAAACTTTGGGAAAAGAAAGCAAATTACTCATTGAGCTTACATCAGCTGCAGATAAGAGGTGCGAGTAACCTGAAGTATGGCGAGAACGGTCCATGGCAGTCAGTACCTGTTGCTTCTGGATTGGCTGGGGACAACACACTGGTACTTGGCCAGTCACCTGGGGTCTTGAATTGACATAGATTAAAGAGTGTGCAACAGGTTTTTGTTGGTTTCAGTCTTTAGCTGTTACCTGATTAATTTCTCTTATCTTTTTCTCCTTCCATCATCTGGCTCTTGTGATGAAATTAGACCCTCTCAGAAATGATCTTTTGTCAGGACTATTGGGAGGTTACAGTGATCTCAGACCCATGTAAGCGTGCAGTGCGTGTGGATCTGGACATGATGTAAACTCGTGCGGCCATTGTCAGCCTCTCAGATGTTGGGAATGAATGACATGCAAGAAGTTGCATTGATGCATCAGGCATGAGTAGACAATTACTACTTTTGTTAAGAACGTGATTATCCATACACTCACTGTCTCTGTCACTGACTCTTTTATAGTCCTTGAAATGTGACATTCAAGAATAATGCTCCTTTGCATCAGTTTATGAACTATTTATACATGAGAATCACTTGAGGGGCTTAAAAAAAAGTCAATTGCATGCACTCTTCCCTAGGTGAATTTGAGGCTTTCAGGGTATAGCTTCTGAAATGTGTGTGGAGTGCAGTCAGGTCTGAGAACAAGGGACTCCACATACTCTCTTCTCTGTCCAGTTGTTTACTAACCTGTGGGTTTCCGTTTCCTGTTCGCCTTTTCCTTTTTGGGTATGGGATGCCCTAGCCAATGTCTCCGATTGAATTCTACCCATCCATGAGGATCAACACTAGATGTCAATACACCCATGGAGCAGCCTCTTTTATTTCAACTAGAGCTATACACTTTTGTCTAATTTCTACAGCAGTGGCTGCCTGGAGCTCTTGTCATGTGTATTTGCCTTCCATGTTAGAAGAGTTCATACATCAGGTCTCTTATCTGGTAGTGGACCAGAGGCAGGCCTAGACATTCGCTAAGACTTGGCAACATATACCCATTCAGTGACTTCTTTTGGCTGAGAAGAAATGAAGAAATTACAGATGAACAGCAAAAACAAAATAAAAACCCACAAAAACCCAAAACGAATCAAAATAAAACCAATGGATGTAGTTCATCTTGTACATTTTTCAGAAACTGACTGTTTCACATTCATGGAGTAAACTGAATCAGCAGAATCCTCAGTCTATTGTATAATACTTATTTTATTTCCAGTAAAAAAGAGGATGAAGTGGGGAAGTTTTGCAGAGGTAAGAAAAGGAGACTTGGACAAAGTTTTCTCTTTGAATAACTAACTACATTGCATGCTTTATTTTACTTAATGCTTTAAAAAAAAAAAGAAACTGTCAACTAGGACCAGCTAACTTAAAGGAAAACATATACAGTAGTGTGCAGATGATTAAAGTTGTTCATGTGAATAAAATAAATAGTAAATGAGGAGCACTTGGAGCTTCCCTAATCTGCAGTTGGTTTGACTAATTCAATCACAGCTCTTCCAGAGCCTGACAATTTGAGAAGACTCTGAACCAGTAGCAGCCACAGTGGATCTCAGCTCCAACCCAGACCTAAAGAATCAGAACTTGCATTGTAACAGCAGCCTTAGATGGTTCTTAGGTATATTTAAATTTGAAAGGCTTCACTTATGAACTCCTCCCTACTTTCCAGATGCTTCTGAACTATAATTGAACATAATTGGGCATGCCAATTAAATCAAATGCCAGTGGCCTTCACAATCTGCCTTGTATGAAGCATTTGAATAGGGGCTTGGAGAAAGGATGAGTAACATCATTTCTGTCCCTAGGGAAGGGACAGGAGTGGGCTGGGACAAATGGACAGAACAAAAATTGATGCTAACTAGGTTATGTTCGAGATATAAGGTGTTTGGGGAGTACAAGGGAAAGGGAGACAAATTATAGTTTGAACTTGGGGCACCTTGAAGGCCGAGTGAAGGATATAGCAGCTGGCATTGGTCCTGAGCAACATGGAGGGAGCAGCTTATTGTTAGACACTCATCTGGAGATTAAGGAAGTGTAGAAAGAGTGATAAGCACATTGGTGATAGTGTTGCCATGTGTCAGGTATGGGGACAGTAAGGGACCCAGGGGCCAGCCCAACATGCTGATGAGCTGGCATTATTCTCTGTGTGGCAGGAGGCTCTCAAGGGATTTTGAATACAGAGTAGAATAGGGGAGTGATGTGGTCAGACTGAGTTTGGCAGATACTCAACAGGGAATTTGTATTAAGATCACAGGAGGACCAGTTAGAACAGCAATGACAGCAGCATCAGTAACAGTAAAGAGGCTGGTAAACTAGGCCTTAACCTGGTTTTAAAACCTCGGGAATTATAATCTTTATTTAAGTGGATGACTCCACAGTTGGTATTGATCTGCTCCTGTGGTTATAACCCAGATTCTAGAGATGCCTCTGAGAAAAACTTAGACAATGAACTGGGGGAGAAGGTGCCAGACATAAGGATGTGATTCAGGTGCTCTGCATCAGATATATGCACGTGTCTTACTATGTTTGTGCTACTATAACAGAATACCTGAGACTGGTAATTGCTAAAGAACAGAAATTTACTCTCTCAGAACTTTCGAGACTGGGAAGCCCAAGATCAAGGCACCTATATCTGAGTGTGCTTTCTGGCTGTGTCACCACATGGTAAATATTGGAAAGCAAGAGAGAGCAAACGCACTCTCAGAAGCTCCTTTGATAGAAGCATCAGTCCATTTATGAGGATCACACACTCATGACCTCACAGAAGGCCCCACCTCCAAACCCTACTGTGCTGGGGATTAGATACCTCATGTGTGGATTTTGAAGGGGACCCATTCAAACCATGGCAGCGTCATTTTTTCTGTGCTAATGACACCTATACAGTCATTACTAGGCATAGGAAAAATACGTCTTTATTGCAGTGTTGGAACTAAAGGTCAGATTAAGTCAAAGTCAAAAGGCTATGTACTGTATGACCCCAACTATATGACAATCTGGGAAAGACAGCTATGGAAACAGTGGAGAGATTAGTGGTTGCCAGGGATTAACAGGGATGAGTAGGCAGTGTCTAGAGGAGTCTGAAGGGAAGCGAAGAGAGTTGGGTGCGATGAGACAATGGTGGACACATGTCACTCACTATACATTTGTCAGAACATAGAACACATAAACTGAGAGTGAACCCTAATACAGACTGAAGTCTCAGAGTGCCAGTGGTGTGTTAATATGGATGCATTGATTATAACGAAAGGAATCATTCTGGGGGGAGATGGTGCTGGCAGGTGGGCTGTTTTTGTGTGGAGTGTACTGAGAATTCTCTGCATCTTCTGTGCAACCTAAAACTGCTCTAAAAATAGTATATTTTAAAAAATGTTGGATTACCTAGATTGTAATCTTAATTTCTACAAATAACCAGCTATAACCTTGGGCAAGTGTTTGGCTTCTTTGTGTCACCATTTTTGTCTATAAGAATGAGCAAAAAATGTTCCTGCTTAAAGTATAAATACACATAAAGATAGCCAACACTTACTGAAATCTTACAATGTGCCAGTAAGTGGCGGCTACCATAATTCTTGTTATTATTATTAATTCCAGAAGGCCAAGCAATGATGCATTACTCTTTAGTAGATTAACTCCGGAATACTGGAGTTATTGTATGTAGAGTTATGTTATTAGTTTGCTTTAATCAATCAAGGAAGGATGTTTTACTGGGACATTGGAGATTAGAGATCAAAATACTTAGAACATTCCTGATGCCAGGGCTGGGCTTGCTGAGGAAGGATAATATGTAGAACATTCTGGCAAAGAACAGGTTCAGAACTGAGCTTGTCCAGAGTAAGACTGGCATTATTTGGGTTCAGAGGTCACTGATAAGAGAAAGAGGTGTCATGAGAGAATACAGGAGGCCAAGGTATCAGAAAGTAATTCCACTGTGCCAGCAACATTCCTTAAGAATGACCTTTTGCATATACTTGTCTATGAGTTTCTTTCTGAATCACAGTTTTCCGTGATTGATGTGAGTTAAAATTTGACTTCTTGCACTGGTTGTTCATAGGAGTTTCCAAGCATGTTGGGGATGCCCTGAAAACCCATTCCTCTAAGTCTTTGAGAAAAATCTGCACAGTTGGAATCCCTCCTTGGGGTGTCATTGAGAACCAGAGAGATCTTATTGGAAAAGATGTAAGTAGACAGTCCTTTCACAACAAAAGGAAATGAGCATGTATTTAAATTGCCCATGTAACACTGTACCTGGACGTCTAATAGACACCACAAATATATCTAAAACCAACTCCAGCCTTCCTACTATATCCCCCATCCTATTTAATTGATTTATTTTTAATTTGCTTTTTTCATCAATATATGTCCGTTATATATAACAAGTACATTTATCTTGGGGAACTGGTACATGTACACATCGCATCTTAATCATTTTCACTTCCACATTCTCCCCTCACCCTCCTGACTCCCTCCATCCCTGGATCTCCCTCCCAGCCCCATGAACTCTACCTCCCTGTTTCCTATCATCTCTCTTTCATTTTACCTTTTAAATTATTTATATTTTGGGCTTTTAATGTAAGATACAGTATGTGATTTTTAACCTTCTGTATGTGATTTACTTCACTTAGTATGATGGTCTCCAGGTATGTCTATTTTTCTACAAATGACTCCAATTAATCCTCTGTAGGGTTGATTGGTACTCACCCCGTTTTAGAAAACGGCTATCCAATCTTGAGCTAAATCCCTGGCCCAATGTAGAGATTCTTATGATGTATTTTAACTTTTATTTTGGAAATTTTCAAACATATTGAATAGCAGAGAGATTAGAATAACATTAGGTGGGGATTTAGCTCAGTGGCTCCCACGCCTGCCTTGGAAGTGCAAGGTCCCAAGTTCGATCCCCGGTACCAAAAAAAAAAAAAAAAGAATGACTTACTGTGTACTGTCTCCCAGCTTCAGCATTTATTGACATAATCCCAATTGTATTTCCTCTGCCCCTTATTCCTTTCCAAACCCTCTCCGTTATTATTATTAATTAATTAATTAATTTAATTTTTCTTGAGACAGGGTCTCACTCTGCAGTTTAGGGTTGCCTGGAACTCACTGTGTAGCCCAGGCTGGCCTTGAACTCATGGTGATCCTCTTCCCTCAGTCTCCCTAGTGCTGGAATTACAGGCATGTGACATCATGCCCGGCTTCTCCCCGTTATTTTAAGGCAAACTCTAGACACCAAATAATGTCATCCTTAAATATTTTAGTGGATATTTCTAAACTATAGGAACAGTTTAGGAAAGTATAAGGAAGACGGTTAAAGGGAGGAGAGGGGAATGGGAAAAGATGAAGAATAAATATATTATGTACAGGTACAAATTCCCTATGATAAATGTGATCCTTATATATGGTAAATATGTACTAATAAAAAAGTTAAAAAAAAAGAAAAGATGTGTCACAATTAAGACCTGTGAGCATTTTCCTCCCCTCCAATATATAAAATTATATATATAGATAAAATTATACATATAGATAAATCACAATGCTGTTATCATGACTAAAAAATTAACAATAATTCTTGCGTACTATCAATAATAATTCCTGGTATCATCAACTAATCAAGTCAAATCTTTATTTGCTCATACTTCTTTTTGTTTTTTCCTCATGTGCTGGCCTTTTACAGCAGTGAGTTTTCTCAGGGTATCTCATAGTTTCCAATAGCTTGATTTCTTTGTGCAAAAATGTTCTATACATTGTAGTGAGCTAATAAAAGGCTTCTTTTTCTTTCCTTAAAGGAGGGAAGATTTCATTTAGCTCACAGGGTCAATATATTTTTTTGTTCATTTTTTTCATTGAATTATTTTAATTTTTTCTTTCTTCTTTTTTATTAGTACATGTTTGTAGTACAGTACAGAATGATCACATTCCTCATGGGGAGTCAGTACGTGGACATAACACATCTTAATTGTTTTTATTCCCTCTCCCTCCTCTCCCTCCTCTCCCTCTGCTTTAAAATTAGAGCAGCTTAACATTTGTAAATTTATTCGTAAGATCTTGATGTTTTATATTGAATGAAATATATTGCTTGGCTCGTTGGCTGATGGTCTTCATTTTCTTGGGAATACTAGACAAAATCAGTGTCAAAATATTCTTTTGAGCTGGGGATTTAGCTCAGTGGTGCCTCGCCTGCCTTGCAAGTGCAAAGTCCTGAGTTTGATCCCTGGTACGGAAAACAAAAGTATATATATTTTGAAATAGATCTACTAACAGAAATATTTTTTGGATAGTAGTGTGCTCTATGTACTGATGCTAGCCTTTATTTATTTATTTTTTTGGTACTGGGGATCTAACTCAGGACCTTCTTCTTATGAGGCAGGCGTGGTGCCACTGGGCTAAATCCCCGGCCCAACTAGCCTTTTTTTTTTTAATGCTCAGAAATAAGCTAAGTTCAGAGATGGAAAATATATTTTTGAGCCATTTTAATGATTTGACTGCACTGTGACGTCCATGCCCATGGTGAGTGGGCTTGTCCTGCTCCACACTGTGTGTGTTTCTTATTGAACTCGTGTTGTGACTTTCACGTACCATGAGCTGCATACTAGTCATACATCCTAGGGCCAAGTATTGAGCACTAGGAAATGAGAAATGTTGAGAAAATTGATCCCTCACTACAGAGAGTTTGAAAAGCACCATGCCAAGTAGCAAGTGATAGTTTTTAACCATGAGAGGAGGTCTGGCAGTGCAGGGGGATGGGCCTCTGGAGCAGCCACACCTGGGGAGGACCGAGCTCTGACCCTCCCTTGTCTTGGGTGTCTCTCAGGTGGTGTGCATGTACCAGATGCTGGGTAGCCCCATCAGCAAGCTCACCACGCTCAACTGCATGCACTCTCATTTCATCCTGTCTGATGATGGCACTGTGGGCAAGTACGGAAATGAAATAAAGCTCAGGAGGAACCTGGAGAAGTACCTGTCCCTGCAGAAAATACACAGCCGTGAGTTCTTCTGGGCTGAGCCAACAGGTCTGGCTAGGGGCCTGCTTAGGAGCAAGGTGCTCCATTGTCTTCTGTATAAGTTGGCTCTTGAGAGATTCAGTTAACACACGTGGTCCCAAAGCAGGAAGAATTCAGGGTAAACGAGGATGCAGAATTGTGCGTGACAGTGGGAAAGAGGAAGAAGTCTTTGGGGCACAGTATAGTCAGGGGAGGTTTTGTGGAAGGATGGAGACATTAGTAAGGGCCTCCAGAGTACTGACAGCTGGATGGTGGGGAAGGGGGAGGATTTCATGTGGGAACGGGAGTGGCTGAAAAACCATATGGAGAGGAGCCTGAGAGGAGTGGGGGTCTGAGCTTTGATGGTTAGGGAAGTGACATTTCATATGTGGGTGGGCTAGGGAAGGGGTTAAGCCTGACAAGGCTTTTAGAAATAAGCCTGTGGGAGGTATCCAGGGTGCCTCATGCTCGCAGAGGTGCTCTGAAGCCGCCATCTTGGGCTGGGGTTGTAGCTCAGTGGTAGAACGTTTACCAGGAATGTGTAAGGCCCTAGGCTTGATTCCAAGCACTGCAAACAAAATAAAGGAAAACAAAACAAGAAATAAAATCCCAAGAGTAATGAAATACATGACTATCTACATTTTTGCTATTACTTCTGTGCCTTAATGAACCATTTTCTCCCATTTCATTTAGCTTTTATAAGATGATATTATTAGAGTAACCATGTCTGTCAGCTAGTACATCTTAAGCTTGCTTTTTAGAGATACAGAGAAAATAATAAGGAGGGGGAGGTGGATGAAAAAGGAAAGGAAGAATATCAGTGCAGTTGAATAGACAGAATGAAGTGTAACAGGCCCATCCATAGCCCTTGTGGAGTCTGGGGCACAGATACACATGAAGCCCTCATGCCATCTGTCTAAATGTTTAAAAGCTTCAAAGCAAGCTAACATTCCGTATACAATGTACTTTACCCTCTTACATTGACATGTCGAGTGGAAAGGCCAGGTTAACTTTACAAGTCTTGGGTTTGGGGACATGCTGAGCCAGAACACTACTCTGAGGCAGAGGGTACCTTCACCCTCTCTCTGCATCTCTGTCTACCTTTGGCTCAATCTTGCATATCAGGTAGGCCACACACATGACCACTTGTAAGTCAAAGCACTGGTCCTGTCTCTTGCTTTGACAAGCATACCCTCGGGGAAGACATGCCTGAGCAGAGGCTGACGGGACCCCTGTAAACAGCACCAGGAGTCTTGTGAAGTCCAGGAGGAGGGGACAAGCCTGGTAGACTCCTCTCTGTGAAGGGTGGGGATGGCCGGGGCACAGTCACACTGGGGGCGTCCAGATATGTGACCCAGAGTGAAGCTCTCTAGTGCTCAGGTGTGAGGAGGATGTTGGTTGCCAATGTTTCTTCTTTTGAAAAGTAAAAAATACTGATTTAAAATAACATATTAATACATGTGTGGTATTAAAACTTACACAAGAAAACTATAAGATGCACAAAGCCCCTTTACAACATTTCTGCAAGCCCTCCCCTCTGTTTTCCACCATTAATATAGTTTGGATGTATGCTCTTCCAGAATTATCTGGACATTTAGACAACATTCTATACATGTGGCCAAATGCATACTTATATAAAATGGATAGCCATGTATAACTTTTAAAAAATATATGTGAAATGGATTATACATATTATTCTATAACTTTTTTCACTTAATAACTTCTGTTAAGTGAAAGGCTTCATGGCGGTTCCTTCCTTTTGTCTTCCTCGTTTTAATAAAGTAATATATGATCATGATAAGAAATTTAAACAGTAAAATGGAGTCTACTGAAATGAAATATATTGTAAAGGTCTTTGAAGGCTGCCCAGCCCATCTGATTTCTGGGAAATACTTGCCATTAAAAGTTTATAGAGGGCTGGGGATAGAAATCCGTGGTGGAGCACTTGCCTGGCATGTGCAAGGTCCTGAGTTCAATCCCTAGGACTGCCAAAAAAAAAAGTTTATTGAGTTACCAAGGGCTTGATCATTTTGGGATTTCCCATAATGAAAAGTTAAACTTCAGCCAGGTGTGATGGCACATTCCCATCGTCCAAGTACTCTGGGAGGCTAAGGCAGGAGGAATTGCAAGCGTGGGCACCTGAGTTACTTAGTGAGACCCTGTACCAAAAATGTAAAGATCAAAAGGACTGGGGATTTAGGTCAGTGGGAAGACTCTGGATTTAATCCCTAGTATTAAGGAAAAAAATAAAAGCCTTTAGCTACTGTTTCACTTGGCAAAAGCTTGAAGATATCCTCACCATATTCATGCCTGAAGTCCAAGTTTCTGGCTTGGTCTTGCCCAAGTTTCTGGCTTGGGTAACGTAAGAGAAATTTGGCTGGTATAAGCAACGGCCACATGTGGATGGTTATTCAAAGACTTGTGTCCAGATCTCCCAAGTGCTGATTGGCTGAGATACGGATGCTTCGAAACAGTGTGGTATTTATTGTTTGTGATCTGAAGCAGGCTCAAGACAAGGGGTGCCCGTGGTGGGGCTGGTGGTGGAAGGAGGTCCCAGTGTCATCTTCTCGGTGTGGGAGACCGTCAAGGATGAAGACCCCGTGGTGGTGTGTGAGGGCACGGGCAGAGCTGCCGACCTGCTGGCCTTCACCCACAAGCACTTAGCCGATGAGGGGTGAGTCGTTGGACACTCCAGTGACTGCTTTTCTGACTGGTTTTGTTCTTCCAGGTGTGCCTTTATGGGGGTCACATATCCTTCCCTTAGAGGACAGTGGTTGAGCTTGGAACCCATTTTTCAGTGACTGTATTTTCATGACCATTTATTTCTCTGTGAGGATGAAAGAGATGGATACAATTGGCTTCTTAGTGTTTCCCCTGCTCTGCCCCTCAGGCTTCTGTGTCCAGATCACCTTCAGATTTATTTGCCAAGTGGCAGGTTGTGTTTATTTCAGGCTTTGATTTTTTCTCTTTTTCAAAGATAATGTTTCTCTAGCCATTCTTATAAGCCAGGGTAGATCTTGCAGCTTTGGGAGCATAATGTTTATGCCATGTAAGTACAGTGCCTGAGAACTGAACTGGCAACTCCAGCAATTTGTTTGGTAAACATTTACTCACCGCTTATGTTCTCTCAGCTTTCTGGAATCTCTTTCCTTACTCCTTCTCCCACTCTTAAGCCCTCAGTCCTCTACTTCTAACCTTGATCTCACTCCTTTCTCACATTCCCTTTTTTAGAGTTCCCTGGATGAATGGTTCTTAAGCCTTTTAGGGTTTCACATCTTTTTGAGAATATGGCTGATAATTCTGGAGATTCACAGCTCTCAGGAAATCTGTCAGCTCAACAGATCTGCCTCGAGTGCAGATTCAGCTTTCTCCTGAGCCCCTGCTCGTTTGTTCTCTGGCAGAACTGTCCATAGAAACATTCCCAGAAAGGTGGGCGTGTGGCTGTCTGATACTGCGGTTGCTGGTTTTGTTCCTTGTCTGGATTGGGCCAGGTCATGATCATTTATTTCTGTGCCAGGACTCTGCGTCCCCAGGTAAAAGAGGAGATCATCTCTATGATTCAGAACACTTTCAACTTCAGTCTCAAACAATCCAAGCACCTTTTTCAAATTCTAATGGAGTGTATGGTGTACAAGGATTCTGTGAGTATTATGAGTTGATTACTCAAACTTACTGAAAAAAAATGCCAGTTTCCAGAATTGCAATTTTGATCTTCACAATCTTTAAAATATGGGCTTTTCCCATGAATACCTATAATGCTATAGCTATTCAATAGAATTTGAAGCTTATGTGAATAAACTTGGCTTCTTACTGCTCTCCTCTCCCCGCTTCAAATTCCAGACTTCCTAGGAAAAAGACAGGAAAAAATAGTATTAGAGGAAAGTTGTCAAACTAAATGAAAATTGTACATAAACATTTCCAGAGAGTAAGTGAACAGCTCCATCTCTTCAATGAACTCAAATCTGATGCATTAGATGCCTGAGTCACAGACTCCTGAGTAAATCCTGCTAGAGGTCATCGGGAACGTGTCAGACAATGGGAAATGTGAGAATAAATGCTGGAATAGAAAACCGAGTCCACACACTGGGCTACGACCGTGATGTAGACGCAGTTTGAAAAGTGTGTAGTGTTAGGGTACAATGATCAACATTTTTATCCATGGCTTATATTATGTGAAGCTGAAAACTGCAATAAATATGCAGATATGTCATGATTTGAAGTGATCTTTCTAGAATTGGAAGACTGGACACTTTATTGGAAGAATATTGGTAATATTATAGTTCCCAGTCTTAAAAAAACAACTGGAAAAGATCAGGCTAGACAAAGCAGGTGGGAAAACCTGCTGGTGACTTTTCTTAACATATAATAACTATAGCAACAACCACCATGCTTAAAATTAGCAGTGTACTTTCAAGTATATTTCTTTACCTGAAATAGTCCCACGAGTGCATGAGTTCAATACGACAGTGGTTTATTTCCAGTTCAGAGATGTGAAATTCAAGACTAGAGAACAGAGGTGATTTGCGCGGTCATGTAGTTAGGAAATGGTAGAGCTGAAATTTGAGCTCACAGATGCAATCTTGTTCTTAGCCCACTACACTTTGTATTTCCTACAATAGTGGAGATAAAGTAAGTTAAGATAAGACTACATTAAAGAGGTCACCAGTCCTGTCATCAAGCTGTGGAATTAATGTGCAGAAGAATGGTCAAGAAGGGCAGGAGAAAGAAGCCAAGGATCTGCACAGTGCAGTGTCTGTGTTCAGGTCCTGGACAGTTGGGGGTTGATTTTTATCCATTCCCATCTGAAGTTGTAGAAGTGTGATTTTTCTATCTTTATGATACCATAGAGATTTTTCAGTGGGGGATTCTCATTTTGTGGCTATATTCAAGAGTTTTGAGATATTTATCCAAAGCTGGCTGGTTGGTGGCCTACCTGGGAGTAGGATTTGCTACTTCTGGTTCTTTTCTGTTAAACCAGCTTCCTGTACTATGTGAAATATATATTCATTTTCAGGTGACCCTTTGTAAGTCTTTATTCATCTTTTCTGGGAAGACTGTGCTGTTCTTTGTACTTGCTCAGTGGGTCCATTGTCATTGTCACATTTTGAAAGGACAAACACTTGAGGATTCATTTTTCATTAAAATGCAACAGTCTTAGCTGATAGGTGTAGGTGAGCAGCAGGATCTCATTTGGTATCTCTTCCAAAGGAAGAATAATTTTATTTACATTAGGGATTAATACTGAGTTTCTTCCCTTTATAGCACACACATAGCAAATTCTAGTATACATGGAATTCTTGAACTTTTATTTTTTCCAATTGCCTGCAACTTTTTGTCACTCTATTTCAAAAGTTTTCTCTTTTATAAGTAAAACAAAACACGAAACAAAATCGCCTATCTGGTTTTGAAATTATAAAATGAGGAATAGTTTTTTTAATTCATTAGCTTAAATGTAAATTCTACAGAGATTGTTTGAGAGTATTTCTTTGCTCTTTTCCCGAATGTCTGGCTTTCTGTTTTTCAACCATTATAGATTACCATATTTGATGCTGATTCTGAAGAACAGCAAGACCTGGACTTAGTAATTCTGACAGCACTGCTGAAGGGTAGGTAACCAAATAGATCTGGAGCTCTTCACTTTCTATTCTGACATCCTAGGGCACTTTGTGCTTTGGTTATTGTCTACATACTTTGAATAGCACATGATTGTTCCTTTCTTTCACCCCAGGCACAAACTTATCAGCACTGGAGCAACTAAATCTAGCGGTGGCTTGGGACAGGTTGGACATTGCCAAGAAACACATCTTAATTTGTGGACAACATTGGAAGGTATAGTGAACATGAAGTGATTTGGAAAAAATATTCTGTATGTTGCCTCGTTAGAGAGGGACAAAGAGAATACTGGCAGGTGATAGATTGGTTTGGGAGGAGATGGGAGTCGCATCCTCATAGCAGGGCTCCCAGGGACAGCTAACACTTTTCTCTCCTCTACTTTTTTCTCCTTGAAAATGATTTTCCCCATCTTTTCAGCCTAATTGAAAGTGAAAAGGGAGGTTGGAGGGAAGACAGAATGGATGGATTTATTATTTATTTTTTGAATGGGTAGATTTTTATTTTATTACTTCAAACTTAAAAGTTGTACTTTTTTGCATTAAAATATAATAAGTGCTCACAGTAGAAGTTGGTTAAAAAAGAAACAAAGGTTGCCTATAATGCTAATCAATATTAATATTTCATTTAAAGAAATTAAAGTTGTAATTCTACTAAAGGTATGTTTGGGTCAAACTAATGAATGAACATTGTAAAACATGAAGTGATATTAAAGACTTGTAAAAAAATGCTTTCCTGGCACCATGAGCCTACTGTCTTTGACATTTTAAAATTGTTCTAGCATTTATATAGAATTTCTCTGTTTCTAGGTAATGTTACGTAGCTGTCCTCTGATTCATCCATTCTGGAAACCTCTCTACTTCTCTGTACCGGAGGGAGGGAGGGAAGGGGTAGCATGGCTGCAGTGTGACCAGTTGCTTCCTGCCCCCAGTGCTTGGCTGTCCTGCAGGGAGGACCCTCCGTTACCTCGGTGCCCCTGTTCTGTATCTCAGGACTTCCTCTTTCTTAATTTACATCTTTATGTTGATGGCGTACATTTTTTGATAACTTCTGAGGAAGCGAGTATGGAATACAAATATTTTGAGGGCCTGTCTGTTTGACTACATTTTAACTTGTGATTAGAACTAATTTTTCGCCAGAATTTTGAACATATAGCATTGCTCTGGAGAAGTACACATAGTTCTGCTTTTCAGAGTCTTTGTTTCTGACCATTTTCCTTCTAATGTGGAAATGTAAAAATGTCATCTTTTTTCTGGTGTTCCAAGATGTCACCGTGATGTTTGTTGTTGTGAGTCTGAATGTCCATTACTTTGGGCATGAGATTTTAGCTCAACATTCATGTTTCCCTTCCATTCACTTGTTCTCTCTTTTTTCGCCCCTGGAGTCCTATATTTTGAGTGTCGAACCACATAGAATGCTTCTCTAATCCTGTTATATTGTTTTCTATTATGTTCTATATCTTTGGTAGATTTCTTCAACTTTAATTTTTAACACTTCTATGAAGCTTTTCTTTTCTAGCAGGATATACTTAATATGGTAATTTGTAGGAGCAAATTTGTTCTCTGATTGTATTGTCTTCCTTTTTTAATTCATTTGCATCTGGACTCTATCTCATTTTATCTCTCCCAAGATATTGACAGTAATTCTTTTGACATTTTCTTCCTGGATTATCTGATTTCTCCCAGTTGATGTTTTATGATCTGTGTGCTTTGATCTTTCTGTTTAAGAGTGTGGGACAGAAAGCCCCCTAGAGATTCTGGGCCTGTAGTTGTAGATTTCCTAGGTTTGAGATTTATAATAGGATGACCTGACTGTTGTTTACTGAGGGCTGCTTCCAAATACCAGCATACTCAGGTCCTTTCTCTTGTACTGGTGATACTACCTGACAAGAATCCTTTCTCTATGCCCTGCCTGAAAGGCAAAGCCTTGTTGCTCATGTAATGGGAGTTAATAGGGAACTATGAGTGAGAAGGTCCCCAACACCAGGGAGTCAGTATGCACACATTTATTTCATTTTGGTGCTGCTGGAATTCTGTGGCATAGATATTTTCAGCTTTTGACATTTCCCACTTGACTATTTTTGGCTTTCTGGGGACTGTGAAGTCAGTTTTCACTTGACCAATGGCTTTCCACCTTCCAAAACACCACATTCTTGTCTCCATTCTTGTTACTCTTGTGTTCATGGTTTTCTTTAAAAAACAAAACAAAACAAAACCAATTGCTGCAGTATTAATGGAATTTTATATGGGAGTAGCGCTAGGGCAGTGTGTTCACTTTGCTATTTATACTCAGATATCAAGTAACGTTTACATGGAAACATGGTCTTACCACAGCAAACCAACATTCAGCAGTAACAACAGCAGCAACAAGCAAACAAAAACAAAAACTTCAAATTTTGATTGGAATTTTGTTAAGACTGCACATTATTTGGGGGAGCTTTGAGATCTTTAAAATACTCACTTTTCCCATCCAACAACATGAGATGTTTCTTGATTTATTCAGGTATCTTCACTTAGGTCCTGCTCAGTTCTAAGGTTATATTTTGTAATTATCGTATCTGTGTAGCTTTGAGTTCCAATCCATGTAATTCTTCAGTTATTTCTTCTTTGTTTGACTGTCTTTGTATGTCTTGTTTATACCTTCTGAAGCCTGGCATGCTAGAACAAGCGATGTTAGATGCTTTGGTGATGGATCGAGTGGATTTTGTGAAGCTCTTAATTGAAAATGGAGTGACGCTTCATCGCTTTCTTACCATCCCCAGATTGGAAGAGCTCTATAATACAGTGAGTAGGGAACATCTCACCAGTCATACCCCATACGGTTTATTGATTAATTAGCTGTATATTCAACTGCCTCCTTGAATGGTCATGTACAAAGATAGTTTATAGAGGTAGAGACTTTCAACCAAAGGAGAAATACTCTTACCAACTTCTTTTGTTCTATTAAGAAAGACAAAGATGTGAATAATAACAAATTGCTTTTTATTGAGCTATTTGAAGTATGTTATCATAAGGCCACTATTAAAATGTTGTTCTTTCTGGACATAGTGTGCATGCTAGAATCTCAGCACTCAGGAGGCTGAGGCAGGAGGATCACTATGAGTTCTAGGCCAGCCTGAGCTACGTAGTGAGACCCTGTCTCAAAAAAAAAAAAAAAATGTTCCACAACTTCCCTGTGCAAACCCTCTGTTGAAATTAACTGGCTTACTTATTATAAAAACTCCAGTTAGGCAATTGAAATATCTCTCCTTGTCCTTTGAATATTACTTTCTTCAAGCTATTCAAGCTCTGTCTCCTTGATTACTCCAGTGAGTTCGGTGTTCAGCACGTACACTGTCCCATTAGCGCCTAGCTTTTAGTGTAAGCACTCATTCTTTTCTATCACTGTAAGCCCTCCAGTCCCTTAGACTTTATTGACCATTATACGGTTTCAATAACTAGCTGATGATGGAATGCTTTTGGGTGAGATTTGTAATTGTGTGATAATGTTTATATATGAGAAAGGATAGTTATAAATGACTTAAAATTTATTTCTGCTTTTTACAACATAGAGTTAACTATCTGCATGTATACATTTTGCTTTGAAAAACATTTCATCTGACCATATTTTCTCTTGGGAAACTCCTTAAAATTAACTAGCTTCAGCTTCATTACTAGAAATGTTGAACAAAAATTTTCCATATTCTGAATTGAAACAAAATGCCTGCCCCTGCAACATGTAGTAATTAAAGGGAATTAATTCTTCCTTTTGTTCTTTATCACAGAAACAGGGGCCAACTAATATGCTCTTGCATCATCTTGTCCAAGACGTGAAACAGGTAACCTAGTTATGAAGGTGTAGATGTGCTATGTATTGCCTTAGCTTTATGATGAAGTCACCAAATTTTGCTTTATAAAATGCAGATTTGAATTTTCGAGTGAATTACATACACTCTTTACACAATTTCATCACAAAACCATACTCGTACATTCCCCCCCAATTTACTGTGTGTTTTTAAAGTGCTGATCCATCAAGGAAGTGACATTAGCTAATAAAAAATATGAACAGCAATTGCAGTCAACTTCAGCTCAGCATCATACAACCTTAGCCGACTGTGCTGGCAGTGCTCACTGAACCAGAGAACTGTGTGGCTCTGTTGTCTTCATTAGAGGACTGGACTGTGATTTCCCTTGTTTCTGGTATTATTGTTTTGAATATTAGTGACAACTCAGGGATGCTGTCACCTCTTCTGTGAGTCTAGGCTTTGTTCTAGGGAATCAGGAGGGTTCCCACTACTCAACCATCTTACTCATGGTGTTCCCACTCAGTTTGAGTTAGATCAAACTTGAAATTGGAAAGGCTTTTTATTTGTCACTATGGTTCATACCCACCCAAGGCACGTTCTAAGTTCTTCTCTAATTTTTCTGGAGTCTAGTATGCTATTAGCATGTGGACCTTCTGCTTGTGCTGACTTGGTAGGAGAACCAGAGGGATACATTTTCTTGGCAAATTTAGAGTAAGCAAAAACATCTATGCTAATGTGAATTCAGTTTACATTAATTTATGCTATATTAAAATGATTTTCCTTAAGTTATTTCCTCTAACTCTATCATAATAAACTGAGGCAAAAGGGACAAACTATGTTAAATGTGCTTGTAACTAGCAGCAGAAAAGAATATTATTTTGGGTGTTGCTTGAAAAAATAAATTACAAATGTGGAAAAGAAAAATTGTACACATACATATGCAGTTTTATTTCTTGTTCACAGCTTTGTGAATATTATTCACAGTCTGCCCATTTTAGAGACCTTGTCTGGCACTCTGTATACCTTAAAAATTCACTGTGAATGGCAGCTCAGAACTGAACAGCTACAACGAGAGAGTCACGTGACATTTGTTTAAGGTGTCAGGGCAATTTTCCTTTAGACTAAGATACCTGCACTTAGCTCTTCTGTCAGCCAAACGTTTGTTTTGCCATAACCTAATCATTTGATATCACATTTGGCTCCTTAACTTGCGTTCCTTGCTTTTTTCTTTGCTTTTAAAGAGCCTTTAATCAGTGAAATAAACATCCCCAGTCCCCTTTTCTATATGCAGCAATCTAATGTTTACCTCACTAGGGAAGGTTTCTCAGGAGCCTGAAGAGGGAAGACTGGGCGGGGTGGGGTTGGGGGTGGGTCATCATGTAATCAGCAGCAGGAAAGAAGAATTCCAGCCCTCTTGGAGGCTGAGGCAGGAGGATCCCAAGTTGGAGCCCAACCTGGGCTGCTTAGCAAGATCTTGTCTAAAAATTTAAAGGGGGGCGGGTGTTGGGCAGGCTGGGACTGTAGCTTAGTGCAAAGGTCCTGGGTTTAATCCCCTACTAAAAACAAAAAACAAAAAACAGAAAAAAGGAGGGCCAGGGATTTAGCTCAGGGGTACAACTGCCTGCCTCGAAGGTGCAAGGTCCTGAGTTCAATCCATGGTACAACCCCCCCCCCCAACCCCTGCCAAAAAACAACAAAAAACCCCCAAACAACAACAACCTGAAAACAAAACAGGGCTCTTTGGCCCCTTTGGTGCCTAACCAGAATTCTGGATGCCCAGGCTGCCAGCTCCCTAAGAGTCACTCCCAGGGGCTGGGACTCTATACGCAAACCGGACAGTTTCCGAGCTGCAGTCTGGCATGGTTGGGAGCAGACGTTGGTTCCTTGGTTTTATTTGCTCTACTTCCTTCCGTGTTTTTGTTTCACAACAGGCATAGCCAGCACAGTGCAAAGGTTTACAGCCATTTCAACAGTGTGGTGGAAAGTTAACTCTGTGCTAATTTTGGATTAAATTCATTCACAATAAACATCATGGTTTTACTTCTGGAATTACACAATTTCTATTTGAAAACAATTTTTATCCGAGATTTAAATGAGTTTATTCATATGTGTATGTATGTATGTTTGCCTGCATAATAGGGAGAGGAAAATAGAGACAAAGGAAAAGAAAGCACACAGATGTAAGAATATATTTGATACCTGTGAAATGGAAAAGCATATTAAGGCTAAGACCTTTTTACATCTGAACAAGCAGATTCTGTCAATAGTCGGCCACGTTAATCAAGCAGTTTGCAAAGCTGATGAAAAAGTTTACCTCTTGGCCATTAATTTGGTTATGTTCTGATAGCATGGAAAATGAGACAGAAAAAGAGATCGGAAAGTTTTAATTCATTGTGTGTTTTTATTACAGCATACTCTTCTTTCTGGCTACAAAATAACACTGATTGACATTGGACTGGTAGTAGAATACCTCATTGGTGGAGCCTACCGCAGCAGCTATACTAGGAAAACTTTCAGAGTCCTGTACAACAACCTCTATAGAAAACAGAAGGTAACGTAATTGAAAAGCACCCTAGTACTTAGGTGTGATGGCACCACCTTAGGAAGCTGAAGCAGGAGGATCTTGGTTTTGGGACTGGCTCAGGGAATTTAGCCATTAGACACTATCTTAAAAAAAAGAGATGAGGGGGTTGGGGTTGTAGCTCAGTGTGAAGGCCCTGGTTTCAATCTCTAGTACCGCTGGGGGGCGGGAGAGTACCTTAGTGAAACTAAGGGTAATTAGTAATCATAATTATGCATTCTGTTTGTAGACAGTTGTAAACTGCTGTTTGCAAAATACTGTGTTAAGTGCTGTCACACAGGTATGGAATGAACATAAAGATCAGGTATTTAGAAACTTCTACAAGAAACAGGTTTATGAATAACTACTTTAAGGATATAAGACTCGAGTTGCTTAGTAGATTAGCAGAGAAAACATTGCTTTTTCTTAAAATTATCATTACATATTAGGAGCTGAAGGAGCCTGATTGTTATTGGAAGATGAGGTCAACGTTAGCAAAAGAAGTGTGGAGCATTTAGTTGAGAGAAGACCAGGAGCAAGGGTAGACGCAGCTTGAAGAAATCACGGTGTGTTTTGTGTGGTGACAAGGAGGTTGTGAAGGATGAGACTGGAAAGGTGTTTTAATGTGAGAACACACCGAGAGCGTGGACTATACAGCTATCATTTTTAAAGAAGCAGAAGTGAAAGCACACTTGGCTTTAGAAAATGAAAGATGCTTCATTTAAAGAAAATATCCATTGCTTTGAGGTCTCCTATGGCAATAGGAGGACTGTGGCCTTGTACAGCCCAGTATGAAGCTTGCTACAGGAGTTTTCCTCGTGTGCTTTTGGGCCACCAGTATGAAATTAGCCGCTTTTGCAAATACATTTCAGTGGGGTAGGACAGTTATTGTGTTTCATAGTAGACTGCTACTCAGTTGGAATAGTCACAAGTGCACGATTGGGAATCTGAGAGATCTGAGATTGAATCTTAGTTTTGTTCCTTGTAGGCATATGTATTCATCAGCTTTCCCTCACTGACTAAATACCTGACATTAATAACTTAAAGGAGGAAAGATTTAGTTTGGCTCATGGTATCAGAAATTCAGTCCATGGTCAGCTGGTTCTGTTGCTGTGGGCCTCAGATGAGGCAGAACATCAGGGAAGAAAGCAAGAAAGCATGATGGAGCAAAGCTAATCTCCTCCTAGCAGCTGAGAAGCAGAGAGTGAGGGACAGAGTTGGAGAGGAAGTGACGGGGGTCCAGATACAGCCTCCAGTCTTATGCCTCCATGATCTACTTCCTTCAGCAACGGTGCACCTCCATTTCCATCACTTCCTGATAATAATGCCATCAAATCATGAACTGATCAAGATGACTCCACTCATGAAGATAGAGCTGGAATAATCCAGTCATTTCCCAAAGGCCCATCAGCAACCAAACCTTCAATACAATAAGCTTTTCTGAAGGAAAATTTGGATCCCAGCCATAACAATGTGTAATCTTGAGTAATAAACCTAACCTTTCTGTGCATCAGCTACCTCACCTAAAAGTGAGAATATTAATATTCCTTTCATAAACTTGTCAGAAGGGTTAATTATATAATACCTGAAAAATCCACATTCCTGGTACATAGTGGGTATTGAGCAATTGTTAGTGATCATAGTCATTATAGCTCTTTGCCGTAAGAATAACCATTAATTCTATGCCTCAATAATAATGATAATAATTTGAGTCTTGAGCTCATTGTTTCTATGTCCAGTTTTTATCCATAAAACACAAACTGAGAATATATAGAGCAGTTCCAAATTTGGAGTTTGTATGTTACAAATTTATGTCAGTCCTTTTGAAAATGTTTCTTCCATTCTTGTTTCTCATCAATGAAAATTTCATGCTGATAGTAATGAGTTATGTTGTTACTGGGCCTAACCGCTGGAACCACAGTGGAGATATTATGTAACACCTAGAGAAACTCCATGACCTTCTAACTTCATCTGAACCTCAGAGCCATTTGTGAATGGGAACTTTCTCTTATCAGAACCATAAATCTTTATTGCCTGTTTTATACTTCTTCTAAAGATAGAATAACCATTGATTGTGATGGGATTTCCACCTAGCAATGGAATGCAGTTGTATAACAGGGGGCAATAGAGAATGTTCTCTAAGATGTTAGGAAATAACAGTGTGCATAAGAAGGAGATCATGAGAGAGTCTTGTTCGGTGAGTAGTTAGTTTCCAGGGATATCAATTGCTAATCACGGAGGAGAGATAGAACCATTGGATATTTGGTAGGAAACAATATTATATTTCGCTTTCATTGTTGTCCATTCTTTTTCTCTCATTGTTGTCTTTAAAAAAATTGAATAACAACATATGCAGAGTGTGACCAGCTTAGGTCAGAGCCTTTCCCAGCACTCCCTTCACCAGAGGCACTCTTTAGAAAATAGAAGAGAGTCCGAAGAAAGCACACTGCATTCCCAGTTCTGCAGAACGGCCCAGCCCTGCAAACTCAAGGTACCATGCACTTGCTTCTAGAGGTGGAAATAACATTGTGTTTTGCAGACTGAGATTTTCTTTAATTAAAGCTAGAGAAAGAGAGGTACAGATAGAGGAACCATTTACAAGCACTATAACAGGAGGCACAAGTCAAAAGCATAACACAGCTGTCCTCTACCGAGAATGAACAAAGGCCTGTGACATAACACTGACGACTAAGTGATTGTCTTGGCTTGCACTTCAGCTTCTCTTCTTTGTTCCTACCTCTGCCCTGTCCAGACAGTGACTCAGGTAGGCAGTCTACACAATGGTATTAAAGATGTGTAATCATTAGCCTAATACCACATCCTTGTCTTCCTTAACCCAAGACTAGTTGGGTGTGAGAGCTGTTCTTTCTCTTCTGTTTTCTCAAATTGCCCCTTTGTAACTTCTGTTTCCCTTTTGAGGGTTTCTTGAAATACATTTTAGCCTAAAGTTTTAGTGTAACAATGATAACGCCTGTGTGTGGGTGCCTGTGTGTGTGTGCCTATGTGTGTGTGTGTGTGTGTGTGTGTGTGTGTACCTTTCATGCATACGTATGCACAACATGGCTATTCCTCTTCCTCCTCACTCCCTCAATCCCACTTTCTTCTGGGGATAAATGCTTTGCCTAAGAGTTTCCATTTAATAAATAATTACCAGGTTGACTGAAAAAGGTTTGCTTTCTAGGGACTTGGGGATGCAAAGATATCTGATTATCTTTGGCCATCATTAATGAACATAGATTCCCTTTATTTATGAAAATTGAGAAAACAGATTACAATTGTTTGGCTATGATCCTTCTAATTACAGAGAGTAATTTTGAACCTTTATTATTTTTCAGACATTATACCAAATATTTGGTTGAATTTGGGAGATGGGCAGGTAGGGACAGATATGATGACTGAGAAGTAGTCCCCCTTGCCCCAAGGTAATAGCATAGTGCAGTATGAAGGACAACAAAGTACAGACAGGAAGTGATGTGGAAGCACGTGGGGTTAGAGTGGCATCTGCATTGAGTTGTAGAGGTTGAGCTTACTCATAAGAGAACACTTCATTATTATTTATTGCCTTCACTAGAGAAATAGAATAGAAGAGAGGAAACATAAAACCAATGTAGTTGGATGCACGTTGGCAACACTAGTGACATTTCTCCCAAGGGGAAGATGGTGAATCTATTTGCTAAGGTGGGGTTAAAGATTAAAAAAAAAATTCTCATTTATGCAATGTACTATTTCAACTCATTGCTTTGAGAAAGTTGTCAAATAGTTACTGGGTATGTCCCAAAGCAGTACTGATTTAATTTGGGCTAAATTAACTTAAGGTATCTCAGCTTGTAGACTCTAGATCTATTAAATGCAACAGGAAATAGGTTGTCATAACATCTATATTTTTCTGCCTCGTTTATAAGTCCTACTGATATCTTCATCTCTCTTTTTAGTAATGATTTTTAAAAAATATCTGTAGGTCACTTGCCATGTGTGTTACATTAGCTAAAATGTCATGCACCTGAGTATTTGAAACTTAACCCTATTTTGCTTTCCGACAGGAAAAGTCTGGAGTCCCTCATAAATCAAGGAACAAGTCAAAAGAAAGACAAGATATATTAGATGACCTCGAGTCTACTGGCTTTACTTACCCATACAATGACCTGCTGGTTTGGGCTGTGCTAATGAAGAGGCAGAAGATGGCCATGTTCTTTTGGCAGCATGGAGCAGAGGCCACAGTTAAGGCTGTGATTGCTTGTATCCTTTACCGAGCGATGGCCCGTGAAGCTAAGGAGAGCAACATGGTGGACGATACCTCAGAAGAGCTGAAAAATTACTCAAAGTAAGAGCTACTATGGGCACATTTAGACATGTTTATCTTTCTCACCCTAAAACTTGTGAGACCAGTCCTTATCGCCATGTGTATGTATATGTAGATACAGACACAAGAGAGGGGATTCACTAGGGAATTGATGATATTATTGTGACTGAACAGTCCTATGACAGGCTGCCTGAAGGCTGGAGACCCTTAAAGTGCCCCAGTGTGGCTCAATCCAAATTCAAAGACCCTAGAACCAGGAAATCCAGTGGTGTAGCTCTTAGTTCAAGCTGACATCTGGTAAGCGTGCCGCTGGTGTAAGTCTTGGAATCCCAAAGATAGAGATCGTGGACATTTGATGTCCAGTGCAGGAGATAAGCATGTTCCAGCTCTCCAGGGGCAGAGACCAATTAACTGTCTGTGTTTGTTCTCCTCAGACTCCTGGCAGTGTAGGTGGTCCCACTGCATAGAGGATGGATCCTCTCTCCTTCAGGGTGCTCAGATTTCCATGCTAACCTCCACACAGACACACCCAAATGCTTTAGGAGGTTTCTAGATAGTTCCTAATCCAGCCAAGGTGACTACTAGCACTAATCATCATGCGGTGTATTTCATGGACTGGTCTACCAAAAGGATTTTAAGGAACTTTGTGGAATATAAGAAAGGGAGGACTTCATTTCAGGAGAGCTGGGTCCTAAGTCCAGATGACTAGTTGACCACATTTTTGGGGCTTTAGTTTCTACACTTGATTTTAGTCAAAACTCCAAGAAGTGATAGGGTTCTAGTTTCTTAACTATAGTTAATGGTTTTGGAATGATGTTGAAAATTCCTCTGACTCTGAAAGTCTTCGATCTTAAGTTAAATTAAGACGTTTGGCTTAAATGAATGCATTATATTAAAGAACTAGAGTAATTGTAGTAATTGTAAAGATGGAAAAGTTAGAAGTAGGGTACTTTTGGCTTTTTGAATGCTGTAGTGTTATAGTAGTGAGGAAAGAAAAGAAGCTTAGAGATAATAGAGGTGAATTTATAATACTTATTTTGAAGAAAGTCCTGAGGATGAAAGTTTTTTCAGAGGAAACAACCTCATGAAAAATTTCCTGAGGGTGTCTCTCTAGACCTAACTTCTTAAGTTATCAAGGCATTTTACAAAATATGAAAAAAAAAATCCCCCAACAACTTTCCTTAGACAGAAGGTTAGGTCTGATCAGTGTTTTCAGTCAGAAAATTCTATTAGGACTTTTCAGGGAGCCGCACGCCAAGCTGTCACACGTAGCACGGTGTGGGAGGGCTTCTCCTGACAGGTACGTCAGGTATAAGCTAAAATCTGTGCACCACAGTATAAGCACCCCAGTCCTGTTCCCCCATGAAGGGGAGAGATCACTTTGCTAATGCACCATCATTTTAGCTTCTGCAGACTGAGATTTTAAATTTTTTAATTGCTGTTTACTTAAAAAAAAATAAAGTCAGATTAACTTGAGTTTGAGTCTTGCATCCAATCCTTTAGAACATTTCTGGGGCTCCCCCCTGCCACAGTAGTCTCCATTAATGAATTCTCATTACAGGCAGTTTGGCCAGTTGGCCCTGGATGTGCTAGAGAAGGCATTTAAGCAGAACGAACCCATGGCCATGAAGCTCTTGACGTACGAACTTAAGAACTGGAGCAATTCCACCTGCTTGAAATTGGCTGTGTCTGGAGGGTTGCACCCTTTTGTTTCGCATTCTTGTACCCAAATGCTGCTGACAGACATGTGGGTGGGGCGTCTGAAGATGAGGAAGCACTCCTGGTTGAAGGTAAATGTACATGCCACAGAGTTTAATGTTGGATTGGTATGAAGGTCTATACTCTCTTGCACTCTGTTCTTAAAAAATTGTCCCAGAGGGATAACCTCAGGATGACCAATTAATATCTTCTCACAGGTGAGCTGTAGTAGTCCCAGAGGAATTTCCTAAGACAACTTTATTTCTCACCGCCACATTACTTTTCAAAAATGGGAGTAGTTGCACTTCTTTTAAAGAGTCCACAGCAAAGACATGCTCTTGTGAATGAAAGTGGTTAGAAGAACTTAAAAGCAAGCACCAAATTTTGCTATGGCTAAATGCCAGTGCCTCTGATAGTTCTGAGTAAATGAGACTTTTTAGTGAGATTTAGAGAGTGAGCGATCAGCTCAAGAATGCAAACCGAGGCCAGGCTTGTGGATCAGAGGTAAGGGGCGTACTTCATTTTTATAAGGTCCTGGGTTTAATCCCCAGCACCAAAAAACACAAAACCTAACTAACAGGCAATAAAAAGGAAATAAACTCAGCATTGTCTTTTGTTCTGCTCATCCAATGCATTGTTTCGGGGAATAAGTGGGCATTTCCTAAGGTTGCCCCTAAGCATGTGTTCAAGCCACCAACCATCTCCAAATTCTTAGCTCTTTCCTTATCTTAAATTAGCAAGAGAGATTGAATTAACCTATGAGGACATTTAATCTTTGAAATCAAACCTATGCTTAAAGTGTTAGCTTGTGGTCAACCTTAAGAAGTACATATACTTACGATGATTTCTCTTATAATGAGAAACCCAAAATATTCTATTTATTGATTTATTTTTATTGCTTTGAGGGCCGGGGATTTAGCTCAGTGGTTTCGCTGCCTGCTGCCCAAGCGCAAGGACCCGAGTTTGATCCCCGGTACTAAAAAAAAAAAAAAAAAGATATTTTTATTGCTTTGAGACAAGGCCTCACTTTGCTGTTCATGCTGGCCTTGAACTCACTGTGTAGCCCAACCACCAATCCTCCTGCCTCAGCCTACTGAGTGATGGGATTACATGTTGTTCCACCACACCCATCTCCAAAATGTAAATAATTTAAAAAGCAAAATAAAAGAAAAATGATAGGAAACAGGGAGATAGACTTTATAGAAGTGGGGAGGGAATCTGGGAATGGGGAGAGACTGGAGGGAGAGAAGAGGAAGAGGAAGTAGAAAGGATGAAGATATGTTATATATATGTACCAATACCCTACGATGAATATATTCATTACGTTTCACAAACATACACTAATAGAAATTAAAAATAAGAAATACATATGTTTCTGAAAGTGAATAAAAGGGATCAAGTATGAATAGTCAAAGTCATGTAAGACTACGTTTGATATTTTAATTTAATTCTTCCTTAAAAATATGATGTATCCCACATAGAATGATTGTTCTAAAATATATACTTTTGGTGGATGCAGTATAGAAACCTTAAAGAAATGATAGATGCAAATCATAAAACATATATGAGTTTGTACATTTTGCCTTCTACCATTGAGATGACAGAAATGAGAGAAATGTCAATCATACATTATCTCACAAAGATTCTTCTTCAGCAACATACCAGAGAGAGGGTTTGTTTCCAGAAGTTCCCTTTTGATCTGTCTTGATGTCAGCCTTGAAGGTGATGAAACAGAAATGTAACTGAGTCTACTCTGGCAACCACTCTCTTTAAATATTCGGGGAGAAAAGTGGGAGTTACATAACTGATGGCTTGAGAAATAATTTTTCTCATAGCTATATCTTGTGCATATTTCAGTTTACTAAACTTACAGAGAACTTATTGAATTTTTGTTACTTCATACCAAAGAATGAGACTTAGTTGGAGTAAGATGAAATGTTTTGCCTTAAAACATAGAATGAGTTAATCAAGTCTTCGAGTTGCAATAAACTATTATTCTGCGGTGCCTAGAACCTAACTTACCTGTGCTTAGCTTGTGTGTTTTAGTAACAGACTTGTGAATAATTGTAAGCTGTCCTGGTTAGACTAATTCCAGATGTATGAGACTGTAGGAATACTATATAGAATTATGTGGAGGCAAAACTTAGTTAAATGCGTTTAGTGTGTAGACTCCAACCTATCTTTTGGAAATGGACATTGTATTATTGATATCTGTCAACACTATTTCACAAGCCAAATGTTCTGCATCAGATAGGGCAACCGAGGCGTCCTCAGGAAGTGGGTTAGGAACCAGTCCTTACAAGTTATCATTGAGCGTGGTAACTATGATTGTTTTCTAGGCCTAGAAAAGTATATGTATTTTGGGTTCTACATCTAAAAATAAAACAAACAAACAAATAAACTGTGTCAGAGTTAGGGAAAGTCTAGAGAGTCTTTGCAGGAGATTAGCCTAGAAACAAAACTATGAAGATCATTTCACCATGAAAAAGAAACAAATGAAAAATGGACAAGGATATGACTTCAGTTTATTTAATCATGAGTGACTGGTTTAATCTTATTTAGGGTTACTGAATGTCAGAATACTGAGACTTAATTTTAGCTTGAAAGAGGAAGCGTTCAGCAAGCTGAGTTGGTAAATCTAACTTATTTACCTTAACAGGCCATATAAGTTGAGTGTTAAAATTATTTTGAAAAGAGTGTTAATAAGTTCCAAATGAGAGCAATGTAATGAAAAAATCATGGATGTCTGGATCTATCCTTTCTTTGGGTCTTACTGGCAAAGTATTTATGCAGGCTTGGAGGTGGTTCTAACTTGATACTTTTATAGTTTTGAGTATTTTATTTTATTTTATTTGTGGTACTGAGGCTTGAATCTAGGGCCCTTGCACTGAGCTATATCCTCAGCCTAGTTTTTTATTTTTTATTTTGAGACAAGGTGTTGCTAAATTACACAGGCTGGGCTCAAACTTGCAATCCTCCTACTTCAGCCTCTCAGAGTGCTGGGATTACAGGTGTGTACCACAAACCTGGTTTATAATCTTAGTAAGCCTATAACATGAATAAATGTCAATGTTTTGTGTGGTAATATCTACTTCATGACTTTAAAAATTATTAAAACAAAAACTTGTGCTATACACATTTTTAAATTTTAGATGGATATCTATTTAAAAACAACTTTTTTTTTTTACAAAAACGGGACTACTATATATATTTTTAAAATTTAAAATTTAATTTTGGTTTTTTGAGACAGAGTTTTCTTATATAGTCCAAGCTGGCCTTGAACTCATGGTGATCCCCCTACCTCAGCCTCCCAAGTGCTGGGATTACAGGTGTATGCCATGCCTGGCTATATGTTATTTTATAGTTTACTTTTTATAACAATATTGTATGGATATCTTTTCATTATATTCAGCATTGCATTTATATTCTACTGTTAGGTTGTTCCTTACCAGCTGTTCTTGTATAGGTGTATGTTTAAGTTGTAAGTTGTCACTCAGTTTTCTGGTTTTTTCTTTTGGTTTTGTTTTGTTTTTGTTTTTTTGAAACAGGGTCTTATGTGACTCAAACTAGCCTCAAACTCACAATCCTTCTACCTCAGCCACTTGAGTGCTAGAATTAAATTAAATGCCTGCTAGTTAGGTTACCACTAGGTTTTTGCTTTGCAAATAACTTTGCAGTGGATATCCTTATCTACATATGCTTGTACACATGGGTATTCCTGAGGGTCAAAAATTATAAATAGAATCAAGATATAAATTCAATGGAGAATGACTATGATATTTTTACCATGTGCTTAAATTCTTAGTTTTCTCATTTAAATAGTGTAGACATCTTGTCTATTTTCTACTACATAATTTTGTTTTCTTTGACAGATCATCATAAGTATTCTTTTACCACCCACCATTTTGACACTGGAATTTAAAAGCAAAGCTGAGATGTCACATGTTCCCCAGTCCCAGGATTTCCAGTTTACATGGTATTACAGCGACCAGAGCCTCAGCAATGCCAAAGAGAATGCTTGTACGGTTAGTGCAATATGATAGTAAATTGAGCTTTCATGGTATCGGCTGTACACAAACATACACAGTCCTGAAGTTTATTTATATAGTGATCTATATCTATATCTAAAAATGTCCAGTGCCACTGTTTCCATCCAGTGATGTGTATGGTGTTGTACATTCCTCAAAAATGCCTCTGACTCATCAACTAAGCACTACGTTTTCTTCTGCCTAATTATCCACAGTATATAAGTAAGCAAAATACTCTATTTCTACTTCAAAGACAAAAACCAAAGACTTTACTATAATGAACAGCTGTCTAAAGTTTTAGTTTCCATTGTGAGTGTGGAATAAATAGATTACTACTCTAAAGCAACAACGAGAAATGCTTCCTATTCCTAAAAGCCTAGAGTCTCACACATTACCCAGGGACTTGGTGTAGTTTGATGTGAATTCAGATGTGTGCTTTTTCCTGGATAACTTGAGCCACCTCTTGGGACAGACCATCTTCACTGCAAAGTGTCTGATATGCTGTGAATATTTTCTTGACTTTGTATGTCCCCATTTGGATCATGGCTTATAGAATTGTCATGTCCTGTGAGGTGTGGTAGGCATCTTCCCTGCTACTTATACTTGAATGAAGCATCTTTAGCATCTTGTCTGATGTGCTTTTGGATTTATGAGGCATTTGTTATAAACTTTAAAGACGTGTTCAGTAAATACTAATGAAAACTAATCATAACAGTGTTTTATGGCTGGCATCTGTTGGTGATTCTTTGGGTACCCATTCTGATTGGTTAATGTTTCTGCCAGATCAGTGGTAAAACATTTGAATTATCACTCATGTTTGGGTGGTGTGCATCCTCCCCTTTCTCCTTCCTTCCCTCCTTCCCTCTCCCCCTCCTTTCCTTTTTTCTGTCTGATCGTTCCATATTGGGGTTCTGGAGAATGTGCCAGACGTCATCTCTTGCAAATCTGGGCCCGTTAAAATGTCACATTTGTGACTGTACCAGCTAGAAGAAGGCTTTACTAAGTTTGGGCCATTTCTGTGTGGCTTTCTGCCTATTTAATTGTTCACACTGAGTTTAGTATAGTTGTTGAAGTGAACAATGAAGAAAGCTGTTTATCTATCAATTATCTGTTTACAGGCAAATATATAAACTATTGGTAGTTATTTCCAGGCCATAGCAAACAGTACTTTAGAACAGTACATAGTACTTTGCTGTGTCTGTAACTTCACACACTTAGGGCATTGTAGAGTGCTGTAGCATTGCACTAAGCAATCCTTCTCAAAGAAGAGACCCAGAGAAAGAATTCCCTCTCTGAATGGCAATTCAGTGTACTCTTAACATTACAAAATGTGTTAACTTCTCACAATTCCCTGAGAAAATTACATCGTGGCTGTTGTATAGTGGTTCTCTTCTAGCAATCTCCCACCCGAATGGTTTGGATGTGGCCATATCAATTTATCAATTTAGTGACCATTTAATTGCCTTCTTCCATATACCAAAGACGGAATGTGTGAGGAACCCTGCTGTTAATTAAGGCAGATGTGGCCTCTGCCAGTGTGGGGTTTATAGTCAGACAGGATATCCACAGACCTACTATTATTCAGTTCAAAACATTTATTGCAAAAGCTTTTCAAGTCTGTTCTATTAGGAATGGCTTTAGCCTTTAAATTTAACTTAAACAGCAATTACTGATTAGCCGATTTGTTTTTAGAAGTTTACTACATAGTCGGAGGTGGTAGAGGCAACACTTTGGTGAATTTGTGCAATTTCATAGTGCTAATTAAGTAAATGGGATTGATTCGTTGAGTAACATAATTTGCAGTAAGCATTGTGTGAGAAAACTGGAGACAGGTAGAACACAGATGCTTTATTAGTGTTTTTGTGCTTTGTGTTTGGTAGTAAATATAAATATAATGAGGCCACCTCTGTTAATAGGGGAGGCCATTGTCTTTGAGCTAAAGCGGTATAGAATCATATACTGCATATGATCTATGAGGTTTTATAAAAGCCCCCTTTTTGTGTGATGGGGCCTTGCTATGTTGCTCAGAAAAGTCTCGGCCTCCTGGGCACAAGTGATCTTCCTGCCTCAGCCTTGGGAGTTGCTGGGGGTGTAGGTATGCACCACTCCACTCAGCTAAAACTTCTGACCTCACTGAACTTTCTACAGGCAAAATAACTGCCAAGGAAAGTTTAAATCTTCCTAGCTGCTTACCTTTAAAAACATGGCATAATACAGATTGAGCGGTCTCAGGAACAAATGTAGAAGATGGCAGAATGAGAGACAGGACTGTCTTCAGTAGTAGTGAGGATTAGGGATTTGTGACAACCTCAAGCTGGAGGTGCTGTTTGAGCTGTGACTTGAGGGCATTTCAGTGGAAGGAAGCTGTAAGTAGGGCCCAGAGGCAGGAAATACCGAGGCATGGAGAAGCGTCACAAACGGTGTGGTTTGTCCGAGTAGGGAGCAGTGTTTGCAGGCATGACTGGAAAAGGAGACCGAGGAAGACTTTTGTGGGTCCTATGAAGGGCTCACCAGAAAACCAATAAATGTGTAGCAGGATGTCTTGACTAGTAGGAAAATGATTTTGCCTCCAGAGTATAGGATAAGTTAGCAAGAAAGGTGGCTTGGAGGCCGGGAGGTTGTAAGCAACAGTAACCATGTAGGTGAGAAGTAATAAGGGCATTGGCCAGGCTCAGTAGCAGTAGACTTGGAAAAACCAACAGATTTTAAATGAAGAGTTGAAAATGGAATCCAGGTGAGAGGAGGCAAGGAACTGAGAAGTTAATGGTTACCACAGGGCCACCTTGAAGGGACAGGGGAATCTGGAACAGCAGAGATGAGCTTTCTCTTAGAAATGCTGCTAGACCTAATGAAAAATGTTAAGTTGAACAATAAGATCTATCAGAGCATTACAGTCGATCATTGTAGTTATATTTTATTCTGTGTACTTGCTGGTGTCTCATTACTGTTCGAGAGACGAAAATGAAGGAGAGGAGGGAGGGGGAGAGGTTTAAATAGAATAAAAGTTAGCTAAGCAAAATCTCTTTATCTTTACCTTCTTCTAAGGATAAAACAATTAATATTCTCACATGGTCTTCATGACAGCTGTTGTCTTTTAATTCAACTCAGAGATAGGCTTAGTGAGAACTTTATATCCTTCATAGTCTATTCCAAAGTACGAAGAGTAGTTGAGACCTAATGAAGCGCTCGTAGAAAAAATAACAAGAGAAGTTATCTGGTAACAAGGTCATTACTTAAATTGATTTCTGGGGTCTTTCTGAAGTGGTATTGACATCAGTGAGTCAGTAAATGGTGACTTTCTCATTGTTTTCCAGCCACTTTAGTCCTGGGGTGGTTCAAACCTGTTAGGACCCAGGTCAGTTCTTAGATCTGTGAGTCACTGTCTCAAACACACTGGGCAAAGTAAACTGAACAACACATCAGACAGCAAAGGTTACCCATCCAGATGCCCAAGCCTACAAAATATTATGTTTTTCTGTTGCTATACAAACAACTCAAGCAAAATTTGATTCATTCCCTGGCTTGAAAAACCCCTTTAATCTTGCAGGTCTGACGCTAGAGCTGGAGCTTTTGTGGCAAGACTGAAGAAATGGGCCGGCATGAGACAGCACAGAGCATTTTTTTCTTTAAATATTACTTTACAATTATAAAGGAAATGCATTTCCTAACACAAGTTAAAGCTTTACAAAGTAGGATAACATCTCTTCTTTTTTGCCTGCCTCATGTCCTCTATATTCCTCTTTTCAAAGGCACCCGAGCTGTATGTGGTTTTGTTCACCCTCTCATCTTTTCTCCTTTGAAAGCCTGTCCTGTGCAGGCATTCATGTGTGGTCTTTCAGGTGACCCTGCTCTGCCACAGGTGCTCACTGCTCATCACCCCCAAGGGTCAACCTTTACCTTTGGGCTCACACATATTTTTAAAAAACTGATGAAAGAGTTCAATCTTTCCTTAGAAAAGTGCATATAAAACACAAATGCTTGGATGTGGTTGTAGGGTGTTCAAGAAACTCTGATAGCTCAGTGGAGCCCTTGAACTCCAGGCAAAGACCCTTTAAATAAATTGAGGCCAGAACCCTCAAATGAACACTGTACCTGACTGTCCTATGACTTGGAAAAGATGCTTCATCAATGCATGTCTATTCTGTTGTGTTGTGTGAAGGGAATTAAATGTGTCATCCATTTCTGATTTCATGGTGATTTTATGAATATGCTTAGGGTTCAAAATTATGACTAAATGAGATTAATCAAAACAGGAGTAGAGACTGATTTCATTAGTGGAGATTCAACTTGCATTTCAAAAATACCCTATGCTCTTACCTGGTGAAAGCTTTATGTAATAATGCAGTTTTCTCTCCCTTCAAGGGTTAAGACTGTAATTTGGAAGCTGTGTGCCCCATTAATTTATAATTTATAATTATTTATTATGTTCTGGATGTCTACATCTGTCAAGAGTTGAGTAAAGCCACTGACGAGAAACGATTATTTCTTTATCATAATAATGTCATAATTGTCACTTATTTTTGCTGGGGATCAAACCTGAGATCTCATACAAGCAGAGCAAGAGCTCTTCCGCTGAGCTACACTCTTAAAAAAATGTTTCTTTATTTTACAGAAAGACTGTGATTTGGAAAGGGGCCCTGATGAGAAACTGGATGAAAGTCAGCACTTTGATCTAAGGAATGGGCCCCAAAGCCTTCCCTGGACCAGGAAGGTGTATGAGTTCTACAGCGCCCCTATTGTCAAGTTTTGGTTCTACACGGTTGGTCTCATCGCAGCAGTACATTCTGTGTTAATGATAGTTCCTAGCTAATGATAATACTGATAGTGATATGTTTGGTTAGCCAACCTGTGCTAAAAATATAGAAATGTTGTATAGATTAGTGGGAGGATGATGAAGTAGATTGGAAAGAGTATTGGAGGACGATGAGGGAAGTTAAAGTGGAGCTGTCCTGCTTTGGGAATTTGAGAACAGCATTTTCTCCTTCCTGGGAGTACTAGCAGTCAGCGCAGCTGACACTGGGCATTTGGAGCTGTGATAGGAAAGCAAAAATGTAAACATTATTGGATCGAATTTTTAAGATCAGAAAGAAACAAAGAGTCAGAAGCAATACTTCCAGGGCTGGGGATGTAGCTCAATGGTGCCGTGCCTGCCTGGCAAGCGCAAAGTCCTGAGTTCAATTCCTTGTACCAAAACAAACAAACAAACAAATAAAAAAAGATACTACCAAACAGACTGTTCAGTGCAGCCTGTTTTACCTAGATGTAAATACTTTGGTTGCTTATGGCTATGTACATTATCACTTTGGACTAATGAGCAAATGGACTGAACTAGTAGGAACCCAACCTGTTCTCAATTAGAGGAGCCTGTGCTGCTTTCTCAAGCTGAACATCTATTTACTGAGTACATTTCTAGTCTTGTTTATAAATTTTTCATAGTCATACAGTCATTATTAAAAGTTAAGGAATTGATTATCTGGCCACCATGGAACCAAGGACAAAAATATAAGCAAATGACAGCTTGGTAAAATGATTTACTTAAATTATGTCCTTAAGAAGTCATCAAAAGTATTCAGACTCTGTGGGCTGGGGATGTAGCTCACTGGGAGAGAGCTTGGCGAGCGTGCATGCGGCCCTGGGTTCCATCAGAGCACCGAGAAAACAAACAAACAAACACTCAGACTCTGGGACACGACCAAGAGGAGGACAGAATTAATGGACACGATCTTAACTTTCTTACATGCTTCTCCTCTGGTTCATTACTCAGAGGCAACAGTGCCTGCTGTGGCCACCCCAGATGTCACTTGAAAATGTTATTCTAGTTTACTCGGAAACCCAAACAAGCCACTCCTTATGTTTTTTGTGCAGAACTCAGATACAGACTCTCTTAGAGCTCAAAAGGACATGGAAAATAGGGTGAAATGGTTCTTGTGAAAATGTACACATGTCATTCTCTCCACTGGGCCAGTGTTCCAAACTGTGAGTACAGATCAGTGAGCACTGTGCGCCGTCTCTGCAGCTCTTTAGAGACTGCATGGCTCACACCTTGTCGGTGACTGTAAATTGGTGAGACTTTTCTGGCAGATAATTTAGCAATATTTGTCTCAGTTTTAAGGGTGCGTGCCTAGATATAAGGGAGTATATCTTAAGAAGATAAGAACATTAGAGAAAATTATAAGCTATTAGTCACTCTGTACATATGTGTGTTTTAATTCTCTGGACAGATTAGAGTCTAGGAATAATATACACAGTTGGCAGTTTAACAAGCATTTGTGGAATGTCTACCATGTGTCACACTGAGTGCTGATAATAAAACTATCCACAATCATTCCTCAAATACAAGAGCTTACGGTTGGGTAAAATTTCTATTAGTCAGAATATTTTAATCAAAGTAAAAAAAACATCTGGCAGTAGTTAATGTCACAGTTCACTGTGTTGGGAAATACACATGCACCGTGTGTATCACACTGACATGCAGGACGTGTGTGTTCAAGCTGGGCAGTGTGTGCTTCCTCCTTGGCTTGCTGTCAGCCTGCCATTGTCCACGCTGGGATGCACAAGGCCATGGGGATGCTGGTCAGACAGTGTCTCCTTCCGTGCATCGGAGAACACTTATTTTCATTCTTGCCACCAAATCTCTAGACCAGGAAACTGTAAATTCTTGTGCTTGCTTTGATACCAGGTCATCACCAATCAGGAGTGGGTCCTGGTGCTATTCTCATGTTATCTTGTTGAAATTCATGCCTGTGTTTCTTTGCTGCTCTGCCTGTGCCTGCTTGGCCCCTCTGTGTCTCCCTATACTCACGTCTAGGGCATATGTATCCCCTTACAGATGGCATACTTGGCATTCCTCATGCTGTTCACTTACACTGTGTTGGTGGAGATGCAGCCCCAACCCAGCGTGCAAGAGTGGCTTGTTATCTGTTACATCTTCTCCAGTGCTATTGAGAGAGTCAGGGAGGTGAGTTTCTCTTCCACGTTTGCCTTCTGCAGCCCTCTGGAAGTGAGAAGTGTTCTTGGCCCTGGTGATGAAAATGGACATCAAGGATGGGAGGGAAAGAAAATACCAATCCTGATTTGCATGTGATGGGGAAATTCCTGATTTCAACCCTTTATCCTTGCCAAATACTTTTTGCTGGGCACTGGACCTTGGAAGCAGTTACTGTTAAAGCAGACATCTCAGAATGTTTATCAGTCCTAGAGTTGTAGTGATGGTGTCTAATGGTTATTGAAGTGTCCTACTATTTTATTTTCATCAAGTGGTTTCTTTTTTTGGGGTAGGATTGATTTTTATACCCTAGTATTATCTATATATTATCAATTTCACCTCACAGAGTGGCACATAAATAGCCAATGTTATATAAGAAATAAGGGATGCATTTATGGTATTTAAAATTTCCTGGAAATTGAAGCTACAACTGTCTGGGACAAGCAGGGCAGGAAACAAAATGAAACAAAATTTTAATTTCTAGGTTGCAATTAGTCTCTTAGAAATTAATATTCTAATGCTTTTATAACTACATTCACAAATAATTTTGACCCAAGACTCTTAGATGTCAATGTATATGTATTTTTATGTGTATGCATTTACATATATTTTGTCCTAGACATATAAAATCTGACCAACACTATATACAAGTAACTGTGTCTTTAGTATATATATAATATATATATAGCCTGCTAGTTACCTATATGGAGTTTATAGATTGCAGACAATAATTCAAGAGATCAATATTATCTGAGTTCTCTATTTTATATTTTCATGGAAAAATAGGTTTACTGTTTTACGTTCAGGTTGGTCTGATATAGCATTTCCTTGGTACCACACATTCTTAGTAATCTGTCGACAGCTCACTACGTAGCCATTCTCAGAGCAGATGACAGGAGTCCTTGGTTTCAGCCAGTGTTCTTTGCAGTGTGCTGGGCCTCATGAGATGGGACCATACACTAGCTGCGCAGATGCATCCCAGTACTGAGTTTTAAATGTCTCAGTACTTCTCCGTGTTAGTTTAGGATTAGTGAGAACTACGAAAAGCACTGTTCTTTTCTTTTTAAAAAAAATTTTAGTTGAGTTTTCAAGTGACTATCCAGCATTAATGGCTTAATTCTTTATTATGCTAACTAAAAGGCATTAAATATAGTTAAACAATTCAATTAAGTCTCAATTCCCCGTGTGGTGTTTTAGATGACTCTTTAAAGGAGTAGGTGATGTATCCAGGAAGATAATGGTGATGGGATTCTTGGGTCGTTAGGTCCTCTTCCCTCAGCCCCTTGGGATCGAACCCCAGACTTGCCTGTCCATGCCAGGCGAGTGCTGTATCCTGAGCTCCCCCTCCAGCCCTGTACCATGTCCTTTCTTTTTCTTTTTTTGCCCGATATAAGCAAAGCATATGACCTCCGAATCAGAACTCCATTCTCGTAAGTTTCTCTTTCTTTTTTTAGATTTGTATTTCAGAACCTGAGAATTTTACCCAAAAGGTGAAGGTGTGGATTAGCGAGTACTGGAACCTAATGGAGGCTGTGGCTATTGGTCTGTTTTCAGTTGGTTTTTGCCTCCGGTGGGGTGACCCTCCTTTTTACACAGTGGGAAGACTCATCTACTGCATTGACACCATCTTCTGGTTCTCACGGCTCATGGACTTCTTCGCTGTGAACCAACATGCAGGCCCGTATGTCACCATGATCGCAAAAATGGTAGGTCAGTCTGGTTTTACACGCAAGTCCTCTTCTGGAGTGGTTTTACCTAATTTCATGGTTCATTTCTAACAGCTTACCTTTTGGAGTTATTTCTAAAAGTACAGACAGCAAGATCTTCTCATCACCGCTTCCTGTATAACCACAGACTCCTATTTAACAAATATCCTTGGACAGCATATTGGGCAGCTGATCCAGATACTCAGTTTACCGTTTTGGTTAGGGCCAGATAATACAGATTTGAGTCAAATTAGTCTCTGAGTACAGTAATTACCCAGGGCTTGATTTGTGTGAAGCTGTAACCAACGCTAGTTTGCTAAAATGTCAACTCACTCACTTTCTCCCACCACAATTTCAAGTAGTGCTGGCTGTGGGCTTACTAAGTACTATGTCTTAATCATTTGGTATCTGTCACAGCTCTATGAAATAAGTGGTATCAGCACCCACATTTCTCATGCAAAAAGGTGGAGATGATATAAATTTTCCAGGGCACCTGCAGGGAAGCCCAGATCGCAACACGGTCAGCTGGCTCCAGTCTGTCCCCTGAGCTTGCTGTGCTGTGTGTTCCAGGCTGTCCCTCCCTTGCTAGGACTGTGTCAGCCGCTACCAGCTGGCTGTTCTCAAGTACCTGAGACCCACCCTCTAGAAGCACAGTTTCAAAATCATCCACGGCTTTGCCTTTTATAAGTCTCAGTGCAGGGAAGCAGCAAGCTCTGGAGAGGGAGGGGAAGTGGGAAAATCGAGGAAGTTGGCAGAGATGGGAAGACTGCAGGACTCCAGAGAGATTTTTCTTTCTTTGCACTTTTCTCTTAGACTGGAAATGCTTTTTGTGGTCTTGATAACATTGGTATTTCTCAGACGGACCATGCTGAAGAGACTAGTACACCTCAAGCCCTTTCTCCTTAAAGCAAGGTTTAATGGGCACTCTGTAGTGACTCAGGAATGCAGAGTCCCTCTATTTTGTGGCATAGCCATGTCAGTTTGGCTTCTGAGGTCTCCGATGGCAGGGAATGAGAGTGGTAAGAAAGTCTAATAGCTTTTAGTTTTTGGTCCCAAGTGACTGGAAGCAAGATAAGACATGTTGAGACAGCAGAAAATTTTGGCAAATATTGTCCCTGCCACAGTGAACAGATAGGTTGGGTTGATGAATGTTTAATAGGTGAAAGGAAACTGGACGGATCAGTTTCTGAGTTAACAATTCCAGAAGCTAATCCTGGGAATAAGCAGGCAGTGGACTAATCTGAATACACTTTATATATATTTTCTTTTCCTAAACCAATTTCTGGTCCAGTTGTTGAAAAGTTGGATGTTAGCTAGTCAAAAGCTGTTCACATTTTGTGACTGCTTCAAGACTGAAGTGCATATTCTTTAGTCTCAGCAAATTTATGTGGTTTCAAAGATCACATTGACTTGAACCACATATGTGCAGAAAAAAAGAGGAAACAAAATAGCTTAGCCAAAGAAAAGCAAGCTGTCTGTGTACTAGGGGATTTTAGTAAATGACTAGCAGTCTTTATTTTTTGGTCCTCTGTACTACAGTTAAAACCAGGGCCTTTGCCCTGCGGTCCATTCTTTTATTTTGAGACAGAGTCTTGCTAAATTGCCCAGGTTAGGCTTGAACTGGAGATCCTCCGACTTCAGCCTCCCAGAGTGTTGAGATTACAGGCGTGCACCACCACACCCAGGTTAGTCTTATTAGGGATAAGTCTAGTTAGGATGGTGGCTGGAGTTCGATTTGTTCTGAATTTCAAGTCGGTGGTGAGACTCTGGCTGTGTGGTGCTGTTTCGCAGAGTGCAAACATGTTCTACATTGTGATCATCATGGCCATCGTCCTGCTGAGCTTCGGAGTGGCGCGCAAAGCCATCCTTTCACCCCAGGAGCCTCCGTCTTGGACGCTTGCTCGAGACGTTGTGTTTGAGCCATACTGGATGATGTATGGGGAGGTCTACGCTTCGAAGATAGATGGTAACCCTGGGGTTTTCATGTCATGCAGAAATTGAATCTTGTTTTTTTTTGCTTTTTTCTTGGTACCGGGGATCAAACTTAGGACCTTGCACTTGCAAGGCAGGTGTGGCGCCACTAAGCTAAATGCCCCCCGCCCCGAAATTGAATCTGGATAGCTGCTCACGGTAAAAAGAAAATCTGCAAAGTAATCATCTGAGTATTCTCTTTTCTTGAGAGAGTCTCACTACGTAGTTCAGGCTGGTCTCGAATTCACAGTGATCCTCCTGTCTCAGCGTCCCGAGTGCTGGGACTGTGGGCGACTACCACCATGCCCAGTAAATCTTTTAGTTTAGTTTATTAGTGCATGTGTGTGGTGCATAATATTTACATTCCTTGGGTGGAGCTGGCGCATGTACAGATCACATCTTAATTCCTTTTTGGTTTTGATATTTTTTTTGGTACCGGGGAGCAAACTCAGGACCTTGTGCTTGCGAGGCAGGCAGCAGAACCACTGAGCTAAATCCCCAGCCCCTTAATTCCCTTTTCATCCCTCTTCCCTCTCCCCCGTTTCTCCCTCCACCCATGTCTTGATGCCCTTTTTTTTGGTGCATGTTTGCAGTATGTAATGTTTACAGTCTTTGTGTGCCGTTGGTACCTGGATGTAACACATTCTAATTCCTTTTTTCATCTCTGTCCTTTCCCTCTCTCCCCTCCCTCTTATCTTTTGATCCCCTTCTCCTTTGAGAACAATCTATCTCCCTACTTCCTATTATCTATTTTCTTTTGCTCTTTAGTTTTACTTAGGGTTTCTCACACGGGAGAAACCATGTGATATTTCAGCTTGTGTGTCTGATTTACTTCACTGAATGTTATGGTCTCAAGGTGCATCTATTTTCCTACAGATAACTCAAGTTTATCCTTCTTTATGGCAGAGTAGAACTCGATTGTATGTCAATACATTTTCTTTATCCTTTCATCTGCTGAATCTTAAAACTGGAGAAAGTTCTTGATATTCCGCAAAGATAGTATGTTAAATGTCTATGGAGGGTCATAGGACTGTGATATACCTCATTTCTCATTCTTCTAAATTCTTTTATTTGTAGTTTGCGAAGAGCAGCCGTCTTGCCCTCCGGGTTCCTTTCTTACCCCATTCCTGCAAGCTGTCTACCTCTTCGTGCAGTACATCATCATGGTGAACCTGCTGATTGCTTTCTTCAAGTAGGTGGTTTTAATTAAAAAAGGTGATTTAATTTAAATGAAAATGGGGACAGGTACTCGCGTGCATGTGGCGCCTGTGACCTTTGGCTTCTGCGTGTTCCATGTCTTATGGTGATGGTTTTGTAGCATGGCCGTAAAGCTCTGGGTAGGAAGGGGAGATGCTGTGGGGAAGCAATGAAATCAGAGAGAGAACGCGGTGAAAGTGGCGTGAGAGGAGATCTCGAATTGCAGTCGAGCAGTAAGTGAGCCACGCTAGGTTAAGTTGATGAAGCCAAATACTGGCCTCGGAATTCTTGGGATGATTTCTTCCCTTGGCTCCTGGCATAGCTCGTTCTCTATTTTCTTTTCTCTTTCTTTCATTTTATCTTCAGTCTTCTTCCTATGGCTCATCCTCACCTCCCCAGCCTTTTCACATTACAATGTCTTTGGGCTCGAACATTGCTTTCCCTTTATTTATTCTTTTTTTCCCTGTGACCTTGTTCATCTTCACGTACATCTTGACAAATTCTGCTATATATCTCTAGCCCAGCTGTCCTTAAACTTTAGTCACATGGACCCAGCTGCCCCTGGCCTCTGGAGTCAGGAGTGTAACACACTTCTCAAGTTTAGGATGTCCTAGCTCTTGGCCTCTCCTCTTCCTCTACCTCTGATCTGCCAGGGTCTCCTGTTGACTCTGCCTTTGCCAGGCTGAGCGCTGTCACTACTTGCGGCCACTGTGCAGCCTCCTAATTTAATCTCTGCTTGCATCTTCATTTCCTCTCTTCTGTTCTCAACCAGAACCTCTACTGGAACACAAGCTCCACAGATACAAGTAGTTTTCTACTTTATTTTACTCATACATTTATCCCAAACATGTCTGCTGCATATTTGTTTAATACATGTAGAGGAGATGAAAGAAACTGAGTGAAGCCATGGGAGACAGCTGGTACCTTCTAGAAACCCCTTCTATGCCACTGCGCAGGGTATTGTCCTCACTGATTATCTCAATGAAAAGAGAAAGGTAAGAAAGGGAAAATTAATGCTTAGAATCTAAGTAAAGAAAGTAGAGAAGACAGGGGCTGGAGGACACAAAAAATTCAAGATACTTTAAAAAAAGCCTGTTGTTGAGTTTTTGCATAGGTATGAGAAGAGCATCTCTTCCTCCTTGTCATAAGTCTATCATGTCAGCTAACATCTCTCTTAGCCCTCCCATCTCAGGACCCTATAATATTTTTGATGTTCAGATATCATAGATAGTTTTTGATATTTCCAATAATTGAGAGGGTGTGAAAGTTTTAGTTCTCAAAAATGGAAGGTATTGCATGGTTTCTCTTATATAAGAAACTCAATATACAAACAATTTAAAGAGGAAAATAAAACAGAGACGACAGGACACAGGAAGGCAGACCTTGTGGAGATGGGAAGTGGGTGTGGCAAGGGAGAAGGACGGGAGGGCAGGGAGGGGAAGGGAAGTGAAATCATCAGGGTGCACTATGTGTACGTGCCAGTTCCCCAAAATGAGTGCAATTATTATGTATTGCAAACATATACTAATAAAAAGGAAATTTAAAAAAATCGAAGGTGTCCAGAGACGTTGAGAAATCCTTGCATCGATCCACCTTCTCACTGAAGAAGGGGACCACACTGGGACCCAAACTGAGCCATCCCAGCTAGAAAGAGCCTGACATTCACTGCGAAGGTCGCCACCTGCTGGCAGAAGGCTGCAGTCATGTTTGGAATGACGTGATTGAGTGGCCCTCAGACTTGACTGTGCCTGAGAATCCCCTGGAGGGCTTGCAGATACACAGATTGCTGTGGACCCCCCCCCCCCGCCCCCACGGGTTTCTGATACAGCAGTTCCCGGGCAGGGCCCACGTGGAGACCCTTGTTCTGAGACAGTTACCTTTGTGTCGATCCTTTACTTACTGCATTGTACAGAAAACTTCCCCTTTATTCTTATCTCATGCTGACTTCTTCCAGGATAGCTCTGGTTTGTTGTCTTTATAGCTCAAGTTTAGGTTGGCTGTAGTTTACTTGGTAAATTTGGTAACCTACTCAAGTTCTACGCTCCCATCTTTCCCGGAAGCAACTCAATTTTGTTAATCTAAGCAAAATGTTCAAAAAGATGTTGCCTTGAGTCCTCCCTCATATGTTGTATGCTTAAGTAATTAAGGATGATACATTTTCTTACACAACTGTACCACCTACCACAATTTCCATCTTGAGTCCTATAATATCAACATTTACTGTCTTTCTCATATAATTTAAGCAAAAATCCAAAATAACCTACCAAGAACTTACTTTTAGCGTAAAGTTAATCTAAGTAATTTATTGAATGAGAAACTCTATTAGAATTTTATTGAAACTCTGTTAGAACTTTATTGAATTAGAAATTCTATTAGAAACTCTACTTCTTGATTTACTTTAGGATGAATTGATTCTTCTTTTCTATTTCCACTTCCTTAGCAATCCTCTTCTGGTTGGGTGTTTTAATAGAGTTATTCTAGCAGACCTCACACTTGACCCTAAGAGTGTACCTTTGTAAGGCTGGAGGAACAGTAATGCTGCTTACTCTGACTACACAGATCATGGACTGAAAGCACGTTACTTAGGTGATCCGTGGATACTACCAAGGGCAAGAGGGCAGTGTTTCAGATGTTTCCATTTTCTTACCTTTCATTGTAGTTTCTGCCTTTGCTCATTATTCTGATTAGCATAGCTTATAATTAAAGGTGATTTGTGTATTTTGTTTGGTGGAAGAAGAATTATAAATTCAATGAATGTTATTTATTTATTTATTTTTGGTTAACTGCTGGTAATGTTAGGTGAACCATCAGAAAAGTTGGAAAATTAGCCAGGCAGTGTGGTGGCGCACACCTGTAGTCCCAGCACCCGGGAGGCTGAGACAGGTGGATTGCTGAGAGTTCAAAGCCAGCCTAGGCTACAGTGAGTTTGAGTCCAGCCTGAACTGCATAGCAAGACCCTGTCTCAAAAACAAAAACAAAAAGAAAAAAACAACAACAAAAAACCCCAACAACAACAACAAAAGCAAAGTTGGAAAATAAAGACTGTATTTCAGGGTTCCATCTTAAAACATTGTTCCTGTGTTTCTACAACGTACAGCAACGTTTATCTGGATATGAAGTCTATTTCAAATAAGCTTTGGAAATACAATCGCTATCGCTACACCATGACCTACCACAAGAAGCCCTGGCTGCCGCCCCCGTTCATCGTGCTCAGCCACCTGGGCCTCCTCATCCGCAGACTGTGCTGCCACAGGGCTCCGCGTGACCGTGACCCGGAAGAGAGCGACGTGGGACTGAGTAAGTGGGCGCGGGTGGGGCAGGAGGGAGAGAGTGCCAGGGTCCAGGACGCGGGGAGCTCGGCTCCGAGAGAGCTCACTGACGACGCAACACCGGGCACGCACGGGGTCTCAGTGAATCCACTGACCTTCCAAGCTGTATTGATTCTTTGAAAGGAAGGAACAGGGAGGAACAAGGCCCCTCTGGAACGTGAAAAGGCTTCCGGTCATCCCGAGAACTGCGTCTCTGCCGGCCCGGAGCTCACTGCTCCCAGAGTCGCCTGACCCGCACTTACTTTCCTGTTGTGGAGGATGGAATTCAATAGAAAGTTGTTGCCCTGGGGTCTAAGGCAGACAGAGAAGCAGGACTTTGCCTTACTGATGAACCTGGGCCTTGGTTCTTTGGGTTTTGGAGTATAGGGGTGGTTCTGAAAAGGATATTTCTTCTTTTCAGGATCTTTTCAACTCAGGTTGCAGAAATATGGAGATGTGGGTTCTCACTTTTTTCTTTTTTAAAATTGTAAATCTCCATATTTTGACATTTTCTTAGTGCATTTTGTTTGGCCAAATCTTTTTGATTTTGTTGCTCTTTTTACAACGCTGGAGCTCAAATCCAGGCTGCCAGACATGCTGCCTGAGTACTGAACCTCTGTGCTCCAGCTTAGCCCCTGTTAGCCAAATCCTGACTGCATGATTTGTCAGGCCCGCTACCATAAGAAAACAGTGTACATTGTGCTTTTACAGATATTCTGTTGTTCCTATTAAGCAACCCCACAATTGGTACCAGGTCCATCTGTAAATAATTCCTACATATACAGGAAGTTGGGGAAATAAAGTCACAATCCTTTATTCAAATTGTTAAATCCAAAATACCTCTGAATACTGAGTATTTATTTTCTTCATAAACTGGAGAAACGTTCATCTGGCCAGAGGAGGCCCAGAAGAGGAGACTTATGTAAAGCCATTTATCCTTTTCCTCATTTGTGGTGGGGAATTTGTTTATTTTGCTGAAAAAAATGGGAACTGCCCTGGCCTGAACCAAGTATTTTACTTTATTTATGATATATGTACTATATTACTTTTCTAAAATTAGAAAAGAAAAGAAAATACTCTTGATTCCATCAATTTTAGGTACTGTACGAGATAGTGGATTATTCCTACACTTAGGCACTTAGGGGGGTTCTTAGGGGCCAGGACACCCCTACACTGTGTTACACTGTGTGACTGAAAGTATAATATGCTTTTGTGCACAGTAGTTAGCTCTGTGAGGTATTTTTTTCCCCCTTGAGTCACTTTGAAGATTTCTTTTTTATTTCTTCGCAGGAGATTTAGCCTTGATAAGGAAACCAAAGCACAGCTAAAGTTAACTTGAAGGCTTTTGATTGCACTGTAAATTTTAGGCTTCTCATAGAGAGCCTACCTAGACATGAGCTGTGGAACCGCTGAAACCCTAATAGAAGGGGAGGAGTCACTTAGGAGAACCTGGAGTTGACTAGAATTTACTCAGATTTCCTGGTGCTATACGAAAGAAATGTTCCCAGGATCATCTTTAACTGGGCTTTATGGGATGTTTCCCTATAAAACTTGGGTTTATGACGTTTTCCAGGCCTTTGTGCGAGACTTTTACCAACAGGGCAGCAGTGCCACCTGGCGGACAGTTACGGGAACAAGCCACATACTGCAAGCCGCTCCTGGCCCTGGAGCCGATCTTCCTTGCAGAATTTGCTCTCAGGGGTCCGTAGCAGACTCTCATGCAGGCAGTTGTAAAGTTTCAAGGCGATTCTTTGGGGGCAAACAGACTTCAAGCTGGGTGGGAGTGGGAGAGACTGGACTTTACAATGTCTGAAAAATTCCTCCACATCGTATACATCAGAAAACGTTGTGTGCTTGAGTTGTGAACACATTTACAGCCAGAAACTACGTTCTTCGAGCTACAATTTTAAATTCAAAATTAATATTCATTGCCCTTTGCTTTACTGGGAGACAATGAAACATTTGCACTTTTAGCAAATGCTGGAGAGATGCGGTAGTCATTTTCCTCCTAATTTAAGTGAAACCATTAATGAAAGAGAGCTTTCCCATTTTATCCTTTTAATTAGCAAAATCATTTTATTTGTATAGTTTCCAAGTATTAGAAACTGGCTTAAAATATGATGTATTACCCCCTAGAGAAGAGTGACAGCCACGGTGGTAGACTGAATGCTGAAGTTTGAGGAAGAACTGCAGGTGCTTCAAAACATCACAAAATGATACATTTTTCCATGAGTTAATTAAAGAGAAGGTATATGGCCTTGACTGGCTGGTAATAGTCAATATGTTTTTTTCCCCCATGGAAGTGTGCAGTATAATATGAGCTCAGGGCAACAAGGTAAAACTTTCTTATACTTACTGGATTAATTTCAATAGTGGTGGCCTTCTTCTAACCTTGATTTTTATCACTAGGTTATTTATTATCCTTTTAATAGCTAAAGCAGTTGGCAGAGAGCAAAAAGACAATCAGATTCTTTTCCCATTTACACATAAATATTGTGAATTTTTGAAAAAATTCTAACCTATGAAAATATTGGAGAGACAATATCTGTTCTCTATGAGTCATTTTTCAAGGAACAAGTAGGAGAGACCTGGATTGATGTTTCTAGCTGTTCTATACTTTGCTTCTGCAGGAGTACAGTGTGACAGAGTAACAGCCTGTTATCACACAAGCTACAGCTTATCATTTTTAATACAAGAGGCAGAAAAGCTACCTGTACCCCTCTTACTGGACTCGTGCTGCGGTGCGAAAATGGCAAAGGCTAGAAACTTTGTAAGGAAGAGAGGTTTACAGTTGACCTTTGACCACCAAGAGTTTGAACCGTGAGACTCTATCTGTTGTTGGGTAGCTCCTTTAGAAATGGCTCACCAACTAGAAGTATACCAGGTCCTTCTTGCCTTGAACAAAGAATTGGATGAGACAAGCCAAAAAGGATGGAAAAGTTTATTTGGAAAGTGAGAGGTGAAGGGGTAAGGGGAAAACCTGACAATGCAGAGTGAATTTGGGCCAAACAAAGAGTGGAAAGGATAAAAGCAAAAATAAATATGCACAGAGTAGGCTACCGTGAGGAGTCACTCTAGTGGGCTCCTGATGGTGTCTGTGTGCTTATATGCCACCAACATCTCTTGGAAGCCCTGGAGAAGTTCCACATACTGGGAATTATTTGGTGCTACGCCAGGATCTTGTAATCCACAGGTCCCACTTATTTTCCCAGCTAGCTTTGTCACCCCTACCTCCTATATCACGTCCATTTGCACCTTTTTTTGTTTTGGTACTGGGGATCAAACTCAGGACCTTGCAGTTTTGAGGCAGGCATGGTGCCCCTGAGCTAAATCCCTGGCTGCACATTTTTTTTTTTTTTTGAGATGCAACAATTTGAAAATACTCAAAGACCAACCATATTGCCTAGAAATAACAACAAAATTAACAAAAACCTAGGTGTATCACAAATACATGAAATAGGTAGCTAATAGTAAATTTTATCCTTCACTCCTGTAAAATATGCACACAACTATCAGAAAAATTTAAAATATATCAGAAGCTATGTAAACACAGACCATACTCATTTCCTTTTGGAAGTAACACAGACCATGCATGGCCCTTTGGAGCTGAGAGAAATGTAAGAAGATGTGTAAGCGTAATGTTAGACTGCTGCTGCTGCATAAGGTTGACTGCGGTAGGTACTGTCCTGCTGTGATAATACCCTGGCCACCTCCTCCTGCTTTGTGGGGTGCTCCAGTGGTGTGAGTCCCTGCTTAAAATGCTTGTGACGCTGATTATCATATGCACAGTCCAACTCACCAGTAAATTGCTTATCAAAGTAAAAAGGGTGATCTCTCATTGTTCTCATACATTTTTCATCATATAACACACATCTCATATAAAATATAAGTTAATCACATGTTTATATTACCTGGAAGGCTTCTGAAGGTCAACAAGAGGCTAAACTCCCGTTTTGGGAATCAAAGGTTAAATTCAGATTCTTGACTGCGTGGGCCTTGGTACCTCTGACCTGCACCTTGTTCAAGGGTCAAGTGTATTTTGCTCACAGTTTAGGAGACTGAAAGTCCACCATGGGGTGGCTCTATCTAGTTGGCTTCTGGTGAGGATCTTCTGTTTGCTTCATAACATGGCAGACAGCATGGGTGGGGAAAATATGATAAAGGGGGGTGTGGTGACGTAGACAGGAAGTGAGAGGAGAGGAGGGTCAGGCTTGCTCCAGCCTGCTCCTATGAGAACTGCCTTCATCCCTTCCAAGGGCGGTGCCCCTTGATCTAAAGGCCCCACTGCTCTGTACCATCACACTGAGGGTCACACTTCCAGCCTGTGAATTCTTTTGGAAAATACTCAAAGCATATCTGATCTGTAGCATACCCTGCCTCAGCTTCCCATTAAGGGCAAAAAATGATTCTTCGTATGTATAATACTTATTTCCATAGAACTCTACCTGAGTACAGAGGATCTAAAAAAACTTCACGATTTTGAAGAGCAGTGTGTGGAAAAATACTTCCAGGAGAAGATGGAGAGCCTGAATTATAGTTTTGAGGAACGAGTCAGAGTGACATCTGAAAGGTAAAAAATAAGCGTATCTTTAAAAAAATTCCCAAACTTCTACTAAAATTTGCTTCTACTCTAGAATGTCTAAAGGAGTAGAAAGATCCACTTTGAGCCACAGACATTTGAGATTTCCAGTATGAAGCATTTCTGAGCATGTATGATTCAGGTAATCAGTGCATATTTATTGAGAAACTATCAAATTCTAGGCGCTTTGCAGAAAAGTCTTTGGGCAGCCAGCGTGATGGAGGGCATGGGCTTTTCCCTCAGGACTGGGAACAGAAAGGAGATAGTAAGGCTAGGGTGAAGGAGGGTGCAGTAAAACCGTGCCTGGGGGAGAGGGCCTGCCCCTGGGGTCAGGGTGGGGAGGCTGGAGAGGGAGGCAGTAGCAGAGGTTCAAGGAGAGGGAAGCCACTTTGGAGAAAGGGGGAACGTTGGGGAATGAGTGGAAACAAAGCCATCATGGGTATATGACTGACTGTGGGTGCCCAGCCTTGTGTTCAAATGGGGAAGGATGTGATTATGTATTTTTTTTAAAAAACACAGAATTACTCTTGTAAGTAGAAGGAAATGCACAGAAGTTAACTATGTGCCTTCATTTCTGAGCATTCATGAAACTGAATATAAATTGTTAAATCTAACTGTGCATGTGTTTTTTCTAATGTCCAAATATTATCAGATAGATCTGTGGAAATCCTTATAAATGATTTTATATAAAGTTGAATCACACTAAGAACTTTCTGAATGGCTCACCACAGGCATAAGTCATAGTTGTGGAATCCTTTACTTTTCTGCTGGTATCATATTTATGTAAATATGCAGTATGTAGCTTATTGAATTGAGGGTCAAATTTAATATTGTGGAAAAGATGAATATCAGATAATGATTTGTGAATCCACAAATTGTAGTTCATTTAAATAATACCTTTAGCCCATAGCTAAATGAACTTCCCCTTCTTTCTTCCACACCTCTTCCTTCTTCCTTCTCTCCACACTTCTTAGTCCCTTTCCCATCACCAAGATACAATTACCAATACACACAATTTGCAGGAGCAGAGGTTTCTTTTGGCTCACAGTTTCAGAAGTTTTAGTCCATGGTCAGCTGGCTCAGATGCGGGAATGGCATGGTGGAAAGGACTGGGCAGAGGAGAGGTGCTCATATCGTAGCCAACAGGAAACAGGGGAAAAGGGAGGAGCCAGGGAGGGAGATGGACCTTTCCAGGTCGAGCCCCAGTGACCCGCCTCTTCCAACCGGAGCCCTGACACTTAACAGCACACGCCACTCTAAAGTCCCCAATACCCAGTCAATCCTTGATCTAAACCATAACACACATTCCGTCTCCTTCCATCTGGGTGCATCCAGTCCTGAGGGCCAACCTGGTTCTCAGGTTTGTACGATGTGCACACCCACATTAGGAGTTTACAGAGTTGGGACAAAGTTCTGCTCTGCTGCTTACTAGCTATATGTTCTTGGAAAAATTTACTGAACCTCTTTGTACCTTGGATTTTTAAAAGAAGTTTATAAAACAGACATGAAAATAGACACACTTCTTTAGGTTGCTGTGAAGATGAGATGAGATGATGTGAATGGATTTGTGGCAGAGTATTATGAATAGTGAAGGTACAAGAAGACATAACTATTTCATGTAAAAACATCCTGCAAAAATGTGAGAATAATTTCTTTTAAAATTTAAATTCCCTTCCAAACCTTATGAAAAGGGGAAGAGCTAGATAACATAAGGTCTATACCCCTCAACCAAAATTATAGAAAGTTCTTTAAACCATAAAGTGAAGGAAGGATTTGAGGTGCTCAGCTGTCTGTGGATAGATTTGGCTTCCAAGTAGATTCTTTCAGTGGCAGTGTGGGTTTGAGAGGTCAGAAGGGGGACCAGGGAGACCACTTGAGAGAATGGTACAGAGGATAGAAGAGTCCTGAAGCCTGGCCGAGGTCAGTGCAGTAGGATTGAATGAATGGGATGGACCAGAAAGCTTAGCTGATGAGATGGGTTAGGGATTGGATGGAACCAAGGAAAAGATGGGGTCCAGGATGGTTCTAGGGTCTGTAGCAGGGGTAACTGGATAAAAACACTTTCAAGATACAGAGTACAGTATACTAAAGGCGTACAGGAAAAGCAGTGAATTCTAGATTTATTGAGCTTGAGATTCTTTTGACACAGTTAGCTAGAGAGGCCCAGGATGTTTTGGATGCATGGATCTGAAGCCCTGGGTCAAGTTGGAATTGGACAAGGAGACCATCTGCCTCTGGGAAGAGTCAGTTGTGAGACTCATTTGCCTACACTAGGGAACGAAAAGTATGGCAGAAATAAAGTAGAATGAGGAAATTCAGCAGGGTGATGGTCCAACCCTGCCAATAACTGTGAAATGGGTAGGGAAAGAAGAGCTCTTAGAAAAGACTAGGAAGATTTGAGCAGGGAAGTACGGTGTAAGCAGAGCTAGGAGAAGGTGTATCATAAACTGAGGAATGTTGAGTGAACAAGTGTGAAACAGGCATTTACAAACAAGTAACTTGATGATCATAATAAAATCCTAAGAGCATTAATCATATACCATTGTATTTCTCTTGTATTCTTTCCTTGGGATTTGAGGAGAAGATTAGAAGTTAGATGAGTATATGGCTTGTAAAAAGTATGGATACTTCCAAGGGGTTTTGAATTTAGCTATGAAACCCTAATTTAACTTCAAAGAGCCTCCATTTCCCCTCTTGATAGAGTTGTTTCTGTGGCACCGATTTTACAGTTGCCCTTGGTGAGGTCTTTGCTGGCAGCTCATACTGAGGTGTGGAAGGAAGGGACATTTTCTGAAGTGACCAAGCAGTAGTTTGGAGAGGGGTGAAGGGGATCAGGAGGGGACTTGCATGTTTGCCTGCCTCTGCAGAAGACACCCCTTGCCACTGTCTAGAATTGAGTAAGTCCTGTGAGTGGACAGAAAGAAAACATTAAGGCGGCTTGTGGTTTCACATCCCTTATTTGGAATATGAGCTTTTTAATTTATTTTAGGAGGAAAGGTATAATTTGGTTCATGTAGCTTCTGTTTTGACCTCAGTTTTGCAACCAGCTTTCTTCTGTCTGTGTTTTGTGGAGTTAGATGCTTTTAGGAATTAAAAAAAAAAAAAAAAAGAAAAAAAAATATATAAAGCATGTTTGGGAAATGCTGTGGTTTCTAAAAAGTTTAAAAATGCTCACCTAATTTGTGCTGTGACTCAACCCTAAAGAGCTATAACTTGGACAGGCCCCATCACTCCCTGACTCTAAAGCTTTTTTGAGGAACCTTTGTGAACAGCTCTCGGCATGAGATTCCTTGGTGTAGCTCATTTGTTATTTCCAGGGACTCTGGGACACCCAAAGAACCTCGTTCAGACCCCCAGTGAGTTGCCGAGAAGTTTAGACAGGGTGGAGGCTGGATGCTGCTGACAGTGGACTCAGAGTGTCTGGACTGGATGCCCAGCCTCATGTCTGTTAAAGGGACATTAGTCATGTCTTCCTGATAGGGCTGTGGTGGGGGTTAAATAAAATAGGGTGTGAGGAACTTCTACAAAAAAAGGCGTGTAGTGGATATTATGATTATCACGAGGATTATAATTATACTTGCTATTATCTCATTTTAAAGTGTCTTTTCCAAAGCCCACAAGAAAATAGTTACCTTTCTCATCTTTCCTGCATTCCCAAGACTTTACACAGAGGAAACTGAAATGATAAGAATTTATGTGTCCAGATGACTGACAGCTTGGATTAAGTTAATGTAGCTGGTGGTCTAGGAATATAATTAAAATAGGCTTCACAGGACATTGTGCTTTAGAAAATAAGTGCCTGTAAAAGCAAGAGGAGCCGGTGTGAGGTGAGCGGGTTATTTATCTCACAGGTTCCTATTGTGGTGGGCTACCTGTTGCCGTGAATACACGCTGGTTTCCATTGTATCCATGGGATGGGACTGCAGCTAATGGGACTTAATGAGGCTCCATTACCATGGTTCAGACTGTACTGCTTTTGAATTAGATGAAATAGCATGCTGGATGGAAAGGCTCCAATTAAATGTATTTGGAAGGAAATATACATATATTTTGGCTCTTTCTGCCAGCATCTCTGTCTATTCTAACTTTTCAGGTTCCAGAAGGTCAGGAAGCATTTATTCAGCTACTATTGAGTTATAGAAGTTGAATTCTATAGCAGAAACAAGAAAGAGAGGGTTCTACCCATATAGAATATAATAAAAGTGGAAAATATTCCCTGTTTTATTCTTTAATTCCTATCTACAAAGTTCCCAGAGAGAAGAAGTGGAAGGTCTTTCAAATCCTGTGTCCTGAGATATGCTCTAGAGGGAGGAAGTTGAACTTATTTTGGGATGTGTTTGCTACAACCGAATGTTCATCCTTCTGTGGAATAATCACTGCTTCCCCTGCCCCAGATGCAATGGGATGGTTTGTTACAGCTGCAGATCGTCACAGCAGCCCTGACACTGTCGGCCAGATTTCCTCCTTTGCTGTTCTGCTTTCATCTTATCAAAGATTTCCGTTATTGAGACACTGAAATCATACCCACTCTTCACCAAATACAAGAACAAAACAAAGGTAGAAAATAAAGAAAAACAATGTCACAAGCCAGAGCTCACTGTGAAAATGTTGGCCTTTTTCCATTTAGTTTTCAGCTAAACTTATACAGTTATGTAGCCTATTTCCCTCTTGCACATCAAAACACTTTTTTGCAAATAATCAGATATTCTTTGAAAATGTATTTTAGCATTTACAGTTACTATACTTATAAAATTCTGTACCAAATTTTAAAAATATAGATCAGAACATAACAGACATCCACAACTTTGCTCTTACCACAAGAAACAGCCAAGGAAAATTGTCAGCAGTGTAAGTAGGATTTTTAATGGCTGCATAATATTCTACCTCATTATGTAACACATATATCTGATTTTGCATAGTGAAACGTAGCCTCTTATGTATGTTCTGTCTCAGTATTATATCCTTGCTACTGCTGAGTTGTTTCTGTTTAAAAAATTGCCAATTTAAAACAAATGTTGTTACAATATAAATGAAGTCATTATTATCCTAATTTTCATCTCTGATTACCTAATGAAATTGACTGTTTTGTCATGTTTCCTTGTCTCTTCAATTTTAAGTTTAGGAATTTTGGAATCTGTGTATTCTTTCTCCAACAACTTGCAAAAGCTTTTGATTAAGTAAGGGACAGGAATACCTCATCATTGTTTGTTAAAATATTAATTTTCCAATTTATTTTTATTTAAAAAATATGTACCATATATTTGCATACAAGTCTCTTCTATATAATTATATCTTGTAATTTATTTTCTTGATTGTTATGTATAGATAACTATATTAATTTCCTAGGGCTGCTACAGGAAAGTACCAAAAATTGGGTGTTTTATATCAAAACAAATTTATTTCTCACATTTTTGGAAGCTGGAAGTCCCATATCAAGGTGTTGGTGGGACCATGTCCACGGTGGTGTCCCTAGGAAAGAGTCTTCCCTTGCTTCCTGTAGCTCTTGGAGTTTGCGGGATATCCTCAGTGTTCTTAGCTTGTAGATACACCTTGGGTTAGGTGGGATTCAGCCTAAAGACCTCACATTAACTTGATTACCTCTGTAAAGAGCCTGTTTCTAAATTAGACACACAAGCTTAATTATTCCATGATATCTCTTTTTAAAATATTTTTTCAATGATTATTTTTTATCAGTACCCGTTTGTAGTATATAAAGATCTCATGCTTTGTGGAGAGTTGGTACATTTATATAACACATCTGAATTCTTTTTTAAAATTGCCTTTCCTTACTCTCTCTTCCTCATTTCCCTCTCTTGGTCTTCTTCACATTTGCAAAATATCTATCACCCTATTTCCTATTATCTATATTTATTTTGTTCTTTATTTATATTTTGGATTTCTCATATAAGAGAAACCATGCAATATTTAAGCTTGTGTGTCTGATTTATTTCACTTACCATTATTGCATCAAGGTGCATTTATTTTCCTATAAGTAATTCAAGTTTATCCTTCTTTATATACTCCCTTGTGTATAAATACTACATGTTCTTAATCCATTCATCTGTTGATGGGCACATAGGATCTTTCAAGAATTAGCAATTGTGAATTGTGCTGCTGTAAACATGGGTGTGTATGTATTACTGTAACATGATGTCTTTAGTGCTTACAGGAAGATATGTAGAGAGGGAATATAGCAAGGTGAAATGGAATTTCTAGTTTTTGTTTTTTTGAGGAATCTCTATACTGATTTTTTGTTTTCTTTTTTGGTACTGGGGATAGAACTCAGGTCCTTATGCTTGCAAGGCAGGAGGCAGAACCACTGAGCTAAATCCCCAGCCCTCTATACTGATTTCTATAGTGGTCTTACTAGTTTACATTCTCACAAACAATGTAGAAATGTTCCTTTCCCCCTGCAGCCTTGCCAGCATTTGCTATGTTTTGATTTCTTGATGATAGCCATGTTTTTCTAGAGTGAAATGGAATCTCAGTGTTGTTTTAATTTGTATTTCTCTAATGGCCAGAGATGTTGAACATTTTTTCATGTATTTATTAGCTGTTTGTATTTCTTCTCCTGAGAAATGTTTATTTATACAGTTGTCTATTTTTTGATTGGACCTTTTACTGGGGGGGGGTCTAAGTTTTTTGAGTTCTTTATATATTTTAGATACTGGTCTGCTGTCCAGTCATAGCTGAATAGCTGGCATTTTTTCCCCCATTCTGTAGATTGTCTCCTCACTGTGTTTGTTTTGCTGTGCAGAAGCTTTTTGATTTGATGTGACCCCATTTGTTGATTCTTGGTATTATTTCTTGTGCAATTGGAGTTCTATTCAGAAAGTGCATGCTTACAGCTATGTTTTCAAGAGTTTCATTTATTTTATCTTCCAGGATATTGTGTTTCTATTTTAACATTTAGGTCTTTGACCATTTTGATTTTAGTTTAGTGCATGGTGAGAGATATGGGTCCAGTGTGTGGATAGCCAACTTTCCCAGTACCGTTTGTTAAAGAGGCTATTTTTCCTCCAGTGTAATTTAGTTTTTGGTCCCTTTATCAAAGATCAAGTAATTGAATGTGCATGGAGTTGTTTTTGGAGCCTCTATTCTGTTGTATTGACCCATCTGTTTATTGTTTTCCGCAATATCGTGCTATTTTAAATCACAGATGCTTTGTAATATAATTGGAAGTTCTGTGATGCCTCCTGCCTTGTTCTTGTTGCCCAGGACTGATTTTGCTCTTCTAGGTGTCTTCTAGTTCCATGTGAATTGTAGGATTGTTTTTTCTAGTTCTTTGGGGAGTGCTATTGGTATTTTGGTTGGGACTGCAGTAAATCTGTATACCGGTTCTGGAAGTATGGCCACTTTTGACTATGTTGTTTCTACCTCTCCAGCAGCAGAGGCCATTTTTCCTTTTTCTGATGTCTTCTTCAATCTCCTTTTCCAGTGTACTGTAGTTTTCATTATAGTCCTTTACTTCCTTCGTTAGGTTAAGTACTAAGTATTCAATTTTTCTTGATGTCATTGTGAATGTTATTATTTCCCCAATTTCTTTGTTGGTAAGTTTATTATTGGTATACAGTAACACTATTAATTTTGTTGACTTTGTTTGGTATGCTTACTGAAGTTGGTTATTAATTTTAGGAGTCTTTTGATTGAATATTTTGGTCCTTCTATGTGGAGCATCATGTCACCTGCAAACAACGATAATAATTTGACTTCCTTTCCTAGCCATATCCCTTTTATTTTTTTCTTTAGTCTGATTTCTCTGGCTAATGTTTCAGGAACTATATTGAACAGTAGTGGTAATAGTGGAAATCTTTGTCTTGCTCCTGATTTTAGAGGGAAAGCTTTCAGCTTTTCCCCATTTAATATGATGTTGGCCATTGGTTTTGCATACATGGCTTTCATCAGATTGAGATAAGGTTCTCTATAACTAATTTTTTCAGTGTTTTTAAAAAATCAGGGATGGATGTTGAATTTTGTCAAAGGCTTCTGCATCAATTGAGATGATCTTGTGATTTTTGTCCTTGTTTCTGTTTATGTGACATATTATACTTATTGATTCATGTATGTTGAACCATCCCCTCATCCTGGGATGAATTCTACTTAACCATGATGTATAATCTTTTTGATGATTTGTTGCATTGTGTTTGTTAGTATCTCATTGAGGATTTTTGTGTCTATGTTCATTTAAGGGTTTGGCCTGTAGTTCTCTTTTTTGGTTGGCTCTTTTTCTGGTTTTAGAATCAAGGTAATGCTAGATTCCAGGAATGACTTTGGGAGTATTCCTTCCCTTTAAATTTCAATAGAGAGTTTGAGAAGTATTGGTGAGGTTGAGCAGTACTGAAGAATTTTAAAGTTCTTGTAGAATTTAGCAACAAATCCATTTGGACCTGGATTTTTTTTTAGATGTCTAAAAAAAGATACTTCTTCAACTTCATTCCCTCTTATTGGATGGTTCAGAGTATCTTCTTGGTTCAGTTTTGATAATTCATATATATAGGAATTTATTTCTTCTGAATTCTATAATTCTGAATTCTACAATTCTAAAATTCTACAATTATTTGATAATTCATATATATATATAGGAACTTATTTCTTCTGAATTTCCTCAATTATTAGAGTACAGGTTCTCAAAGTAGTTACTAATAATCTGGATTTTGGCAAAGTACATTCTGATTTTGCCTTCTAATTATATTGATTTTTGTTTTCTTTCCTTTTTGGGAAAGAATTTATATTGGCTAGGGGTTTGTTTATTTTGTTTATTCTTTCAAAGAACCAACTCTTTGATTCATTGATTCTTTATAATGTTTCTTTTAGTCTCAATTTCTTTAATTTCTGCTCTGATCTTTATAATTTTCTTCTCATAATTAGCTTTGGATTTGGATTTTCTTTTCTAGGACTTTAAGGTGTATCATTAGGTTATTTATTTTGACTTGCTTTGTTTTTCTGATGTGACCATTCAGAGCTATAAATTTCCCTCTTGGAGCTGCTTCATTGTGTCCCATAGGTTCTGGTTTATAGTACTTGCATTATTGTTTGTTTGTAGCAATTGACTTATTTTTTCCTTGATTTCTTCTGTGATAAAATATCATTGGTCAAGATTATTCAAGAATATATTGTTTAATATCCAGTTGTTTGTTTAATTTTTTTTAGCCATTGATTTCTAGTTTCGTGCGTTATGATCTGGTAATATGCATGCGATAATTTTGATTCTTTTGCATTTACTTAAGCATGCTTTATGGGCTAACACGTGTTCTGTGTTGGAAGAAGGTACCTGTGCTACCAAGAAGAATGTGTATTCTGTTGTTGTTGTTGGGTGGAACATTCTGTAGATATTTATTAAGTTCATTTGTTTGAAGGTTTTGCTAAATTCTAATGATTCTTTTTTGACTGTTTTTGTCTAGTCAATCTGTATGATTGTGACAATGGGGCATTGAGAGTCCCAATTATAATTGTATAGGAGTTTACATGATTTTTAAAATGTCTAGTCATGTTTGTTTTATGAATTTGAGTGCACTGGTGTTTGGTGCATTTATCTTTATAATTATTAACTCTTCCTATTGAATTGTTTCCTTATCCAATATGTAGTCCGGCTCTTTGGATCAATTTTGGTTTGAAGTCCACTTTGTCTGAAATTAGGATAACTTCTCCTGCTTTTTTTCTGGGGTCTCATTGCATGGAATATTGTTTTTCCACTTGATTTTTTAAAATTTGTGTATTTGTTTCATGATTAAATGTGTTTCTTATACATTGTACAGTTTTGAGTTTTACTTCTTGATCCATTCTGCCAATCTGTGTCTTTTGTTTGGGGGATTGAGACCATCCACTTTGAGTTATTACTGAAAGTTATTGACTTACTCATATTCTTGCATTATTCTCATGTTGATTCCTTCCCCGTCCTTTCTCTGTAACTGCTTATGCTGCCTGGTGTATTCATTCTATTTGACTTATTGGCATTGTTGACTTCATTGTCTCTAGGATATCCTTGAGAATTTTTTGTAATGCTGGTTTGGTGGTAATGAATTTCATGAAGTTCTCTTTGCAACAGAAATATCTTATCTGTCCATCTATTTTGGTAGATAGTTTTACAGGATATATGTGCCTGGGTTGAAAGTTGTTTTCTTTTAGTCCTTGAAACACTTCACTCCAAGCTCTCCTAGCTATTAAGGTTTCTGTTGAGAAGTGTGCTATAATTTTAGTATATGTGCTGCTGAAGCGAGCACAGTGTGTTATAATTTTAATGGGTTTATCTTTACAAGTGATTTGTTGCTTTTCTCTAACAGCTTTTAAGATTCTGTCTCTGCGTTGGACTTCAGGGATTTTTGACTGTGATGTGTCATGGGGAGGTTCTCTTTACATTGTGGCTCTTTGGGGTTCTATATACTTCACTTTGTCATACATTTAATTCTTTCCCTAATTTGGTAAGTTTTCCTGCTATTATTTTTGTAAATAGGTTCTTTAGTGCCGTTTTTGCTGTCTTCCGATTTTTCACTGATTTCAGTTAATCTTAGATTAGTCTTCTTTGTGTCATCTAGCAGCTGTTGGATCCATTTTTTATGTTCTCTTTTTTTTTAGGGTATCTCTGAGTAACTGGTCTTTGACAGAAGCCCCATCTTCTACTTCTGACGCTCTGTTTTCACACTGGCTGCTTCTGCTGCCCATACTTCCAATATAATTTTTAATCTATTGGATTTCTGTTTGAAATCATTTCATGGACTAATTCTTTGCTAAATTGGTTATTTATGTTTTGTATTATTTTGTTTAGCTCAGTTACCTTTTTATTAGTGTCTTCTGTAAGCTCTCTGATCATCTAACAAGATGTAACAAGTTACATCTATTATCTGTTTAATTATATCTCCTGTGAGCCTCTTGAGTACCTTATTGATCTTTTTAAAAAAAATCTCCTCTGTTATTTTTAAAAATAATTCAGCTGTGTGGTTTTTACTTTTCTCCCCTTTAATGCCCCATGGATTGGCTTTGGAGGAGTTGGAAGGCATTTTGTTGCCTTGTCTTGTCATGTTTCTATTTGTTTTGTTTCGTTCTAAGGTTTGTGGGTGCTTACAATGGAAAGACTTTGTTGCTAGTATGGAGATTTTTAGTTAGTTTCTGCTTTTCAGGAATGTACTCTAGGCATGGCTAACTATAATTCTTTGTTTCTGTCCCAAGATCTGACCACCTTCTTTAATTTGGGAGGGGAGGATATAATACAAATGGTCCAGCACCCATTTCTCTGGAAATGGACTGCAGTATTGTTAATGACACAAGGGTAATCTGATGATTGGCATATAGAGAAAACCTAATAGCAGCAACAACTCTGTGACCCTGGCAATAACAAGTAAATCAGCAATAATATTATCATCTAAGACAAATTGGATATTGACATATCATAAGAACTAACAATCTACCACTTTCAACTATAGAAAAGATATCTATATTTATAGCATAAACACTAAGACAAACCAAATATTGCCATACAGTATATATATCGACTAAGTGTGACTATAGCACCACTAATAATAATAGTAACATAATAGTAATAATAATGTATAGTTAACCAACTATATAAATATTACTAAAGCTTAATGGTAATAATAGTAAATATATATAGCACTGGGGAGGAGAAAATAGAAGAAAATTTTGAAAAACTACACAGTACGAAATGAGAAAACATAAGACAAAGGATTCTATTGAGGAGTAGATGGATATTTATAGAATTAGATAAAGGTAACAGAAAAGAACAAACAAGAAAAGAAGATAAGAAAAAAAAGAGAAAAAGGTAAAGAAATGGACCATAAAATGAAAACATTAAAAGGAAAAAATTAAAAAGAAAAAAGAAAGAAAAGAAATAAAAAAGAGAAAGGATAAAAGAAATTTCCCAAATCCCAATAAACCAGTGAAAAAGAAAGAGGAAAAAAAAGTAAGCCCAAGAAAAGAAACAATTTTTTTTCTCTTTATGTTTAAATACGTGGTTTCTTTCCAGAATCCACAGGTTTGGATTCCAGCAAGTCACAGTTTTCTCTACCTAGCTTTATGGCCACTGGGTTCATGAGATGCCCCATGTTCCAGAAGCCACTCTGTCCATTCACCCCATGTTGTGGCAACCTTCTGAGTCAAAGTGTGCCTTTCCTCACGTTGATAGATAGGGAACACTATCAGGTCTCAGATCTGTGCTTGAAGTAGGCAGCAGGGCAAGGGTTCAAGTACTTAATGGTGGAATTTTAACACTCAGCTGTTTCTGTGCACAACCCAAGCCTAGCCTGGCGTCTTGTCAGGGAATGTGGGGCCTGTGTCCCTCTCAGCCTGAGTTTAAACTTCTCAATAAATTTCTTTCTAGCCTGCTCCTTGTCCTTGACTGTCTCCTGTGGTTCTTTCATCCAGTTACTGTGGCAGGGCTACAGTGGGAACCCTGAAGTGTTGTTTGTAGTTGCTCTGAGTTCCAGACTTAAATCATCAACCTCTAAAGTGGCACCTGATTAAGCATTCTCTGGCAATATGGTGGGCATCACACTGGATTTCCTCTCTGGCTATTGCCTGCCATGTGGAAGGAGTAACTTTGAACTGCTTTTGCAGTTTACAATAGCTGTGGCCTCCTCCTGGAGACTGTGCCAATGACCTGTTCTACTGTTTCTCCTGGGAGTTGCCAGCCCTGAGTATTTACCTTGTGTCTTCAATAAGCCAAGCTGAGTTTCTAGATTACTTTGTTCTTTTCTTTGTGTTGTGGTCCATTTTTGCAACATCTCTGTGGTTTCTAATTTTCCAGTCAGTTCCTTTCAGATTCCTAGTAATCTATTTCTTTTTTTTCTCTTCAACAAGTTATTATTTTCCAGTTGTCTGGAATCTGGATCTTGGAGGGGCTAAATTTTGCTACCAATCACTACTTGGCCATTTTCTGGTCCACTGCATGGTTTCTCTTATATGTGAAATCCAAAGTATAAATATATTAAAGAGCAAAATAAAAGATAAATAATGGGAAACAGGGAGATAGAGCTTTTGTATATTGGAAGGGTATCAAGAAATGGAGAGGGGGGGATGGAGGGAAGAGGATGCAAAAAACAAAATTAAAATGTGTTACATATGTGTATCAAATCCCTATGATGAATGTCATCCTATACTGCAAACATGTACTAAATAAAGTAAAAATTTAAAAAAAGATCCTATTTCCAAATAAAGGTCACACATTGGAGTAATGGGATTAAGACTTCAACATTTTGTTTTAGTGGTATGGTGGGATAGGGGAACAAAACAATACTCATCTCCAAAGAGATATTTACAGATAAATGTTAACCAACATTTTCTCTTTCTCTCATTTTCTCTGAATAAAATTGTTATAGTTAATCTGATGTACAGGCAATTTACTTTCGTATTTATATAAATGAAGACGTGTTGTATTGCTTTTGTATGAATGTGTCTCAACATCATAATCTTGGGTTAAATATTCAAAATGATTTAAAAAATTAGGAGTTTTTTTCCTGAATACATCTCCTAGTGCAGATTTTGTTTGTAACTTGAAAAGCCTATTTGAACTATGGAGTTGAGTTGTTTTTATTGTTGTTGTTGTTTTTGTTTTCATCATTTTGGTTTCTTTCCCAGAATATCTTTTCCCATTAAAATTGTACAATGTTTGCTAATAGGAAATGCTCAAGTTTTTGCCATGTAAATGAACAAGCACATTAGTGAATAAAAATGGAATGACTAATCAAAGAATTGAAGGGGGATTAGTTTCAGGCAGCTGCAAATGTGGTTCTGAAATACTAGAAAGAAATAAGGAGTAGCAATGCACATTTGTAGTTTTCCCTCACTGGAGTCACGGTGGGAATATAGAAGTAGATGTAATCATATGGAAGAGAAGATATAGTACAGTGGAGAGAGAAGGTGGGAGACAGACTTTAGGAAGCATCTAAGTCTTAGCAATCACCTAACCGTGGCAGTAGGGCAGGGACAGAGCAAGAAAAAAATCCCACTGGCTTAATGCGTTTATTGATTTTCTCTTCACTTTCACCATTAGGGTTGCGGAAATTTATTTCCAACTGAAAGAAACGAATGACAAAGTGTCTTTTATAAAGGATTCCCTGCTGTCTTTGGACAGCCAGGTGGGACACCTGCAGGACCTCTCTGCCTTGACTGTGGATACTCTAAAGGTTCTTTCTGCAGTTGACACATTGCAAGAGGATGAGGCTCTCCTGGCCAACAGGAAGCATTCCACTGGCAGAAAACTTCCCCACAGCTGGAACAATGTCATCTGCACAAGGATCTTGGGCAGCGCAGAGATCTCTGGAGAGACAAAATGCCGATACTATAGCATGCCCCCTTCTTTGCTGCGGAGCCTGGCTAGAAGCCAATTTCCCTCAAGAGGGCAGAATACAGCCCTTCTTGAGATTATGGCCAGTCAGAGAGTGGACTCAAATATAAGAGATGACCTGGACGAGCAAGAAGCAGAAAAAAGTACAGTTGATTCTGGGGTGTCTCCTAATAGGCATGCAAATTCCAAGTATGGCCAGTTTCTCCTGGTTCCTTCTGATCTAAAGCAAGTTCCTTCTTCTGCAGAAACTGTCTTGCCTCTGTCCAAACCATCTGTGGATGCAGATGCAGATGTACTAGCAAATGAACAGATTCTGCAGAGTGAGACGCCAGCTGCCTCAGGCCAAGCATCAGTGGCTGAACCCAAAGAGCAGCATGAGCCAGTCACTGAGATGCCAGACAAGCAAGGCACAGTGGAGCAGGTTCAGTCCAGTCTGACTTGTACACCCACACCCTCAACAATAGCTTCCCTCTCTTCCCAACCCCAAAGCATACAGTCTGGAGATGGATATGTGAACTTGGCATTTTCCGAAGGTGATGACATGGGTGTGTTTAACTTCAAGAACAAGTGGGAGACATACTTGCCTTCCTCTTGTAACAGTGACTCCGCTCCGAGTGTGCTGTGTCCCATGGAGATCCAAGGCAGATGTCTGTCTGAGAACTCAACAAGCTTGTCCCAAAGTAGTGAGTGCTCCGAGGATGTGCAACAGTGGCTGCAGCCAAGTAGATCCTTCTGGATCAACCCTCTCTGCAGAGACAGACCCTTTACTAGCAGTCATAGTTTTAGATTCCACAAGGAGGAGAAACCGATGAAGATCGATAAGATTAAAAGTAAGGTGCAAGCATTTTTAAAAACAGGTTTAAATCCTTTGTTTAACTATAGGTTTTTTTGTTTTCTTTAAATTTTGATTTTGGACTACACTGTTGTCATTCTTTCTCTTCTCTTGACTCTTTGGGTAAAACAAAACTGGCCCGCATTCTGTCTTAAACTTTCTCACATAAACCATTTCCCTTACAGGTCGTTCAAGATCCTCAGAGATAGGATCCGCATGGATCAAAGCAAAAATGCTCTCGAAGGATAGGAGATTGTCAAAGAGAAAGAGGAAAACACAAAGACTACAGGTGCCAGTAAGTATATTGTCTTGCTTTTAGGTTTTGAGCAAAGGAGGCAATGGCCTCTCTTATCTAGATTTCTCTTTATTATGAAGTGTCACATAAACAAAATGCATTGTACTTGAAGGAATGAAGGTATAAACTTAGAAGCCATCGGAGTGAATATAATACTGGTTTACTTATCTGCTTACATGTTGAAAAACATTTGGGTAATTCTCAGTTTTTGGCTATTCTAAAAATAGCTGGTATGAATTTGTGTGTACGGATCTTTTTGTGGACACTTGCTTTTGTTTCTCTTTGGCAAATACCTAACAGATGGATATCAGAGTCATATGATATCTGGATTTTAAAGCAACTTCCAAATGATTTCCAAAGCGATTGTAACATTTTACAGGCCCACCTGTAGTTTATGAGCATTTCTGCGGCTTTCCATTGTCATTGACTCCAATCTTTGTCAGCCTTGTGCTTCAGCCCTATTGATGGGTGTTTAGGGGTGATTTTCTTTACTTTTGTAAAGATTAATTCTATTAGAACTCTTTTTATGTATTTATTTATGTTGACATTTGTCTAAAGCCTTTTCTTTATGTACTTCGATAATCAGATGGCTTCTTTCTTTACTATGAAAACTACATTAATTCATTTTAGAATGCTAGAATTAATGGTTAAAATGTTAAATCTAAAATCTTGCTGGGATGAACTCCACTTGGTCATGTATCTATTTTTATATATTGTACTCATTTTGTTAAAAATTTTTTTCCATTAAGTTTATTGGTACATTTTAGGTATAAAATACAGTTACATTCCTCATTGGGATCTTGTACCTTTACATGAGTATCTTGGTTCTTATTTTTTTCCCCTTCCCCTGCCCTCCCTTCCCTATTTGCAAAGATTTTGTTTCCATTTTTTTCCTTTTTTCATATTTTTTCTTTTCCCTTCTTTCCTTTCCCCTACCCCTCCCACTTCCCCTGCTCCTTTAGACCTTTTCTTCCTA
>NW_004624811.1:2329739-2362367 GCF_000247695.1 Heterocephalus glaber | reverse complement strand
GATCTGGAAGTCTGGTTTTGAGACTTATTTATGTGTTTTCTCATTTTGACTGGGGCAGGGGGCTGTTAGCGCCTACACGGATTACCTCCTCTGAGCTGGGAGAGATGACACAGTGGCCGGGAGCAGCAGTAGGGATGGTGACCCAAAAGCCCTTTCCTGTGGACTGGGAGCAGCGGGAGGGATGATGGCCAGGAAGACCCTTCCCCTGAACCAGGAGCAGTTGGATGGTGGCTCAGAAGCCCCTACCTCTGGGCCAGGAGCAGTGAGACAGAAGGTGGCCCAAAAGCCCTTTCCTCTGGGCTGGGAGCAGCAGGAGGGATGGTGACCAGGAAGCCCCTTCCTCTGGACCAGGAGCAGTGGGAAGGTGGCTCAGAAGCCCCTACCTCTGGGCTGGGAACAGTGGGACTCAGTACCTTGGTCTGGTGGTCTGATGTCCTCTGCATCTTTGTAGTGTGGAACCAGGTGGCTGCCTGTCTGCAGTGGGGTGATTCAGCATCTTCCACATGACTCGGGACCTTGGTAGGGTGTGGGCAGACCTGCCTGTCTGCAGCTGGCTGATTCAGCATGTTCTGTGCGACTCAGGATTTCAGTAAGGCTTGCAGAGACCTGCCTGTCTGCAGCGGGGTGATTCAGCATCCTATATAGGATATTTTTAATATGAATATGTCATGGGAAGAGCATTTAGAAAAAATGCCTAATAAGGCTCATTAGGGGGATGGTACTGCATAACTCTAGGTTAATTTGTCTTCTTAGAAATATTTACCTTTAACAAAAGAGTCATTTCCTTTTTGTTTTGATATTGTTTTTGTCCAGGTACAATCAATTGTAGGAATAATTTAATTCTTGGATGCCGTCTAATACTTCATCTCTTTAGCCTCTCTCTACCTTTACTAGATATTAAATATCATGATCCGTGTATTTTGCTCTAGTCCCTGATAGTTCCATTCTCCTCTGATCTTGGAGACAACTGAATTTATTTGGAGCACATAATCAGGTCTTCCCCATCCCAGGCCTGCTGATCTCACTGACCTCCACGCCTTCACTTCCTTCTGCAGCGGGAGAAGAAGTGACTATCTACAGGCTGGAGGAGAGCTCCCCTTTGAACCTTGACAAAAGCATGTCCTCTTGGTCCCAGCATGGGAGAGCTGCGATGATCCAGGTGCTGTCCCAAGAGGAAATAGACGGAGGCCTCCGAAAAGCCATGAGAGTCATCAGCACTTGGTCCGAGGACGACGTTCTTAAGCCAGGACAGGTTTTCATTGTGAAGTCCTTTCTCCCTGAGGTGGTGCAGACTTGGCATGAAATCTTCCAGGAGAGTACGGTGCTTCATCTTTGCCTTCGGGTAAGCCAGGAACTCAGAGACCCAGAGCCCAAATGGACAGTCCAAGAAAGGAGATTTGGCTATATCTTTATCCAAGACCATGATATTTAATTATGATTTGAAGATGGGTTTTGTTATTTTTTGTTCTGTAGGACCTATGGTTTTGGAGTAGGGAGTGGTGGAAGCCAAATAAAGATAAAAACCACATTAAGGCAACCTTCAGTAATTGTTAAGTATGTGTTACTCAACCAATACTTTTATTGGTGCTCTTCACTTTGTAGGAAATTCAACAACAAAGAGCTGCTCAAAAGCTAATCTATACCTTCAACCACGTGAAACCACAAACCATTCCTTACACACCGCGGTAAGGAAATCTTGGCAATCTGGCTTTTCGTTTTAAGTAGAAATTCCTATTAAACTTTCTCAGCCCATTAGTCATGAGGAATATAAGACCCATGGGAAAGTTATTGATGATCTTATTTTGGGGTCTTCCTTCCATAGTTATAGAGACTGATAAAAAGGGAATTAGATGTCCCAGAGGTACCTTGGCTTAAATTATTGAACTTATATGATTGGATAAAGCCCAGGTGGATGCCATGACTGATATTTCAATTTTGCCAAACAGACAGACCTTGGGAGAGAATATTCTGGCAGAGAATATTTTTATATTTTTATTTTAAACACCCACCCCAACATTAGTATTTTAAAGAAATTGGAAACTTTTTAAGAATGAGCTCTTCTTTCTTTCACTTGGGTGTTTCCGTACACGTTCATTTGTCAAGGCAGATCATACTTTGGTGCTGAGGACTTAGAGGAAGCTTTATTATTTTATTTACAAGAAACTTTATAAAGCATGGCAAGAAAAGTAGGGTCCAGTACTCATAAAAGAGTTGGAAAGTTTTCTCAAAGAGAAGCGGGGAGAGTAAGCATGGGAAAAACTCTTCCTATATATTCACTCCTTCTCATAGGATGGGTAAATGCATCAGGGAAATGTAGGGTCAGAGTTAGGTGGTCTGTCTTGTTGCTGACTGTTCTGTAAGGCAAGTACCACATTTGCTGTCATGAGAAGGATCAATGGCCTCTGTTTCACTCAAGGTTCCTGGAAGTTTTCTTAATCTACTGCCATTCAGCTAACCAGTGGTTGACCATTGAGAAGTATATGACGGGGGAGTTCCGGAAGTACAACAACAACAATGGAGATGAAATTGCCCCCAGCAACACCTTGGAAGAGCTGATGTTGGCTTTCTCTCATTGGACCTATGAGTATACGAGGGGAGAACTGCTGGTTTTAGATTTGCAAGGTAATTGATGACATAGGACTTGACACAAGCATGAGGCAAAGTTCAAAGAGATCTTGCAAGAACCAGGATGGCAATATATAGAGTTGTTCTGTTTTGCTTTGAAGGGAGGTGGAGACATTCAGAACAGAGACATTGTATACTAATGATCACAAGTACCTGCTATGTTGTTTCCTTCTCAGTTGAGGGAGAGATATATGCAGATGATTAAAGTTTAAAAACATCTAAAATGTTCAACTACATGGAGAATGATTTTTGTACCAATATTTTTTTACACTTCCTGGCTTTGCCTCAATCTTATGTTCACAATAAAACTTAGGCATACATATATACAAATAGGAAAGTTTAAATTCTGGATATTTTCTGTGATTTTGAGTTTATTGCTTTAGCCATTTATAATTTAGCTTGCCCTCTTTGATGTGTCCCTTGCCATGACAGTTCATGAAAGTACACATTCTGTCTGAGAGAGGTGACACATTCCTACTTAATGAAAGCCTTTGATCAGTGCATCGCCCCACTACTGGTATACCTACCATGTGACTTATAATCCTGCAGCACAGAGTATCTCCAGAAGGATTTCCTTGCAGGGACAGAACAAAATATGTATTAAGGTTAAAGTTGAGTCCTTGGGCTCACTGACTGGCTTTGGTTTGAAATAAGGGATTTAGCCCAGGAACTTTCATAGAAGTTATCTCATTTAATCCCAGAAACCACACCTTGAGGAAGATATTCTGGAGAATTTAGGCCTAGAAAGTTTAACTAAGCTGCCCAGGGGTGCACAGCTACTTAACACAGAGCCAGGAGACAGACATAAGCTGGTTTGGCTAGCTATGTTCTTTTCTTTTCAATGTACCGTCTTTCATTTCCATAAGAGTTTCATACCTAGAGGACACAACCATCTTATGGCTCATTAAAACAACTTGGCCTTTTTTCTTGTCCTCTTTGACTGGCTCAGCTCTCCAGTTCTGGGATTCTATGCTGAAAGTCAGGACTGGAGGTTAGGGAATGTTGAGATAGACAGTCTTGGGACATCAAGGGCAATGTCCAGGAAGATTCAAAATCACTTTGAAATTTGTCATATGCTCAAGGATATATACCATATGTACTTTTTAAACTACATGTACATGCTATGTCCTTTGAGATTTCTGTTGTTCACAGGGTTGGATTATATTTCTAACCCTCAAACACAATATTTTAGGAAGCAATATAAACAAAATTGAATCAACCAACGTGATTCAGCTTTTTAAGTCAGCAAAGACTGGATCCATATCAACCCTGAGTGTGGATCCTGAAGGCATCTGTTTTTGTAGCTGCAGTTGGAGAAGACTGATTGCTTTCATCTGTACTTGACTGTTTGTGCTTTCAGTTTGGGGTGGAGTTGTTTAAAAAGCGAAAAACAGAAACAACAAAACAATCAAAGAAAAACGTTAAGGAATTAATGATGACTCTTCAGTGTGTTTTGTATTCCACTTGAATAGGTTTTTGTTTAATGATATTTATGTTTGGGGATTTTTATGTCTCTTAGTAATCCAAAGTGACATTAAACAGAACAAATGCTGCACTGAGAGTCTTGGGGGAAAATGAATTAACTTTATTCTTTTTCTGAGCAATTATGTGGATTGCAGAAATAGGCTACTCAAAATAAATTACGTCAAAATATTGACCTTCAAAGAAGGGAAGAGTGGACATCATAGAATGAACATGATGAAATTTGAGGTACTTATCAGAGAGATTTGGCTAGTTGGTTGGGCCTGAATTTATGGTAAAACATGAACCTTATAATAATAATTATGAACAGTTATACTACCACTAGCCCTAGTAGTTAACATTTACTAATCACGGAGGTACCTTGGTCCCTGAACTTAATTCTTTCTGTGATTCTGATCTCAGGATTCATTCCACTTGGAAAGAACTGAGTTTGTGAACCAAGGTCCCACTGTACTTATTTTGGCTAAAGGCAAAATAGCTAGGCATTTGGCTAAAGGATAGTGTGCATTGTCATATTTAATCCAAATAAGGTTGGAAAGGAAAAATGGGAAAATAGGAGGTATTTAAAAAAATCTCTTAATGAGTTTAGGTTCAGTTTTATGTTGTATTTAATTTATTTGTATTTGTAGTGGTTGGAGAGGTGATGTGCTTCGCACAATATTATGCACTTAAGACATTAGGTTAAAAAGCTGAACAGAGACAAGTTGTTTTTTTTTTGCATATAGTTAGCCCTAGTAAATATTAGTTATTGTTGTGTTAGTGTGAATCTCTGTGTGTCTCTTTAAAATGGAGGTCAGTCTTCAAGTGCGGGGAGTCTACCCTCACTGTGTGGTCCTGCAGGGAGACCCCAGCTTGGGCCTCTGCTCCCCCTGCTTTCATGGGAAGAGGGAGTGAGGAAAGCTCAGACAGTCTTTTTTCAGTTCCTTTTTCTCTTCTCTCTCTGTTTTCTTCCAAGAGGATGCCAGACATTAACCCAGGAACTGCCACACCAGGCCAGGAAGCTGAACTCTAAGGAGTGCCGTGACCAATTTCCCATCACTTGTAATTATATTGAAGTTTTCTGGTCTTTTTCCACTTAAAAATCTTACATGTGATGCCCTGAATCATCATCATTACGCTTGAAATCCAACATTTAATTCCCAGAAATGGAAATTAAAAACAATTGTATTTCAAATTATAGTGGCATGTAACATTTCTTTTAAGCTCATATTTTTCAAAGGACTTTTGCAGATACAGTATTATTTTTTTATTCACAAAGCAATTTCCAGGATAAGTCATCATTAAGATCCACTTCATCATCATGAATTCTGCTGCTACAAAGAAGGTAACTTCTTTGCACAGATGTAGAAGTTCATTGATGGATCCCAAGTTGAATAAGAACAGAATATACATCTCTGAATTTTTTCATATTGCCTGGATATGGGCATTTACTCTCTCCCTCTCTCTGTGTGTTTGTGTCTGTGTCTGTGTCTGTACCTGTCTGTTTCTGTCTCTCTCACATACACACACACACACACACACACACACACACACTTTGGAAGGCCCTCCTTCCATTTGAGAGAGCTGAAATGAGAATTTAATATTTAAGCTTTGAACTGTTAGATGTGGTTTGTGTGTATTCTTTACCCTCCTCCTCCTCTTCCTCTTCTTTCTCCTCTTTCTCCTTCTTCTTCCTTTTTTTTTCAGAACTGGGGACCAAATCCAGGGCCTCACACAGGCAAGCATTTTGCAACTGGGCTACACCCCCAACTTTCATTCTTCTAAGTACTTTAGGGAGATGAGATAAACAGAAACATGATTTTACAGTAGTAGGAAAATAAAATTTCACTTCACAAGAGGCCCTTGATAGAATGAAGATAACAAAAATGAAAAATGGCAGTTAACATTTCCTAGGTTCTCTACGGTCATTTTTCTAAGCGGTGTGTGTTCATGTGTGTGCGTGCGTGCGTGTGTGTGTAATAACTCATTTAATCCTCACAGTAGTGCTATAAGATAAGGTTCATTATGTCACTCATTTCCAGATGACAAAACTGGGTTTCAGAGAGGTTAAGGAAACTATTCAGATCACACCTAGAAAGTGATGGATCTCTTTATCCTTCTCTGTCTTTATTTAAAATAAACAGGAACTGATGTGATTTTCATAGACTGTTTTTCCCCCGCAAAACTTTCCTTTTCCCAATTAATATTACTTCCTTAGCCACTGTATATATTCCTAGCTTAAATGTACTGTAATACCTTCCTAATCCATTACCCTAAAGCTTTCATTATTGTTGTAAACTGCAGACTTAAAATTAGGTCTATGATTCAACGAGTAAAGGATCTGTAGTCATCATTCTCTCTAGAGATAGTATTTGGGATATCCTTCTGTCTGTTGTCCTGTTTATTTGGTGGATGGTTAGAAAGGCAGGGTCCCTCTAAGCTGATCCTTTTTATATTATGATGAAAAAAGCGTAAAGAATCCAGTCTGCTCCTGTGACTTAAGGTGAGCAAAGCATTTTTAAAAATTGCAGTTATCCTAAGATGGTATCTCATTGTAGTTTTGATTTGCATTACTCTAATTATTAGTGATGCTGAGCATCTTTCCAAGAGCTTATTGTATATCTTATTTGGAGAAATATCTAAGGAAGTTGGGTTGTTTGGGTTTTTGCTGTTAAGTTTTAGGAATTCTGTATAAATTCAAGATTTTAATCCTTTTCTGGATACGTGGTTTGCTAATATTTTCTCTCATTCTGTGAGTTGCCTTTTTTATCTCTTGTTAATGCCTTTTGATGCAAAAAACTTTTAAACTTTTATGAAGTCCAGTTTATTTATTTTTTTCTTTTGTACTTTCTTATGTACTTGGTGGCAGAGCATGTTTTGTGGACCTTGCTTATGCTATGTTAAGCTTTGCTTTTTCTTTCCCTATTCAAAACCAGTGTGAAGAATTTCTAAGCCAAGAATTAGTAAAGTGTTTGTGAGTAGAATTCAGTGTCTGTGGATTTTGATGATAAAATAAATTTGTTTTTTTTTTTTTTCCTTTGGTACTGGGGATCGAACTCAGGACCTTATGCTTGTGAGGCAGGCAGCGGAACCACTGAGCTAAATCCCCAGCCCGATAAAATAAATTATACTTTAACTGACCTGTAACTTAAACTCATCATTTTCTTCAATTATGACATAGACTACAAACTTCAGTGATATTAATAGTACCTGTGACTGTTTGTAACAGATATTATAGATATTAATATAGCACATTGGAATGTTGGCAGATACCTCACAATACTGTTCATGTTTGTCACTTGTTGGATGTTACAGTAGTTAAGAGACCTGGGCTAGATCATGTTATTTAATGTATTATTACAGTATAGCCATATAGCCATTTAAAAAGTATTGTTATGTAACTGTATTTCAGTATCATTGATTTTCTTCATAGTCCTATATATTTAAATTATGTATATTAAAACAGTATTATGAGAAGAGTGGCAAAGAAAGTCATAGCAAAAAAAAAAAAAAAAAGTTGAATATTCCTACTCCAAGCTCTAAGGTGCTCTAAGTTACTTTCCTAGGGAAATTTGTTTCTTAGGCGAAAAGTCCGTAAGGAGTTTATTTTCTTCAGAACACATAAAAAACTTTTCAAAATAGTTGTTATTAAATATGAATATTTTCTTATAAGTAGAGACACATAATAATGTTAAAAATTCACATACTTTTGGAATAATCTTCCTGCAAGGGTAGTCTCTTTTAAGCTAAGAGAACAAGTGATGTTAGACTGAGCTGAGAAGTTGTTGGGTTTTTCCCAACTCTCCCTTCACTCAACTGTCTGAAATGGCACCACCTTTGAACAGACTCCTCACCACTTGCATTTTATAATAGAGATTCACTTTAGGTGTTGGTCCCTGTTTTGGTAAGTTTAAGCTTTAAATTGCATTTATGTCATCCTTTTAGGCTTTGGTGTTGCCTTTTACAAAGTAAATTGTGTCGAGGACTCATGCATTCAGAAAAGTGCATGTAGCATAAGTGTACATCTCAAGGAATCTCCCCAACCAGCACCTAGGTCAAGAATTGGGGTTGTTTTTACTTGGCAGTTTATAAGTACCGTATATGTAGCTTTTGGTGTCTCTCTTTGTTGGTCCCTGCAAAACCATACAGTGCTTGCTGAGCATGGATGAACCCTGCAGAGGGGCTGTGGACCCAGCTTGTTCCTGCTCTGACCACTGTGGACGGGGCAACCTCTGACAAGTTACTTTATCTCTTTGAACATCACTGTACTCACTGATGTCAAATGAGGATAAAATGTAAAACGAGTCAGTCATTGTGCTGCACACCTTATAATCCCAGCATTCAAGTGGCTGAGGAAGGAGGATCACTATGAGTTTGAAGCCAGCCTGGGCTACATAGTGAGTTCAAGTCCAGCCTGAACTACATAAGGAGACCCTGTCTGAAAACAACAAACAAACAAACAAACCCAAACTGTAAAATGAGGATAATATTTTTCAATATTTTACAATTGCTTAGCACTAGGGAAAGTAAAATTAGAGTGTAATACAGTATATACCAGCAGCAAATGAATGGCATATGTCACTGTCAGTAACTGACCACACCCCTAAAACATTTGTTTGTGACCTCCTACAATTTTATTATAACAGAGGGTTGAGGAAGTCAGTGCATTATTTAAAATTTCCAAACATTCCTGGACATTTTTTATAGTACATTCAATTCATACAATCTTTGATTTACTACAAAGTAAATGTAAACTTAAAAACAGTAAGATTTTGCTATTATTTTCTTGAATTTCTATGAAAATGAAACTCCCGTTGCTAAATGAATTTTGTTTCTTTCTTTGAGGTGTTGGAGAAAATCTGACAGATCCATCTGTTATAAAACCTGAAGACAAACAGTAAGACCACTTATGTGCTATTATTTAAATAATTCCCCTTGACTTCTACATGTTTTTAAGATTTATTTTTCAAAACCTAAAAGCATAGACTTGTACATATTAATGGGGTGCCATGTAATGTTTCTATATATATGTACGTTGCATAATGTTTAAGTGGCATATTTAAAAAATAATTTATAAACAGGCTTTTGCTGAAATCCTAGAAAGGCTTTGAGGCTGTTTTGTACATTGATCTGAAACAATAAGATTTTTAAAAGAGCATAGATTATGAAATGAAGGTAGAAAGAAAAATATGGAAACAAAATAAGATTAAATCTGGAGTTGGGTTGAACTACATGAATGGAAATTATAAATAAAAGCCAAATTTGACTGTTTTCTAGAGGGGCCCAGACAACAAGAGAAATATGCATATGTTTAGCTTCTACAAGCTTTGGTATGAAAGCAATTAATGTCTTAGGGGAAGCAGCTTCCTTTGTTGTCTTCACAATGGAATCATTGCCTCTTAGCCTAGGCAGCATCTTTCATCACATGCTTACAAAATGAAAGCTGAGGATGTAAAGTGTACTAATACACAGCAAAGCTATAAGAGGTCAAAGCAACAGGCTTACATATGAACTACCAGGTTGTGTGATTTAATCTAGTGCCACAGTTATATAGAGGATTGAGTCATCTACTGTCTTTTGAATTCCCAAGGGCATTTTGTCCCACCAGCAGGCTTTGTGAAAGACTTGCTGCTAAAGGGGCCAAAGTTGGCCGGGGATTTAGCTCAGTGGTTCTGCTGCCTGCCTCATAAGCACAAGGTCCCAAGTTCGATCCTTGGTACCAAAAAAAAACAACCCCCAAAACAAAAAACCCTAAAGAGTCCAAGGTTGTGTTGTTCTGTCAAAGGTAAAATCCAAAGCAGTGATGATGCCAGCTGAGGACTGAGCAACGTGGCAGATAGCTGTGGTTCTCAAATGCAAGTCTGCACCATGATCACCAGGAGAGCTTGTTAAACATGGACTGCTCCACCCCCAGAGTTTCTGATGCAGTAGTTTGGAGGAGGGCAAATAATGTGCATTCTTAACAAGGTCCTAGGAAATTCTGAGGCTGTTGGTCCTGAGACTACTTTGAGAAATGCTCACATATATCATTGCTACTTTCTAGTCATCTTAAATTCTATATATACTTGGCCCCTGGGTGGTAAAATTCATATATAAAACTACATAAATGGACAATCCTGACACAGTAGAACCTGAAAATTTTACTTTTTCTCCCCCAGAACTCATTTTATAGCTATTCACCGCTCAAATGTTTTCTTCTTTTCATGAGCCGTCCTTAGGCTTTGATACAGGAGAGAGATACATTTAGTAAGAGGGTATTAGATATTTGATTGGCATGGATGAACAAGAGAAGAGTAAGGTGACCCATATTACTTGTGTGTATCGTCTAGTTCCTATGATGTTTGTTTGACTATAAAGTCTATGTTATAATCCTTAGGGTAAACATAAACACTATTATTTTTTGCTTTGGCACAGGTAGTGTATTTTCAATTAAGAATATTATTTCCTCAGTAGCCTCATGTACTCAAGGGTTTCTAGTAGGAGCCTTGTTCTGAGTACTTTATAGTTTTTCAGTGAAAAAATTTTGAATATATGATGGACCAAGTTTATGTGTACTCTTGTCTATCATTCATTAAATTTAGACCTTGGCATATATCACTTAATTGACCTGAATATCATCTTCCTGGATTCTAAGATTATATAATGTCTCTTGACAACTACATATTTAATTGCAATCTATAGGCAGTAAGTCTTAGTTTCTGTTAGGGTCACCTGGGGAATTAAAAAAAAATGCTCAAGATTGACCTCCAATTAGAATTTCTGCAGATAGGGTCCTGATGTTTATATTTTTGTAAAAGTTCTCCCATGTGATTCTATGGACAATCAGAGTTGAGAACTCCAGCGTTTCCATCTTATGGCAACCTTATTTTTTATGAACTGAGTTTAGGATTCTGGAAACTGATAGAAGATATCATTGTGGCCTTCCTGATTTTGTGAGGGTCACCCAATTTTGGGTGCAGTTGGTTTTCATGGTGATGATAATGAGAATTGTCTCATGACTAATTAGTTCAGTTCAGTTTAATGAGTTGAATGAGGCTCATGTGTTTGAACACCTTCTGTGTGTGAGGCTCTTGCTACCTCAAGTGTAGACCACGGTCCAACAATACCTGCATGGGTCGAGATTTTTACAAATACAGATTCTCCATATACTCTCTGCACCTACCGAGCCAAAATCTGAATTTTCACATTATCTTCTCATGATTTGATGTAAATTAGAGTTTGAGAAGAACCAGTAGAAGCCAGTGCTCTTGTGTGTGTCACTTATTTTAGCCTCACCAACAACATGGGAAGTAAGAATTTTCAATCCTAGTTCACAAATGAGAAAACAGACTCTCTGAAGATCATAACTTCCCTGGAAGGATAAGAAATCAATGTAAGGAAATAACCCTGTATCAAAAGAGAAGGTGTTTTGGGGGTGTAAATTCTAATTTTGTTTCTGATGCCTGTTGTTTCTTAACTTGGCCAGTTGTCTCTTAACTTTGCCTAACCTTCTGCCTTGTTTATTGGTGGTTTGGGATTATATCTTTATAGCTTACTCTCTTGCTGGTTTTGGGCATTTGACAAGAATGAAATGATGATGAGATGCTCTTTAGTGAGTCTATGTATAGATGGCACTAATTAGCGTTTTCTTGCATGTAGAACCAAGCTACCACCTGCTTTTCCTGTGTTGTGAAAAATCTGGAAAACAGCTAGTTGTATTTTATTTATTTATTTTTAAAAACACGGTTGTCTGAGACAGCAAGGGTGTAGGCATGCTGCAGGGTGTAGATGCAAATGAATGTTTTTTACCCCCTTCTCTCTCCTGCACAGGGAGTTGTCTGACCCTTGATAAATATATTTGGGAGTGACTTTCATCCTTCTCCTTTGAACTTCCACAGAGCTCATAGAGAGGAATGATTTAGCTTACAGTTTTTGTCTGAGAATCAAGGTTGTATTTCTAAGCTGGGGATTTTCATGGTTTCCTGGGAGGAAAGAAAGGGCGGTATGAAATGCAAACAAGTGAAATATTCCAGTAAGGTTGTGCTGGAAAGACTACAAGAAGGAATTCTTCCATGTTAACAACTAAAGTAACACTTTCATTTTTCACTTTATTGGGATTGGAGAGTTCTGGTCTAAATATGGAGGGAGCCTACTTTTTTGCCACCTTCAATTTCACCTTATTGAAGTAGTGTCTTACCAGATGGACTGAGAGAGAGGCAGTGGTAACAAGAGGCAGCTTATGCAGCCGGGTAAATGCCACCAGAGCTGTCCTTTGTAGGAGCCGTAGAGTGACCAGGAAAGCTAATCCTGAGTGTCTTTCCACTCTGTCTTCCCAAGAGATTTCCTCCACCTACTCCCCACACAGCAAAGAGGCAATCCGAGATCAAACTGACATAAGCCCTCATTCTGAGCTTGGCACATCTTCAGAGCAGCTACTGTTCTTCTGCCAAAAGGAAGTGGAAACTGAGATAAATGTTTCAATACTCGGATGGAAAAAAGTCCATTTTTACACCATGTCCCTTTTGAAAAACCGCATTCCTTAAAAGCGAAGTTTATTGTTTCCTTTTGTGATAGTTTGCTTTGCTTTTTTCTTAAAACGTGGTATTTAAGAGTGGTAATTGAGTTCAGATTTTCAAATGTGCTGTTCCCACTCTGCATGTCATTAAAATAAAATATTAGCTTTCATAAAGTTTCTTCAGAAGTGTTTCTGGTGCGCTGTGTTCCGTGATGTGTGGAGTGTCAGAATCTGAAGAATGGTACCGTATAAGATGCCGTAACGGATGAACAGTGAACCTAGAATCTGCCAGGGATCTATTATAATGATAGAGTATTTGAAATGTGCCTTATATATGCTGATTCCACTTGTAATTTTGTCACCTGCATCAAGCATATGTGGTTTATATCCACAAACACATTGTCTAATAGTCTCACTACAAACAGCCCTGTTATAGAGTTTTCAGGGTACAAAAAAGAAAGCTTTCAGAAAAGCCATAAATGCTAGCTTTCAGGTTTAGTCAGGTGTTTGTTTTTGAGGATGGTTAGTTCAATAAAAGTACAGCGGCTGCAACAATACACTGTATATGCATTTCTTAGGTGTGCCCTAGTAGTGAGTTTACTTTACTTTATACCTTACCTTTCCAGTATTCTGGTAGAGCATTTGGTAGTGAATGTCATTCTCTCACCCCATATGCATTAGAAAGGGTTTCACTGCATTTTGTTAAATGTGGTACATAGAAAATTCACTCTTCTATCAGATTAGCGTTGAACTGAGTTTCACAGTTGGTTTTGGAGTTGGGTACAAAGATTTAAGTGCATTTGAATTTTAAATTTGCAAACCTAACATTGTTGCTTCCCTAAAGGGCTCTGTTCTTTGTTGGCTCCTTCAAGTTACTGGGTTACTACGGGATACTGTTCGGTATCTCAGAGAATCCTAGTCGAGCTCCTTTTTTTTTCACTTGTGATCTAATTGTTATTCTGCTCTTTCCTCTAGATCAAGAGGAATGGTGTTTGGGCCAGCCAATTTAGGGGAAGATGCAATTAGAAACTTCATTGCAAAACATCGTTGCAACTCCTGCTGCCGGAAACTCAAACTCCCGGGTATGCCACAAACAGTTCTGCTTTTTCTCCAAGTAAATCTCTCATAGAGCAACATCCATTGTAACCTGGTAGAAAATCTTAATCACATTTTTATCTCATTCCCAGTCATTCGCAGAGCCTGACTTTCTGACTGCAAAATTTTAAGAGTCTAAGGGGATTAAAAGGACAGGGATTTGCTTTAGGTTCTGCCAAAATGTGATGAAACAACGGGGGGCCTGATGCTTGTCACGGTCACTGGAAGAGAGAAGTTCCACTGACTCGAATGGGGTAGATCGGACCGAGGCCCAGCTGCTCCCCTCCGAGACCTGCTTGCACCCACACATGGTATCCATAACATTTCTGACTTGCCCATTGGACACTCGGCAGGGTGAGACAGGAGGGAAACGACAGCCTGTCAGTGAAAGTAGTGGTTTTCACTGTGAAAATCTGACACTTATTTATTTACATGTGTGGAGCTGGAGATTGCGTGCCTTCCAGATGTTAGACAAGCTCTCTGTCACTAAGCTACACCCCAGCAAAAAACTCTGCCTCTTGAGTCCCACATTGAAATATTTTTTAAAAAACCAATCTGGTAATGTGGCACACTTTCTCTGCAACCAATACAGTCACCACCACGGAAACTATCGCTAGTACAAAAGCAAACAGCTGGAGGTCTCTGGCTTCCAGCTCTGCAGCCCCTGCTCTGTCACATTCTTTCCTTTGTCTCAGAGGGACACTTGATGTCTGCTCCAGGTTCCCTGCTCTCTTCCTAGGTCACAGCAAACTTGCTCTTTCACTGAAATTTCACATATTATGAACTGAGTAGCTCTTCCTTCTTTATAAAAAGGTATCATACCTTTGAACTAGGTGCAGTAATCCGAGCTACTGGAGGGGCAGCAGGATCACTCAAGTCCAGGAGTTCAGGGCCAGCCTGGGGAATATATTGAGACCCTGTCTCTTCAGCAGCAGCAGCAGCAACAACAACAACAACAACAACAACAACAACAACAACAACAGCAGCAGCTCCAAAATTATACCCTGATTGTAATGTGGGGTGGAGCAGGCGAAAATTTACAACAGTGAAGGGCAATTGGAATTAGAGGGCAGGGGAGCTTCTGTGGGCAAGATTTAGCAAAAGACTAGGTTTGGAGTAGGTCTGCAGGTCCAGTGAGAATACAGCACATCAGCCAGGGGTGGTGGTGTCCATATCGTGGGAGATCAAAATGGAACAAAGAGGGAAGGGTCCTTACCCCAATAACCACCCGGGAGTCCGTCTCACAAATCACACACCCAGCCCTTCTGCCTCTTCTTTGGTCAGAAGGACTCCAGGAATGGGCTGGGGCTGACCTAAGGAGCATCAGACCTCCAGGCAAGGGCCCTGTAACAGGTGGACGCTAGCAAATCCCTGAGTGAGCCCACCGGGGCAGGTGCGGGTCCCAGTGGTTATCTGTGTCCTCGGGCACTGACCTCTTCTCAGCCTGATTTAGTGTACCCTACATGGGATAACCTCTATTGCTGGAGACAGAAAGCACTGCATCTGATCATCCAGGAGCCAGGGGTACTTGATCCATAGCTCACTGCTTCTGATTCTTAAGCTCAGTTAGCTGTTCTGCATGACTAAGGTTGAAATCATGATTTTATAATTCACTGGTGGGTTTTGAATGAGCAATTCAGTAATTCCTCCATCTTTAGACCTAATCTATGTTTCTTTTCCAAACCTAAGATTCTGACTAACACTTAAGTGGAAGTAAAATGTTTAGTTTCAAAAACAAGATTAGAGATGGCTTTTTTCTTTCTTTCTTTCTTTCTTTCTTTCTTTCTTTCTTTCTTTCTTTCTTTCTTTCTCTCTCTTTCTTTCTTCCTTCCTTCCTTTCTTCTTCTTCTTCTTCTTCTTCTTCTTCTTCTTCTTCTTCTTCTTCTTTCTTTCTTTCTTTCTTTCTTTCTTTCTTTCTTTCTTTTTTTTTTTAAGAGAGAACATTTAGGACAATGTATAAGAGTAAGGCATCTAGAGCCAGGAAGCTTGGGCTCATGTTCCAGTTCTGCTTTGTGCTAGCTATGTGACCTTAGGCATTAGTTTTCCCATTTGTGAACCAGGGCTGATAACATCTGTACCAGAGAGTTAATCTGAAGATTAAATTAAGCAATATTTGTATATGCTCAATAAATGTTGGTTATTATTAAAATATGTATTAGTTTTATGTCTAGAGAATCTTCTTTAATATTAAAAAACACAAGATAGGGCCGGGGATTTAGCTCAGTGGTGCTGTCGCTTGCCTCAAAAGCACAAGGTCCTGAGTTCGATCCCCAGCACCAAAAAACACAAAAAACAAGACATACATTTTTTTCTCTTTGGTCCTGAGGATTGAATCCAGGACTCCACAGATGCTAAGGATGAGTTTTCCCACTAAGTGACACACCCAGCTCCCTAGAAATACATGTTTAAGGCTAGCAAATTTACTCAGCACAGCACAAAAAGGGGCACAAACATTTAGAGGATATTTTCTGCCATATTCTTCTCTATTCATTATGATTTTTTTGGGTATTCCTTTTTGGATGGAAGAGGGTGAGCTTAGGAAGCATTGTGTCTGAGAATCGCATGAAGCTCTTCTAGGTGGTGCCAAACGTGAGGAACAGCTTTTGTCGAAAAAAAGTTGATCCCAGCAATCATTGGAATCTTTCTTTCCTTGCTGTGATGAACCGTGGCTCTGACGTCAGGGGGCTGTTAGGGCCACGAGTACACCCTGAGGTGGGTGAGGCATGCATTTGGACATGGTCCAGCGTTTGGTTACCATGATCTGTGGCCCCCAGCAGCAGAGACCTTCCAGAGACCTGGCGAAGTTGGAAGTCCTTGTGATCAGCGTGTCCTTGGAGTTCCCCCCTGAAACTGTTTTGTCTTTCTTACAGATTTAAAAAGAAATGACTATTCCCCCAGAAGGATAAATTCCAACTTTGGACTTGAGAAGGACGTGCAACCAGCAGAGGGGCATCTGACAAGTGAAAGTTCCCCAGAAGATCAGACACGACTCTAAAGACGAGAGGGGCAGGAAGATAATTGCTCCCAGTGCCTGCTCCGGCAGGAACTCTATGGTGACATAGATTGATCGATGTAACGCTGATTACACCAGACCCTCTGTCAGGATGGCCTCACGACTCACCCTGCCCAGAGACTCGATGGTCTGTGGTGAACTGGTTCACACAGACACTGACCTCTGAGGATCCTCAAGTTCCTCAGGAAGATCCTTGGGCGAGTCAGCTGGCAGTACTGCTCCTTTATACCTCACTGCCTTTCTTGGGCACTTGGAACCCTTGGAGCAGAGTCCTATGCACTAAAGAACCAGGGGGTGAATTTAATTTATTTTCTCACTGTGTGTGCAGACTTTAGCCCCGTTGTCATTTGCCACCTTATCCACAGATTGTACTTATGTCTATACATATATATGTATATTAAAAGGTTGTTTGACTTCCTCTTCTTTCTTGTCCAGCAGTATAAGACTTTGAGAGGTAACAGCAGGAAAACAATGGGATGAGGGTGTATTTCCACAGATAACAGCACACTCCTGAGTCAGCTAACCACTAGAAATCATCCTGGTGAGGTATAGAGAGGCGTTAAGTGTTGTCATTAAATCACAGGATGCAGGGAATTTCAGGTTTCTCTGAAAGAAAGAAAAGGGGACATCTAAACCTAATGCTCATACATTCTGTTCTAAAATTTTATTTTAATAAGGAGTAAAACTGGAAGTTATTAAGAAGGAGCTCCCTACCCTTAAGCTCAGGAATACTGTAGTGTGGACCAAATTACTGTCCATAACGCCCCACATTTTCTGAAGCCCTGCATCTAATAGTATAGGGTAAATTACTTTGTGTTCTGATCTGTGAGGTAGGACATGGTGTTAGGCTGAAAACATGTTTTGCAGGTGTTTGTGTCCATCCACTGTGGAGTTTCAGTCACTTGAGTCAACCTTGAAGCTGTGTCATTGGTTTCCAAGGCCCAAAGCAAGAGTCCCTGGAAGCTGCCCTAGAGAGCATGTGTCAGGGTCCAGTTGTCCCTGTTTAGGGTGGTTGAGGTCTCCCTACCCCATAACAGGCATGAGCTTTGCAAACAAGTGGAAGGGAGGTGGCTGAGAATCCTTTCCCCTCTCCTCCTGCCTCTCTTTTCCTTCCTTTTCCACAATTTTCAGCTTGCCTTTGTCTTTTGACTTTACATTAGGTGACTCGCTTCTGAGCCTCCTCTTAAACCTCTGCTCTTGCATTCTTACGTTATACTTCAGGGAAAATGTCACATACTGGGGTGGAAAGCCAAAGATTTTGTTGGCCAGTAATTGCACCTGATTCTTCTAAGTTTGAGCCAATATGAGGGTTACTTTTTGTCCTTTTTGCTTTGGTTTTTCTGGGAAGCAGGAAATTTGTGTCATTTCTTGATTGGTAATGAGGAAAAAAAGTTAATAGTTTTTTGGGGGTAGCTTAATTCTATTCTATAAATCAATAAGAGATTTTTCAAACTCACTTCAGTGCTGGGTTACATGATGGAAAGCAGTTTGCCTGTCCAAGAGCCAAACCAAAGCCATCAATTTATTTATTTATTTTTGAACTCAGCTCAAGACCCAAAGCCATCAATTTATTGACTCAGTACTTGTTACCTGGAATGGAACTTGAAAGCGAATACGATTTCATTTCAGTTGCCTGCAGTGTGCTTTTCTCTTTTTAATTTTAAGATAAATCTGCAGAATAACAAGATGAACTGCTAGGCAAAGTTCCTTGGGATTGCTTGCATATGATGTGACATTCTTAACTTTGAGTGATTCATGATCCCAAAGGAATAGAGTTCATTCTGTCACTTTTCTTCAGCAGATACTTATTAAGTGCCTTTTCTGAACTGTGTTACTGTTGAAGATGCAACAGTGAACAGAGCACACTCTGTCCTCAGAAAGCTCTACGTCCCACTTGTCCTTTTGTTTATTTCAAGTTTAGATATCTAATAAATGCTGAGAAATTTGACTTGGGTGAGCAAATGTCAAATCTAGAGATGTGTCCCATGTCCTACCTGCCCAGACAATGGGTTCAGATTGGGATTGGAGATTCAGGGCAAATAAGACATAGTGAGGGCTAGTTTTAGGAATGCCTGAGGAACTGTGTAATCCTTTTCTAAGCGGAAAGCCTGCATCACAGGTGGGATCTGAATCTTTGGACCAGAGAAGAGCCAGGATTCCGGGAATTCCATAACATTTTCTTTCCGTGAGCCTGTACGTTCCTGGAGTGACTTTTGTCCCTGTTATCTTGAAGCTTCTTACAGCTCTGAAGAATGAATTTCTATACAGCGTTGAGTATTTCTGAGCCTTTTTAAAAATGCCTTTGCAAAACAAGTACTTAGTGACTAAGACTTCCCAGCAGTCATTCAGTCAGCACTTTAAAAGCTTTTCGTTGTTGGGACAGTTATTTTAGAGGAGACTGAAAACTCCGGTTCTAGAAGTCATGACACAGATGTCGCTGCTATGGTGTGTTGTGCGTTCAGCCATCAGCATCTAGAACAAAGCATGGCACCTAATATACTTTCAACAGTACATTAAAAAAAATACCCAAGCCTTCAAGTGATAGTAGGTTTCATTCATTCGCTAGGTAATAAATCAGATTTGCATTTTTAATCTCGAAGGAAATGATTACCAATTCTTTAAGACCTAATGCAGTTCTTTTGATCTCTCTCTGTTTTAATTTTCTAAGAAATAGCTTTTTAACCACCTACACTTGCTATTGAATTCTCACCCAGTTCCTGCCCCATCACTATCAATGTTAGCACCGTAGTGGTAGTGTGTCTCTTACTGGTGACTATTGAAATGAGATGATAACTTCCCAGAAACTGCCTAGAAATAATCATCACTTTATTACCCTTGAAAAGAAGATTGATAGGAAAGTCATTTGCAAGATGGTTCATTACCATGCCCTAGTACGATTTCTTTACTCACATCTCTGTGAAGCATGAGAAAGGGAAGATTATTTTCTGAGGTTGGAATTTGAAGGCTGTGTGTTTGCCTCTTTGAAGTCTTGGTATTTAATTTTCTGTAGTCAGTTCTTGGGCAATTTTCTAAGAAACTAGTTGAAGCTAATTTATCATAAGTTAAAGTCAAATGACAGAAAAGATCCCCCCCTTTTATAGCATTTTATTCCACAGAGGTTAGCTTCTGAAGGAAAATGAGACTTAAATAGCATTTCAAATCTCCAGCCACATGGGTGGGTACAGAGAATAGAAAGGATTCTGGAAATCACACTGGCTTTTTAAAAAATTTAGCACAGTTATTATCTTGTGACTTCTCTTTCTAGACCATCATGTGCAGAATAAAATATTGTATTTATGTGAGACACACTCCTAAAAATAATTAAGTAAGTTGCTTAATTTTTCAAAGAAAGGCTTTTAGTCCTCAAGGGATAACAAGTTTTGGTCTCTATCATTTTCAGACTTTTGGTATAAGTTTATATAATTTGTTTAACCTTTCTGTTAACCCCTAACTCTGAAATGGAGATGAAGATACTTATCTTTTCAAATGAAGGTGAATGATAATGAGAGAGCATTTATACAGTCCTTCGAGAATCTCATTCAAAAGGCTTCTTGTGAGCCAGGGATCCATTTAATAAATAATAAGGGTTTTTCATATTTGATGTGATGTGGTCATTATTTAACGTTTACAGAAGATGCTCAGTGGACAAGCTTCATTACAAACACAAAAGTGATTACTATTTTTTCTTTCGGAGGAGAAAAAGCTCATTATTCCTTTTTTAGTTTAAGGCTTAATTAAATAGTTTAAAACCAGGAAAATTCACCATTTCCTGCTTACTTTCCTTCTTGAAGGCAAAGTATCTCCTCTTTGCTTCTTGAAAGATTTAGGTTTACTAATCTAGTTTCTTTTGCCATCCTTTGCCTGATCAAAGTCCTCTAGGACAAGATATAGAACTAAAGCTGGAATCATTGTCGGTGACATTTTTGGGCCTGAAAAGAGGTTAGACTTAGAATCTTCATGCATATAAACCTATGTTTGTGTGTGTGTGTGTATGTGTATGTGTGTGTTTGTGTGTGAGGATTTTGGAGACTGAACCTAGGGCCTTGCAAGTGCCTTACCACTGATCTAAATTTTAAAATAATTAAAAAGAAATCTCTTGAGACAGGTTCTTGCCAAGTTACTTAGGCTGGCCTTAAACTTGCAATGCTCCTGCCTCAGCCTCCCTAATAGCTGGGAGTTACAGGTGTGTCCCACCACTCCTGGCTGAAACAGTATTTTTAAAAAATTTCTTATTAATTTGATTTAAATTTTATTCAGTATGAGGCTGTTTACTAATAAGAAAATTCTGATCTGTAGCTTGCTGGATTTTCTCTGAGAATTCTTAGTGAATTTTTTCCTTGTGAAGCTTTTTTGAGATTCCGATTATTAGTTACAAAGTTCTCACAAATATTGTGGCAAAAACTCTTTTATTAATGATTGTGCAAATATGCACATAGCCATTGCCTTTTGTTGGAAGGATTTGGGGAAATCATTGCTGATATCATGTGCTTGCAGTTTAGTTTCTAATGAATCTTTTCCTCTGTAGCTTGTTGGTAATTGAATAGATCACAGAGCCCACAGGACACTTTGATAGCCGAAAGAAGCCTCCATGTTTTGCCATGTTTTGCAATTCCCAACTCACCCTTGAAATTTAGTAGATGAGAATTTGGAGAACAGAGGTACCGGTGGAAACAACAGAGAAGAGGAGACATGACCATCTAGTGCGTTATGTGTCTGCTACGGGTAAAGCTCCAGAGTGTCATAGGTAGTGGCAGCATTGGAGAAATACATTACAGAGAGTAGGGAGTGGTGTGTTCCGAAAGAGCCCATGTATGTTGTAGATGAAGATAAACTTAGCCTGGGCTTCATGGGATGAGATGTTTGCCTCCTTCTGGAGGGCTTTTGGGATATCTTAAGGAATAGGGCAGGGGGAAAGGTGTGGTGGTGATTTGTGGATTGGTTCTTAACTTTGTGAAGGTGTTCAATGTATGTGCTATTCAAGAAATATTTTTTAAGTCTTAGGATGATGGCTTTATACCAGGATTAAACTTCTTAGATAAAGTCCGTCTCTGTCTTCAAGGTTCTCCAAGACAAATAAGTTGACACAATATCAAGTCACCATAGTCTGACAATAATAATCATTATAATGATAATTTTTTCTTACTACTATAGGTAATATTTATGAGATGATAAAAATATACAATGAATGTTTAAATTAAAAAATTTTTATTAAAGACACATTGCCATTAATCTCCCTCAAAGGTCTTCTCTTTACTTTGAACACATTTATTGCATCATTATTGCCACTTTCTGAACCAATTCTGGAAGTCCTCTTTTGTGAATGTCTTTGTGAGGTGTGATAAAAAAAAAAAAAAAAATATATATATATATATATATATATGGTGAATGCTGCTGCTACTGCCATCCAATGGAAAGTGAGACTCATTAAAACATGACAGTGCATCCTCATCCACCTTAATCACTGTATTCTGGCACTGTGCAACTTTTGGGTTTTCCCCAAAGTCAAAAGACCATGGAAGGTAAACACTTAGAATTGATTCAGCATGTGAAGGTAGCTACAACGGTACACTAAAGAGATTCATGACAGAGGACTTCCAGAACTGCTTCAGAAAGTGGCAAGAATGATAGAAAGAGGGTGTCTGAAACAAGAGGGAGTATTTTGAGAGTCACTAATGGCAATGTGTCTTTTACTGTAATAATTTAAAAAAAATTAAACATTCACTCTATTTTTGATCACACATTGTATTGAGCCCTCTTTACCTTCTAGGTTTAGTGCTTAATGAGCACTGTACATCATTTCATTTAACCTGAACCATGACTTGGTGGGTTACCTCTGTTTTGCCCCTCAAAGATTTGAAAGTGTTGCTTACTAAGTAAGTAACCAAGTCAGTAGCCAAATGAGGAGCTAGGGTTTAAAAGTAGAACAAACCAATAACACAGAAGGCTGTGTGATCCTAGGCAGCACACTTACAATTACTATGGCATGAACCCTAAGATAGTTTGCAACATAGATTTGAAATTTGAGACCCAATGAGGTCATCCGATAACAAAATCAAAGAGCAGGCCAGCTTCCAGGTGCCACATGGGGATTGGGGACTAAGAGAGCACTGCTGCCACCCACTTGGAGAATTTATACTGAGTTCCATTCCTTGTGCTCAAATGTCCCATCCTGAAGCTGAAGAAGCTACCCTGGGTGCACATGCCATCAGTCAGGATGGTGTACACCTTGGTGGTGATGTTCTACTTTCTCATCACAGCGGGAATACTTTATGTTATCGCTGAACAATCAAGTGTTGGCTGCATTATGGATGGACGCAGGCATCAGAGGATGGTAGCTTTCTTGGTTTACAGAGTAAATGGACAATATCATGGAAGGACTAGCAATCCAGGTTCCTGTTCACAAGGGGAGGCTTAGGTTTCATAATATTGGACCAATCCAGTGCACCTAATATTCCAAAGCTCAGTAGCTTTCTTCTTCTATTCACTGGATTCATCTGTGTCCTATTGAGTTTTTGCATGGCTAGAGTATTCATGAGAATGAAAGTGCCAAGCTATCTGATGCGTTAGAATGCCTTTGGAGGAGAAATCAATGGATATGGATTTTTCTCCTGCTAATGAAAAGGTTTACCAATCCTCCGCTATGAAATGTGGTACAGAGGCCTAGAAGCCTCCTCTTGTGTGCTGGGAGCGGCTCACCTCCTGTGTGCTGGCAGGAGTCTCCACTATGAAATGTGGAAAAGAATGAAGAGCAGCAGTAAAAAAGTATCAAGTGAAAACACAGGAAGCATTAAAACTGGGACTAGAATTTTTGATACCAGAGACAGTATTTTTCTCCTGCTGACCTATTCTGATGCACCAGTGACATTAAGGGGCAGCTCCTGCACAAGCTGAATGAGCAGGAGGATATCCTGCCATTGACAGAAGTGAAGATGAAAGAGATAAAGGGTAGCATTCATCACCTGCACCTCACTGAGGCCAAATTGTGTGAAGAACTTCATGAGAAGGATCATCTGCTTCCTATGGCTGTCATCCATAAGAAGCACAGAATGCGAATGGGTTCCCCTGGGGCCTGCAGAACTCCTGGACCCTTTCCAGCTGGCGGAATCCTCAGGCCAATGCTGAATTTCCTATACTCTGGTTGACAGCACTGAGGCTTAAGGTAGCTGAACTCTTGCTGGGGATCTGACACTCACTTGTTTCTTCTTGAATGAGAATCTGGGGCCTCAAACTCAGCAATGGTGACACCAGCAGTTATGACTCATCTGCCCGTCCTGCTCTGTTGCAGATTCTGACTAAGCAGAGGCTTCAAAACCATGAACTTGAAACACCTCAGAGGGATGCTGGTGGGCTGGCTGGGGACTATGAGTTTGTGAAAACTACACTTTCAGGTTGGCCAGCAATCAGTGTCAGTTCAGCTGTGTGTAGTGATAAGAGATCCAAGTATCACCAGTTCCCCTCCTTTTCACGCTCACCCTTTCCTGGTGAGTCTGTAATTCTGATGGGGACCGGTTGAGATGTGCCTCTGCCTCCTATGGCTTCCCTACTCAGAAGGCCATTTATGAGGGGATCTGGGTGACCTGGTGATGGAGATCCAGCCTTCCAGGGATTAAGTTTATCCTGTTATGTTTGCTACTGGTTACAAATTCTATTTTCTGTATAATTAGGCCAAAGTTTTCACTATGTTTGTTTGGCAAAACAAATTAAACCAAAAGTAAGGTTTATAAAAAGGTAAAAAAACCCAAACTTGGCTTATAGAATGTTTCTGGTGTCCTCTCTCCTCTGTTGTATCGAGGAAATGACTGGCTGTCTCTTCCCTGTGAGTCCATAGCAAAGCCACTCCCTCTTGCTATGCCACAAAGTAGTTGCACAATGACAGGGAGCTCCCTTGAGTCTGGCACTGGGTGGACTGGTGAATTTCTCTGTCTCCACCTACATTTCTGCCCCTTTACTTCCTAGATAATTAGATGTCTGTTGGTCCACACAATAATGCTTATTATTTGATAGCATGGACTAGCATGTTAGTTTATCAGTTTACAGTGCAAAATAGAACCTATGCAAGCTACAAAACTTTTATCAGCCTGGCCATCACACTGTGTTCCCAGAGCCCTTGGAAGCTGGATTATAATCAGAAGGTTGCTTGAAGAGCACGGAATCAGAACAAAGAGAGGTAGATAAATCATAGTTTTAATAGTGTCAGGCTAAGACATCCTGTTTCATCTCATCTTCTCCAGAGAGATGGGCTTGTCAGTGGGAGTGGAACATCCAAAGTCTGAATCCTCTGGCTTGAACCCAAAGGATGCGGCAGAATTTCAAGTAACTCTTAGATGAGTCTTGAAAAATATGTACCACAATGGGAAAGTACTTCCTTTTCTTTTTTTGTACTTCCTCCTCTTCTTCTTCCTTCTCCCTCCTCCTTCCTCTTCCTTTCACTTCCTCCTCCTTCTTCCTTCTCCTCTTCTTCCTCTTCCTCCTCTTTTTCTCTTTCTCCCCCCGTCCTTCCTTTTCTCACTCCCTCTTTCTGTCATAGCTTTTTACATTACACTAGCTACAAATATAGACCAAAAACATCATTAATTTTATGAGTGAGATGCCAGTTTACTCAGAAATACAGAATAGAAAATATGAGAACTAAAAGAAAGAAAGAAAAAAAACCCCCAAAACCAAACCAAAACAACAACAACAGAAAAACAAGGACAATGAAATCAAAAGAGACTGTGCTTCCCCCAGAGTTAACATAACCATTGTTAGAGGAGGGACTAAGACTCAGTCCTCCTCACACTCCCATCAGTTGAGCTAATAACCACATTTGGATGCTACAGCAAATCATATTCTTATATGAAAATCCTTCTCCTTTCATGAAAAAATTGAAATATTTATGTGACTAAAATTTTAATTTGGAAATCTTAGTAAGAGTGTTGTTTGGCTAGGTAGGTGAGATTTTTGTCTGTTTTGTAGTGAGAAAAATTCATTAGATACAACTTCAGAATGCTTGTTTTAAAATGACGTAGTGGTTGCTTCAGCAGCACATATACCAAAATGACATTGTAAATGAACTATTTTACTGATTTTCTTAGTTGACATGTATGTATGTATGTATGTGTATATATTTATATAAATAGAAAGTATCTACTTGAGTGACCCTAGAAACCTCAAGTAAAAACTAGTAAGACTTGGATTTCAGCAAATGGTTCAAATATTTCATTTTATTTAGAGTCATTTATAATTCCTTCCCATTGTCATAAAAATTCTCTTAGCCCTGTGGAGCCATGATCCTAGAAGAAAGAGGTCATGTGGAATGGTTACATAGGCAAGATGGGAAATTATCAATAATCATTATTTAAGTTGCTTTTGTTTCATCACCAAAATGATCCTCACCCCAAGATTAGTGGAGTTGGAGCTGCTTTTCTTTTCACACTAAAGGCTAAATAGTTGATGAGAGAGCCTAGAATGCGGGAATTTATAGAGTCCTGTGTTACTGTGAGGTCTGGCAACAATAAGTAGGCACCAAAATGTGATGACTGAGCATAGTGGACATTTATTTCTTAATTACTAAAAAATTCAGGACAATTTGTGATGAGCGATCAGGTTCTCTGCTCCACTTATTCTTTCTGGGACTCAGATTGACAGGGTTCTACCATCTTCAACAGAGAAATCCCAGTGTAGCCCTGAGAGATCCTCAGCCCAGCCTCCTGAGGTGGTAAGAACATGGGTAAGAACCTTTGGGAGAGTTTGCGGGCCAGCCCCACAAGCAGCATGCATTGTTTTACTCACATGCCATTAGTTGTAACTCAATCACAGGGCCAGCTCTATCTGCGAAGGAGACTAGGGAATGCAGTATAGTTCTATGTCCAAGAAAAAGGAAAAGAATGATTCCAGTCTTTGTCAAATTAGAGATTATTTATTCTGGCCCATTCTTCATTTGACTGACTTTAGCTGTGGGAGGTGGTATGACTGTTGAGAAGAGCAGGCTTTTTCTTTCTATAGAATTGCTTCATAAAAAGTACTTTTGACTAAGTCTCTATAGCTTCTTGCACCAGAGATCTTCAAAATCTTATCATGTATATTTCCTTTTAATTTTCCATTCACTTCTAATGACAAATCTGTTGGCCACACAAAGTAAAATCTAATTAGAATAAGAGTTGGCTTTACTGAGTACTGTTGGCTTGGTGACAGCTATAAAATATGTCCATTGTCATTCTCCCCTCTCTGCTTGACCACAATCCATCCACCCCATATATCCTTACTCCCTTTAAGCAACATCATGTGAAATCAAACATTTCTTGCCTTCCTTTCTCAATTGCATACAACTACCTGGAAGATAAATAAGCTGTGAGGTGTGGGTGGGAGTTTACAGAAGGAACCTATTAATATACTATACAAATGAGGGCCCTGTGGAGAATGTTAATTCATTTCCTACACTGAATGGTCATGATGACTGTAAATTTTCATCATGGCAAGAGCTAAGACAGAAATGGTAAGTGTGGAGATATATAGTATATGAAATGGGACCTGCCTAAATTTTATGAAGAGTTAGTTATCATGGGCATTTCCCAAAAGTAGAAGATTTTAAAGCTTGGACTAATAAGCTTGAAAAAGGTTTTAAGAATCACTTTAGATATTTCTTGAAGGGAAGTATCGAGGAATTGAAATATTTTGAAACAATGTTTAAAATTACCAAATTTTAAAATTGGAAACATTTCTAGAGCACAATTGTGAAATTTTATGATCTACCTTTTTTAAGCCCCTAAGAAGCATGATAGGGCATAGTTGGGCAGAGCATGGAATCTTTTTCGAAACTGCTAAGTGGTTGATTAATTCCTCTATTGGTGCAGTTATTATTCCTCTATTGGTGGTGAATGACTGATTTAAATGGGATAAAGTTTGGGCCTAAAGTTTGCCAGGCACAATGCCAAGATTATAAGATGGATACTCATAGGTCTGTGAAAAGATGTATGTGTAAAACAATATCCTTGCACTAAGAAGTACATTTGAGACATGTTACTAGAGTCAAGTGAAGGAGCAACTCCCTCTCTCACAAGTAACTATAGCTTACCTAATGGAGCAAATGGCATCTGGGAGAGATGTTTGGGGAGTGGTAAATAGTGTGACTATTTGTGAGACACAGGTGTTGGGAAAATGTCGGGGTAGCAAGAGATAAAACTGGGAAGAATATTTGAGTAAACTTGTTGAAAACATTTCATGGTGGGCATGGTGCTATGTGCCTGTAATCTCAGCACTCTTGGAAGTTGGAGCAGGAGGATGAGAAGACCAGTCAAGACTGGGAAACTCATTGAGAGTCTATCTCCAAATAAAAAATAAAATTAAAGAAAGGGCTAGGGCTGTAGCTCAGTGCAAAGGTCCTAGGTTCAACCCCACTACCCCGCCCCCCCCAAAAGCCTTTCACATTATCATAAGGTATAAGTTTTATCATAAAAGTTAGAAAAAAGTTTTAAACTTAATCAATTCTGGTTCACTAAACTAATCTATTAATTCAGTAAACATGTATTAATCATCCAGGGTTCAAACTACTTGACCTTAGAAGCACAACACTAAATAAACTGTAGTCCCTGCTCATAAGAACTTATGGTTTGCTGAATGATTATAACCAACAGAGATGGCTTTAAGGTGAGGAAAGAATTGCTCATACCATCAACCTCTTTCACGTTCACCTCATATACCATTAACATCATTGACCTTGATGTGGTTTTTGGAAGTTTTCGCAGTCTTATGTTGTGTAGTTTTGGAAAACACTTTTATTATTATATGACATACAACTGTAGAACAATGCACTTAATATGTAAGGAAGAAAACATTTCTAGTGCACCCTTTAATCTGATAGGCTCCTTCCCACACCTGTCCTGTGTTGGAGGCCTGGAGCAGCCCACAATGACAGCTCTGACTGTACACTGTCACAAGCTCCTCTGTGTGTGTACTGAGGGATGCACACCCCAAATCCACTGCCATAGTATAAGGTGGTAATTGCAGAGACAAAGTATAGGCAGAGGCTCTCCTGTGGGTGCTTAGTGTGTGTGGAGTGGGGATGCTTCCTGGAGAAGATTTTGGGGAAGTGGACAGGGGAAGAACATTTGAAGTGGAGGACAAGCCAAGGAGCATCAAGTGTTTCAGAATGATGGCTCTGGCTGCTTTATGGAGGAGATATTGGAGGCTAAAGGGGGAGAATGATAGGGACTCCTTGGTGAATGAAAGATTTTGAAGATGGGTTTTGAAGACAGGGTTCGGGCTCCTTTGATCGAGATCTGGCCCCTGTATTTAAGTTAGATGTGGGAGGGATAAAGGAAACTCACTTATTGACTCAGCAAAACTTTTTTTATAAATTCAGGCTCTTACCCTGGGGATATATCTCTGTGGCACCTCGTCTGCTTTGCCAGTGCAAGGTCCTGAGTTCAATCCTTGGTACCAGAAAAGAAAAATTCATGCTCTTGCTTCAAGATATTTCTTGAAGGCTATGCTCAGTTAGCATACATAAAGCACTGGGTTCTATGCCCTGCACCACTGAAACACACACCCACACACCCACACACACAATCTCATGAAACAGTGAAAATTGTGCTCCCACTATAAACTACTGCTGTGGTTTGGATGTGTCCTTTAAAAGTTCATGAGTTGGAAATCTAAAGCCCAAATTCATATGCTAATGGATTTGATAATGAGGCTTTAGGGAGATAATTAGATCAGGTCCTGAGAGCCCTGGTGATGGTATTAGTGGCTCTGTAAGAAGAGGAAGAGACTTGAGTATAATGTATTTGCTCTGTCTTACCATGGGGTATTCTTGGTATTCCTTGTCATGTTACAATGCAGCAGGAAGGACCTCACCAGATGCCGTGCAGATGGCCCCATGATCTTGGACTTCCTAGCATCAAGGACCATAAACCAAATCTTTTATTCTTTGTAAGTTACCCATTCTTGGGTGTTCTTTTAAAGCAACAAAATTGACTAAAATACTGCCACACACGTTTCTTTTGGCTCAGTCTGCTTCTCAGGGTGACTGGCATCTCCTTCATGACTTCTATACTCTGGTCTAAGAATTTGAGGATTGCACATGTGACCTTTGATTGTCCTTGAACTGAACAGACCACCTGGATTAGTAATAGACTGATTTTCACTGGGCCACAGGGTTTGAACCATGCTAAGGAAAAAGATTTTAAAAAAGACTATAGGTGTGCATAACTTTAAAGATGGAAGGGAGATATCCTTCCTCCTCTTTAAGTTTTAACAGAAGCAAAGAAACCTGAAGGTTAAAGGTTGTAGCAGAGAAGTAGCATGTCAGCTGATCAGAGCATGCTTCTCATGATGCCAGGGACCACCACTGGATCTTCAGATGCACGCTCTCTCTAGGTATGGGAGGCATCTCTGCTAGCTCTGCTTGGGATGCAGTCTAAACTTTCTTTACAAGGTGAAACAAGACCAAGAGTTTCCCAGAAGGAGTGAACAGAGAAGCAATGATTTTAGCATCACATTTCCTAACCCTGAATATTTGAAAATGTCCTATCTAGCCCAGACTGTTTTTCTGTAACTTTTCCTTTCCTACCAATATCAACTCACTGACCCTGTAAAACATTTGTGGGCTATTGGCCTGATCCTTGGGTCTCCACCCTCTCATCCTTGTTGCTCCTGTCTAAAGAAATTCCAGTGTTACGAATTCATTTTGAAATCGTACATCTCTTATGATATCCTTTAGAGTTCCTATAGAAATTATTTTCCTTGGCTTTGGAAAATTAGCTGAAAACCCTGTGGTGTTGTCTGTGCAAGGTAGTATTCCCTCACAGCCACCTGCCTACCTGGGAAGGATGCTCTGGAACTCTTTGGGAGGAAGAAGGCTAGACAAGGTCAGGCTTACCAGCACGTCCTTGCCCCTGCCTGCTGACACAGAAAGCTTCTGTGCCTTCTTATCTTATTTTTGGCCTCATTCAGGTGCAGCAACTTCCCACTGGTCCAGCCGTGATCAAGACACTCACCTGAACCTTCATTGGAGCCTCCCAGCCCCAGTGAGGATTTGAACTCGTGGTCCTGAGAGCAGGATGGATGAGTGCTCAAGGGCTCCCACGCTGACTCCATCAAAGCTTTCCTCTGCGCATCTCCATTATGTGAACAGCTCTGTTAACCAAACCTATTATCTTTCCCCCTTGGTTTTCAACTTGAGAAAGGCAAAGCAACTTCTTTAATGGCCCACAGATTGATGATTAACATTTTACACATCCCTGCTGCTAAGTAAAAGAACTGCTTTGTGGACAGTGAAAATGCCTAGGAGAAGGAAGCGGGAGTCAACTTGGTTTATTAAGTTGTGCTGCTTCATTAATCACAATCTTTTTTTTATGGCAGTGCTTAAAGGCCCATCCATTGTACTTCTCGCGAATGGGGTAGATCAAAACCAAGTGCTTTTAGTGCACCTTTGACATCTGGCATAGCAGCCGGCTATCTGCGATATTGCTCTCCAGCAGGACGGGGAGCTGCATTTACTGTGACCATGCTGGCCCTTCTGATTTAAGCTACTGCAGAGGGCAATGAATTACCTTAAAGGAGCTCCACTGCAGAACTCCAAGTTTTATGCCGGACCCCTACCAGCTTCCCCACTTTATGAGTATGAACAATCAGACAATTGAACTGATTTGACTTTGCCACTCCTGGAGTTTCATTGCCGCGAACCTGGGGATGTAATGATGGCAATGCCATGCTAAGTGCCGCTCTGACTAGCAGTGGTGCCTGCTGCCCGTTCAAGTAGGGCACCCATTCTTGTTAGCTGAAAACTGCTCTGATTTGCAGCAAGGGGGAAAATGGATCCCATGCAATCAGATTAACTCAACTCTGAATGTTATTTTCATTTAACACTGTGGAACCAGGCAGTGTCCCAATTTTTTTTTAATGGTAAACTCATTAAAAGGCAGGGTTCTTTTTCAAGGAGTCTTACAGCACTGATGTAGAAGCACCTGTTAAGTCCTGATACAGATTGCAGACCTAGACATCAGACAAACCTACATACATAATACGCATATTCACACAGCACAGACAGTCCCAGGATGCCTTACTCAAAGATCTGCATGATAAACATTTATTGAATGGATTAATTAATCAAAGATAAAATAATTCTCCTTTAAGGGACAAAATGGCATTGAATTTTACAACAATAAATGCCAAAAGACAATAAAATGTTATTTATCAGCTTTTGGGAAAAAATTAAATTTTTTTATCCAAGAATCTTATATTCTACCAATTTCTTGTTCCTATATGTAGGTGAAAAACATTTCACTGTACAAGATTGTAAGAGAATAGTAACTACATACCTTTTCCAAATAAAGGAAAAGATTCTTTTTGAAGATATTTGCCATGAAGAACACTCAAAAGTGAATCTTATACACTATTAGACTAGTGCAAAGGAATATGGAGGAAGGGGAAGGGAGGTGTGAGGGCAAGTGACAGAGGGGGTGGATTAGATAAAAATATGTCATATGCACGTACAAAAACATCACACCGAAACAATATTTTGTAAAATTAATACCCGCTAATAAAATATATTTAAAAATAAGTCTAGCACAAAGAAGTAAATAATCACAGTAATTAATAGTGTTTTATGTGCTAGGTGTTCTTCTAGGTACATATATTAATTCAGTTAATTTTCTTCATGCAAACCAATGGGGGTAGCTAATACTATTGTTCACCATTTCTAAGAAGGAAGCTGAGGCTTAGAGAGGTTCATTTCTTTTTTTTTGTTAAATTCTTTTATTGGTACATTGTAGGTATACAACACAATTATATTTCTCATTGGGAATTGTCCCTTTACATAATGCATCTTGGTTCTTATTTTCTCCCCATTCCTAGCCCTCCCTTTGGCCCCTCCACCCTTCCCTATTTACAAAGACTTTATTTCCATTTTTTCCATTTCTCATCATTTTTCCTTTCCCTTCTTTCCTTTCCCCCACCCCTC
>NW_004624811.1:2253978-2292276 GCF_000247695.1 Heterocephalus glaber | reverse complement strand
ATATGTTGTATTGTCATTGTCATTTAATGGAAGGAACTGTCTGATTTCTTCTTTAATTTCCTCTGTGACCCAGTGGTTATTCAGAAATGTGTTGTTCAATTTCCTTGTCTTTATAAAGTTTTTGCAGTTTCTTTTGCTATGGATCTCTAATTTCATTGCACTATGTTCTGAAATTATACAGGGGATAACTTCAATTCCTTTGCACTTACCTAAATATATTCTATGAGCAAATATGTGTTCTATTTTGGAGCATGACCCATGTGCAGCTGAAAAGAATGTGTATTCTGGTTTTCTGGGGTGAAACCCTCTCTAAACATTTGTTAACTTCATTTGTTCAAGAGTTTGATTTAGTTCTAGTATTTCATTGCTTGTTTTTTTCTAGTTGATCTATTTGTGACAGTGGGGTATTGAAGTCCCCCACTACTATTGTATTAGTGCTTATATGAATTTTCATGTCCATTAGTATTTGTTTTGTATAGTTGGGTGCACTAGTGTTTGGTGCATAGATATTTATGATTGTCATCTCTTCCTCTTGTATTTTTTCCTGAACAAGGATGCAGTGTCCTTCTTTGTCTCTCTTAATCAGTGTGGGTTTGAAATCCACTTTGTCTGCAAAGAGGATAGCTACTCTTGCTTTTTTTCAGGTTCCTGTGCCATGGAGTATTTTTTTCCACCCTTTAATTGTCAGTCTATTAGTTTCTTTTTGAATTGTGTTTCTTGTATGCAACATATTGTTGAATCTTGCTTCTTGACCCATTCTTTCAGTCTTTTTCTTTTGATTTGTGAGTTGAGACCATTAACATTGATGGTTATAACTGATACATATTCAGCTATCATTGTCATGACTTTTTCTTTTTGTTTGATTCTCCCACTTTGCTTTTAATTTCTTGTCATACCCAGTGGATTTATTCTGCTGGGCTTCCTGAGGTTGTGATTCTCATTGTCTTTTCCTAGGATATTGTCTAAAATTTTTTGGAGTGCTGGTTTGGTATTCATGAAGTTCCTATGGTGGTCTGTGTTATGAAAATGTCTTATTTCACCATCAATTTTGAAAGATATTTTTGCAGGGCACATCAATCTGGGTTGTAGGTTGTTTTCCTTTAGGGCTTGAAACACATCACTCCAAGCTCTTCTTGCTTTGAGGGTTTGGTTGAGAAGTCTGCTGTGATTCTGATGGGCTTTCCTTTGTATGTGGTTTGTTTCTTTTCTCTCACTGCTTGTAGAATTTTGTTCTGCTGCGTTTCTGGAATCTTAGCAATTATATGCCTATGTGTAGATTTTTTTTTGATGAAGGCTAGGTGGAGTCCTATATGTCTCACTTATCTGTATGTCAAGTTCTTTTCCCCTCCTTGGGAAGTTTTCTGCCATCACTTCTGTGAACAGTTTTTTTTTTTAATGTCATTCACAGTCTCTCCTGTTTCTTCCTTGACTCCAATCAGTCTTATGTTATTCTTCTTTGCATTGTCTAGCAGCTGCTGGACTGATTTCTCATAGTCCTTTACAATTAATTTTAAAGAAATTTTTCTTTTCCTGGTCACTAATTGCAATCTTATCTTCCATATCTGACATTCTGTCTTCACATTGTCTCATTCTGCGTCATAGACTTTCATTGGAGGTTTTAATCTCTTGGATATCTGTTTGCATCTGTTTTATGAATTCTATTTCTTTCCTGTGTTGGGATTCCATCATGTTCCTCAGCTCCTCTATTTTTTATCTGTGTCCTCTCTCGATTTATTTATTTATTTTTTTGTATATCCTTTTATTGGTACATTTTAGGTGTACAATATAATGACATTTATCATTGGAGATATGCACCTTTACATACTCTCTTGGTTCTTATTTTTTCACTCTTCCCCTTCCCTCCCTTCAACCCCTCCATCCCTCCCTATTTACAAAGACTTCATTTCCTTTTTTCATTTTCTCATATTATTTCCATTCCCTTCTTTCTTCTCCCCTACCCCTCCCACTTCCCCTTCCCCTTTTCCCCTTTTCTTCCTATTTCACATCATGTATTATACCTTTTAGTCCTTATTTACACTTTCAGTTTCTCACAGTAGAAAAACTATTCAGTATTTACACGTGTTCCTGTTTGTTTCACTTAAGAGTATCGGCTCAATGTGCATCCGTTTAGCTATAAATGTCTCTAATTTCTCATTTTTGATGGCTGAATAGTTCTCCATTTTATAAAAAAATCCCACATTTTCTTGATGCCATCTCCAGTTGATGGGCACTTGGGCTATTTCCAAGTTTTAGCTATTACAAACTGTGCTGCTATGAACATGGGTACACGTATATCACTGTGGTATAATTCTTTTCATTCTTTGGGGAAGATCCCCAGCAGTGGAATAGCTGGGTCAAATGTGACTTCCAGTCCTAGTTCTTTGAGGTGTCTCCATACTGATTTCCACAGTGGTTGCATCAGTCTACACTCCTAGCAGCAGTGGAGCAGTGTTCCTCTTTCCCCACAGCCCTGCCAGCATTTGTTATTGGTCCATTTCATGATAGCAGCTTTTCTTTGTGGAGTGAAGTGGAATCTCAGAGTTGTTTTCATTTGCATCTCTCAAATGACCTGTGATGTTGAACATTTTTTCATATGTTTATTTGCCACTTCTACTTCTTTGTCTGAGAAATGTCTGTTCATTTCAGATGCCCATTTTTGGATTGGGTCTTTAAATTTATGAGGTCTGGTTTTTTAAAAGTTTTTTTATAGATTTGAGATAGTAGACCTTTGTCTAAGGGACCACTGGTCAAAATGTTTTCCAAGATTGTGGATTGTTTCTTCACACTGCTTGTGGTTTCTTTTGCTGTGCCTCTGTAGATTTATTAATCACATCTTGCACTATGGGCACAATCTCTGCTGTTATGTGAGAAATTATTTCTGATTATTTTTTCGATATCCTCTTTCATTGCTAGTTTAGGGAGTCCCGGCTGTTGGGTATCAGAGTGTTCCTTCTTTTTTCCCTTTGGAGTTGCTGTAGGTGGTCTGGAAGTCTGGTTCTGAGGCTTGTTTATGTGTGTTCTCATTTTGAAGTGGTGGTGGGGGGACTTTTTGTTGCTGGTGCCTGTGCAGGTCACCTCCTCTGTGCTGGGAGTTGTGGCACACCTACCTGGAAGCCTTCTCCATTCTGGGATCTGCATCATGCCTACCTGGAAGCCTGCTTCACACTGGGAACCATGGCATGCCTACCCAGAAGCCTCGTCTGGCCTGGGAGCTCTGGTATGCTGACCTGGAAGCCTCCTCTGGGCTGGGAGCTGTGGCATGCCTACCTGGAAGCCTCCTCCATGCTGGGAGCCACATCATGCTTACCCGGAAGTCTCCTCCATGCTGGGAGCTGTGGCACAGTTACCTGGAAGCCTCCTCTGTGCTGTGAGCTGTGGCATGCCTAGCTGGAAGCCTCCTCCATGCTTGGAGCCATGGCATGCTGACCTGGAAGCCTCCTACTCGCTGGGAGATGTGACATGCCTACCAGGAAGCCTCTTCCAGGCTGGGAACTGTGACATGCCTACCCGGAAACCTCTTCTGGGGTGGGAGCTATCTAGAATTTCTTTGTCATGGAAAGTCTTCTCTATTAATTTTGAAGGCTAATTTTACAGAATATAATTGACAATTGACAATTATTTTCTAGAGAAGTTCATTTCTGATCATAGCTAGTTGGTATTCTATGTGCCTCATCTTTTAATATTGAAATTTCCACTAGATTTTGAAAAATTTCTGCTATGATCTCAGTGAATACTTTTTTATTCCTTTTGAGTCATCTTCTAATTTTTCTTTATTCCTTTATTTCTAAGGTTGGTTTTGTTTGTGTCATAGCAGTTCTTAGATCCAGGTTGTTTGGTGTCTTCTCATGTAGAAATTTTAATCCTAATTTCAGAGAGGAATGGTAAATTGAAGAGTTGAGAGAAAGAAAAATTCGAACCTCCCTCCCCCCATTATTCTAAAATAATTGGTTTTGATAAAAATACAGCAAGGTAAAAAATTTTTTACAACATTTAAATGATGTAGAATCAAGAAATTATTTTAACAGTGTTCAGGGATCATTTTAATAGTAAATATATTAATGACTTTTACTCACAAAATTAGAAATAGCTAAGGGCTCAGTATCTTTAAATACAAACAAAATAATCAAGTTTCTGTGTGTGCTATTTGTTTAGCTTGTGCAGTATGAATCAGGCTATTTGAGGCATAATGAACAAAAATTTCCTGGACAATGATGTGGATGTTTGGTTTGAAGAGAGGAAATTTTCATTAGCAGAAGGACCTGAAAGTTACTATTTACTTTGGAAAGTTTTTCCTAACTTGACTTTCTCTATTTGCCTACTCTACCCAGAGTCTGCTCAGTTCCACCTTAAAATATTATATTTTACCTTTCCAAAGGGGAAGAAGCCAAATGGCATGTTTGGGGACTCAAGATGTGAGGTTTATAATGTGTGGTTCAGATAGCAAGTACAGAAATTGTGAACAAAGTCCTGATAATACCAAGAGGTAGTTCAGTGTGGATCATAGCTCTGGTAAAGTTGCCTGCCATTTTCTAACTTTCTTCTGAAGCCACTTGGAGCTGTAAAAGGATCATTCATTCCCTTCTTCACACTTCTTTTAAATATTTTCACTTGGGCATGTGAAGGTGTAAATTTTCTTGGCTCATGTCTGAATACACAGTGGTACATTTGGTTCCTGAGAAAAGTACATGGAAGGGTGATTTGTTAGCCATGTTTGAGTTTCTGAATTCCCACTTAATCCACCACCTCTGTCAATTGCTTCTAAAATTTTCTTTGGATTACTTTTTCCCTTCCTTCTGTCATGTTATTTCCCAATGCTGCTTTGGTTCCTGTCTTTTTCAGTAAGAACAAGCTATGAGATTTGGGGATTGATTGTCAGTCCATTATGCAGATTTTAAAAGAATACCCCTACTTTCTTGAAATCTATTTGAAATATCATCGTCTAACTGGATCATAGGAAGTTATAAAATATCACTGGAATGCACACTTTGTAAGTATGGAATATTGTCATTTGTGAAAGGATATATGGGATATTAACTACTGTCACCTTAGCATGCCACCTTATTTGGAGATAGTGTCTATTATGACTTGTATCTAAATGTCTCCCCAAAGCCTCATATACTCATAGGTGGGGCTTTTGAAAGGTGGTTGGATCATGGGTTATGATATTGGGATTAAGGGTATGTGACAACTAAATTAGTCCACTGATTGATTTAGCATAGTTCTGGGTGTGGATAATGGGAAGTCCCACCCTGGGTATGGGTGGTACCTCCCAAAAGGCTTGTTGCCTGGATGGAATAAAAGGGAAAGGGAGGCTTGCTTCTGCTTTGGTGCTTTTTGCCTCCTGTAACAGAAACACATGACCATCACTGTATGGTTTCTATCTCTTAAAAAATATGTCCTCTAAAATTTCTTACTTGTGCAATGATATCAAGAAATCATCCATCCTCCAGATTATTTTTGACTGATATTTTGTGAGTTGTTCAAACCACTCTGGAAGATTTGAAAAGTACCTGCTAAACCAGACTTTTATGTCAAATTTGTTTTTATAAATTTGGCTCTCTGATCTCTGTTTTTTTGTTTCCTGACCAGCTGCATCTTCTGTGAAACTCTGAGAAGGTGTATTTAACAGCTCATATCCCTCCCACTCAAACTCCTCCTCTTATTGCTTTTGGTTAAACCTCTGGAGAAAGTAAAGGAAAGAAAATTCTTCAATGCCCATTGCTAATGGGCTGTCATTTTCTTCCTTGTAACAAGTTGAAAAGCATATTTATGCTGGTGCCTTGCTGGAGAAAGGCTTACCTGCCCAGGGCAGGGGCAAAACCAATGAGATGACGACAAACAGATGGGCAGCTAAAACTAGAAAAGGAGAATGGAAGACCCCAGCACATTTGGTTGGTACACTTGTGGGATGCTTATATTATGCTATGAACGTGGGTGCTTTAAAGATCTGTGAGACATTGCTGTCAAGAATTTTGGTCTCTTAGAATAATATTTATTTACCCAGTTAAACTTAGCAAGTTGAAGTTCAGAAAACAAGGAGAGAAAACTTTTTTTTATGCTGGAGATTGAATTCAGAGCCAAGTGGATGCTAGACAAGTGGTGTATCACTGAGCTGCATTCCCAACACAAGAAAAAACTTTTCTAACAGAGTGGTTTTGTAATCTGAGTCACCACCTGCTAAGATGGTATTAGAGGGTTTACTTCACTTCTATCTCTTCTCTGATTGTGTCAAGGGGCTGGTGTCACTTGGGGAATGGGGACAAATCCCATCAATCCCCTTTGATACCAGCCTGACCTGCCTCATGCACACTAGTCTGGTGTGAATATGAGAACACATTGCCAGTTTTTGTTTTTTTTTTTAAAGGTTTTTATGCCATAACGGGCAAAGCATAGTGTTCGAAGCCAAGGAGAGCAGTGGGAGATGAAGAAAAGATGAGGAGACCATGAGAGAAGAATGCATACCACAATTATGCTTGAAAGTTGGGACCAGGTGGAACCAGAGCTTGTGGGGAGTTGGAGAGCTAATGGCCACCTGGAGCACCATATGCTCTTTATTTATAGTGGAAGGCAAACAGAAAAAGAAGGCAGGGCAAATAGTGCTACATGGCCTACCAGGCCTAGGCAGAATGTAGCATGATTGTTTTGTGATGGGGCATGAGCAGGAAGGGAACAGGGAAGGATACAATGTAACTGTCTCCTGGGGATGTGCCCTCTAGGGTCTACAAACAGACTGTGTCTGTTTGACTCTAATCTTAGTAGGGAGGAGAAAGGGAGCAGGGAGGAGAAAGGGCCATCTTCAGGCTGGGCCTGGAGCAGCTCTATGTGTAAAACAAAGGATTGAACACTGAAAGGGACTAATTCATAATTTTTGGTAATGCTGTCAGACAGAGGTTAATAATTGTCATATTCTGTGATCCAAACTGAATTTAAAACTGTTAAGTTTCATCTTATTTTCACTACTGCCTCAATCTGGGTCTCTGAAAAAAACTTTAAATGACTTCATAGTGAAGAATTCTGAGATCAATCATAGGTGTCAATGGACAGGAACTAGGGATAGGTTGTGATAATATGGTCTCTCTGAGTAGACACTGTGGACCTGATTAGAAACCAGGTGTCATAAATGGTGTTGTTGCAGAAATACTGTGTCTGTGAAACTTTACTGGGGTCATAGGGGATACGGATGTCTTGAGTGGAGATGTTGCTTGAGATGTTCTGCAGAATTTTCATGGGTTCCAAAGAGAAGTTGTAGGAACTTTGTAGAAGGCTTTCTCAGGCTCATCCTGTTGTTTAAATCAATGTTTTCACTTTTTAAATCTGTTAAATTTTTCTTTAAACTATTTTTCTTGGCGTATTTTGGCTCTAGGGACCCCAGCCTGCAGCAACTTCCAAGCACTCAAAACATTGCTAGCCTCTTTTAGTATTGTAACATCACTGGGAAGCTCTGATTATCCTCAATTGTTACCTACTACAGTGCTGCTCCAAATAAGATTTAGACCATTCATAGATTGGTAGGCATTGATTTTAGTGGTGCTTTGTTAAAAAAAAAAAGGTCAGGTCCAGAGACATAATCATTATTACTCGAAAGCTTTCATCAGATGTAGGGATTGTCACATTCATTTCAGACAGGTTGCAGCTTACTATCACAAAGCATTTGCAAGGTGGTTGCTTACAGCTCTGACCCTGAAAGTGCTGAGAAAAGGAGAGCTGGTATCTTTCAGAGAGCTCACTGTCATTTTAATTGCAATGTGGTCAGGTATTCGGCTGGAAGGAAAATTGGGCCTTTTCTCAAAGAACAATTCTGACTGAGGCCAGGTCTGGGAGGACCTGGATTTTCCAGGAAAAAATCTTAGTCATAATTTACTGGAAAGAGGACAACTCTGTAGGTAAGAAACCCAGAAACCTTGTTGTCAAAGTCGAACTTATCTGTCCTTTGCACCCTCTCCTTTTTCCCTGGGGGTTAAGAAGACCAGCAGGCAAGACTTTTTTCTTTTTCTTTTAATTTTGTTCAGCATTAAAGGAGGGAACTTCATAAACATTGATTGTCATTTACAGAAAACATTCAGAAATCATGTGTGCATCATCAGGGAATGCTAACAGTATTCAACTAAGAATTTACAGGACATAAAATAGGACAAAATCTATTACATTCTAAAGTAATATAAAACTCTTTTTTCATTGTTAGGGTGTGCTGTTTTAATCTAGTATATTTATAATTAAAAAAAAAGACCTCAATGCTTACTTCCTAAATGACTCAGGCTGCAGTTTTACTCACATATACAGAAATTAGGGCTTAGATATTAAACAAGGAGAGAGAGATCAGAAGATTGTAGCTTTTAAAACTATATATGTCACTGGATTTATTTGTAGTTTGCTCTTTGCCTCTATAGGCTGATAAGAATACATGGTAATAATGTAATTAAGCTCCAGAAAAATCAATGGTTGACTACAGGAGGCTTTATTTTTTTAAAAAAGTAAAATTATTATGCTTTCCAGAGTGAATAATCTTATTTTACATATTTGTGGCAATGCAGCTTTTGTGCATTGCCAACAGTGGTGTGCATGCTAATGAGATGCAGAAGGTACCCTTCCCGGCTGCCCCTCCAGGTGTAGCTGTGGTCTGCAGGTACAGCCAAGCCCCAGACAGCCCAGGGTTCAACCTCTGGAGAACTTAGAGTCTCCACTTCCCAGGTGTAGGCTGGAGCTAAGGTTAAAAAAAATTAAATCTCTGAATGTTGGAAATATATGAAAATCATTTCTCTCAATCCTAAAAGCAAGGAAGCATTGTCAGGGATTTAAAAAATATTGGAAAGTCTCATTTAAATCTAAATATCTTTTTTCTTATAAATCGATCATCATAAAATACAAACCTTTTAAAGTCCTATTTGGGATGCAGGAAAAGCATCAGTTTCATCAGACCTGCTCCTGCTTGTGTTGCTATACTCATGACACCTTAGATTTTCCTCTCTTTCATTTTCTCCCCATCCCTCCCCCAGGTTCTTTACAATATTTATTTGGTGAAGGTCAGTTATGGCTTCAGCAAATGAGTGGTCTGACCTCAGGTTATTAATAAGAAAGAAACATGTACAAAAATATTTTGTTCATCAGAAAGTGGAGTTTGTTTTCCTTAAGCTATTCCATGCAGAAAGGATTTGGACAAAGCCTTTTGCTACAAGGAAAGATGACTTAGATAACTTTTTTAAAAACTTTCCTTTTTCATATTGTTTAGTTCAGATAGAGTTGGTGGTTCCTAAGCCAATCTTCAGTAAAAATTCTTTGGAGCAGAGTTAATTGACAGCCTTGTCCCTTTCTCAGTTCTATTACAAAAAGCATACCCTTAACACCAATGATCCCTCAGGATGCTTAAACTCTGTCCATTAAAAAACTGAGAAGTACAGAACACTCAGAAAGGAAGTAAGTACATATTTGCTCTTTGTTGTTTTCCCCCTCTAAAAAAATTTTTACAAAGTCTTATGCTTAAACAGAGACATAGAAAAATCAGTGTATTCACTGTCCCCAGTTATTTACAGCAAAAATTACAGAGACAGCATACATTGTATTAGACCTTCCACAAGCATATATTAAAAGTAATTACATTTGAAAAAATATTTTTATTTTTCCTCTACATTTCTACAATACATACTCAGTTTTCTGTGGATGTAGTTTTCATTCGCGTGTGTGTGTTAATCAGATGAAGCAGACGGTACTGTGTTTGGATGTGGGCTTTGTAGCTTTCATATCTCACCTGTGTCTACATGTGGCTGTGACCAAGGCACCAGGATGCTCGCCGTCAGTCACACTGGAGAAGTGTAGTCAGATGTAAGGATCATGCTGCCCGGTTAGGAGCAGACACCATGTGTTTCCCTGACCTGGGCATATTCAATTCCAGTGCTTTACTTTTTGGTCAGAGAACCAAAACTCAGATGCTTTCTCTGATCCACTGGAGGTCATGCTTGTGGTCATGCAGGAGGCAAAGATTACTGGGGCCAATTCACTCTGGAGGAATTTCAACAGCTTAGGAAAACAGTGCACAAACAGACAACCCCCACTTGCTGCATAGGAACCTATGGTCTGCACTTGAGAACGAGAGAGAACTACACTATCACGATGGCAGAATAAATTCTTCAGATACGTATAACTAAATGAGAGTACGGGCTTGTCACAGGTATTGAAGCCACACATTTGGAGACCTGTGTTGAGACTCAAAAAACCCATAAGTTGTGCATTTTACTTTCAGAGAAAAGTGGCAAGAAGTCTAGCCCCCTGCTCTCTGATTGATAATGGGAGTTCAGGCAAGACAAATAAAAGTACCTCTTATAAGCCATTATTAAGTTGAATTGTCTTCATTTTTAGACTATGTTGTTCAGCTAATATATATATATGGAAACCAAAGTGCGATTCAGAAGGGAGAGAGCTCTGTACCTTCCCTTCAGCATTAGTACAATTCCAATAGTGCCATTCATGGTTGAATCTGGCCAGACTTGCTCCAGCTGAACAGGATCCTAAATGTGATTTTTGATTTAAACCAGAGGTGAGGAGCTGGCAGCCCATAGGCCTCTCTTCTGTTCAGAGATGAGTTTGTTTCGTCAGTGTGAAGCTCTGAATCACTTGCCACCATTTACAACTCAAGAGATTTTATAAAATTCAGAAGAAAGGCTGGGCTGGGGATTTAGTTCAGTGGTTTCCCTGTCTGCTGCACAAGCGCAGGGACCCGAGTTTGGTCCCTGGTACAAAAAAAAAAATCAGAAGAACACAGCTTCAGCCAAGTAGCAGACTTCAAATTTAGGGTGGGGTGTTTCCCTGCCAGCTTGCCATCATGTCACCACACTGATCTGTACCTACTCCCTGGCCCTTTTAAGCTTCTGAATTTTTATCCTCAGCTTTAGATGAACATAAATCTCTGGTCCCAAGACTAACCTCCCCCAAAGGTTGTCAACTCATTCCTGAAATACCCCTGTGGGTTCCTACACCAAGCTTTTACTGTAGTTGCCCCTGGAACCAGCATTTGCAAAGAGAACATCAAATAGCACCTTATCTAGAGCAGATGGCAGGCTTTTCCCGCTCCTTGGTAAAGGGACATTGCAGAAAGGCTCACTGCAGATGCACAGTTCAAAGTACTGCTGTCCTATTGAGTGGTGCTTCTGTTGGGGCACAGACATCCTTGCCTGAATATACTACCCACTGGAGTAACTTCACTGGAAACAAAAGTTTACAGAGGAAAAAAAGAATCAGGAAGGAATGATTTCTTCTAATTTCCAAATGCAGTAGAAACCTTCCTTGGTTCTATAATAAACAGAGACAAATACCATAGAATGACCCTGCCATTTGCATCTGGCTGGTGTTTTTGAAGAAAACACTGGCAAGTTTTAGGTTGTCTTTGGGACACAAAAATGGATTTTGCATTCAAGCCTGGCACAAACAGCATGGTAGAGAGTTAAGAGTTGTCTCTCTGTCTTCATAGTTTTCTCCAGTTTAGCTTGACTGCTAGAGAGCAATGTGTTGAAAAAGTAAGTCATGATGGAAATGTTCTGTTCTCTACCTGGCATCTTTTGCTAATATCCAGACTTGGTTATAATTCAGGGTCTCTTAGATTCTCCCGAAGAAATCTAATTATCCAAGAGGCCATTGTATTTTCTGTTTTACTTACAAGTTCTTTAAGCCAGAGCTCCAAAGACAGTGTTAAAACAAAGGAAACCCAGAACGGATGTGTTTATAAACTACATCTCTAAACTCTGTTTTTAGTTTAGGAATAAAAGAGTCACAGAAATAAGGATAGAAAATGACCCAAGTCACAGAAAACTGGGCTGTATATGGGAAGTCAGACTGGATTTAGAATCCCTTTATTCTCCATTTTCCCTTGAACATTTGCCCTTCTTTTTACAGAGCACAGGTACATTCCTGTTTGAATTCACACAGCTCCACTTCCTTGTCAAGTTCATTGAATTCCAGTTAGATTTCTGTATTTTCCTTGCTCAGGACTCGTCCAGGAAACTTGGGTTTGCTGGGAGTTAAATATGTCTATTCCTAGAAATGGGGCAGCTAGATTATTTGGCTCTTAGCAGATTTTAGAGAATGAACTAAGTTGTTCTTACGCATGTATAACTTTTAGGCAAGTAGATTCAGTTTGTGATGAGAATTTACACACTAGTCTGAAAGCCTTGTCAGAAAGGTTCTCTCACTGGCATATTAATTCATGCCATTTACATTTTGTTATCATTTTCCTGTTTTTTCCTCCTTCTTGATGTATCTTTTTTTTTTTTTAAATGAAACATCCCTGAGCGGATACAGTGCAATGTCTGCATTAAGCAGTGATTGTCATTTACAAAGCATGAAGCGAGACACACAGAACACGAATTCCTTCTTCCAGTGCACACCTTTGCATGAATGTGTTGTGAACACTTGTTAGTTCCCTCAGAAGAGGGAAGGAATTAAGTGCTGGGGTTGCATGCTAGAAAGAAAGATATTCATACCACAATTTTAAAACATCTTGACATGTAGTCACAGGGAATGTTCAAAGGGCAGTTTTTAAGGCTTTGTTACCTTTAAAAACTTGACTTGAATCTCTGTTAAGGGAAAATTTGGCAACTGCAGCCAAACTGGAAATTTCTTTCTCAACTGAAGTGGCTGAGCAACATACTGGTTTCCATTGTGTTGTTCTGGTTCAGTTGCTAGCTCTGTTTCCTGTCTCCTAGCTTCAAAAGGTTCATGCTGTCCCAGTGAAATGCTTACACTAGTGGAAATGACAAATTCAAAGCCAGTAACTCCTGAGGCAAGTATGAGGAGCAATCTTTTTCCTACACCACCCATGGGACAAGGAAGGAAAAAAATTCTCTGCTCCTTCATCAGTTGAGCCAACTTAAATTCTCTAAGGTAAACTGGAGGCCACAAATGATTCCCTTTGCAACTGAGCAGGAGTTACAGGCTGGCAATGAGAAACACTAGGCCAACAGAACAATGAAAACGAAGTTTGACATAAGTTCAAAGCTCAAAGGGAAACACCAAGTAGACACATTAAGCATTGCCTATCACAAGCCAATCATAAAACATACATTGCATTTGGAAACAGCTTGGTTTAATTGAGTGCCTTCCATTACCCTGTTTTCCTAGCAATCAGTAAAGTAATCTTTCCATTAGAAGGAAATATGACTCTTGGAATTAATTCTTTATACAAAGAGCTAGCAGGAGTGACATTTACACCAAAAACAATTGAGTCCCTGTAGCAGCATAATAAGCAGTCTACAGCTGTCTTCTTAGAACCAAAGGTAATTTGGTTCAATGTAGTTAAATTAATTGAATATAACAGTAATTGAGAAAGAGATTCATTATTTTAAAGCCTTTTTGTTTTTCCCCAGTGGTTTGGAATTCATCAATCATGAGGTGAGGAAAGGCTCCATTTTCTAAAAGGAAAAGACTAACTCAACTGTTTTGATCATCAGTCAGGAGTTCTGAGGCAGATACCGCTCAAACATGAACTTTGGGAGAGCATAGGATATGAAAAAAAATCAAGGTTTCCATTGATGGAATTTACAAAGCAGGTGTGTGTGTGTGTGTGTGTGTGTGTGTGTGTTTGTGTGTGTGTGTGTGTTTGACAAGAAAATGGCAGGCTTTGTGAGCTGGAGGCTGGGCTACACGTACACAAGAATATAATTTATAAACAAACTTCTTCCCTAACTTCCTTTGTGTCAGATAATATCACAGGCATAGGCCTCCAGGAAACAGGCAGAACATATGCCTTGGGATTTATGGTTTTCTGATGCTTAAATTCACTGGAGAGCTGGTGAAGAAGGGAGAACTTGTATAAGAAAGTCCACATTTTGTGATTTTTATGTCACCAATTCACTCTGTGCTTTTACAAGTTGCTAAAACAATCCAGCAGTTGTTGACGGACAATGTAATTTCAAACAACATAGGTTATAGTTTTGGCATGGGGTATATTAGTTCCATGGAATAAACACGTATTATTTTTCAATCTGTTGATTTTTTGCTAAGTTTCTGTAATATAGTATTTTGGACTTGAAAACAATTATTGGTCCCAGACTAGAAGGACATACAAAGTCCTGCCTCCTCACTTTTTCTAACAAATGTAGAATGAAAATAAATAAAAAAATTATTTTTTTACTTTGCATTTTCTATTTCTGCCTTTTATTTGCCAAAACATGGTTAGACAGAAAATGTTCACATGAAGTGGCATTGGGACCCTGGGTTCTGATTTACTTTTTTACTATAATTTTACTAGAAAAAAATGCTGGTGGTCATAATCCACAAGACTGTATTTTTTGATTGACAATGATAAGCACCAAAGTCAAGGTTTTTTCATAATTGGAAATCCAAATTCAAAGAAAAAAGTGTTTAATGTATTCTGGTGAAAAATAGAAAATATTTAAATGTTTGGTCAAAAAAAGTCCTGGCTCTTACAACATTATCTGCAGCCCAATTCTTAAAACAGGAAAATGGCTTCAAATCCTTTTTTTCTCCCTCAGTATGTACCATCCTGACAAGGCTTTGATATCATTGATTGAAACAGCATTTTTTTACAGAGGCCATATTGAGTCCTTTGTAGAATTGGTACCATCCTGCCATTGACTACAGATGAAAACTAGGGCTGGAAAAACAAAACCCTGATTGTCTAACATAAAAGCAACATGTACCACAGAAAGTAAATAAAAGAGCCTGACTGAACCTCCACTGCTAGTAGGAATGGTATTTTAAGCCACAGTGCATGTGCATGTATAAGTAATAGTCATATATAATATTCTCATATATTATATACTTATTACATACGCGCACAGAACTTTCCAAGACAGCTACAATTTACACATGCATCAACTATCTAAAAACATAGAAATAGGTAAGCCTATTAAGTAGAATTTTCTTAAATTATATTTGAACAATCAACAGGAAAAGTAATCATGTAAAGTACCGCTCTGTTCTTGTATATATCTACAATAAAATTCTATAAACAGTTGTCTCCAAAACATACCCGAATAAAATTAAAAAAAGATAACACCCAGTGTCCTATATCTGTATATTTGTGGTCATTTCAAAAACAAACAAACAAAAGAGCCCCACTCAGGTGCATATTTACATTCTTCAAACTGTAGCGGTGAAAAATAATTCTATTAAGTGCAGGACATTCCTAATGTTGCAGTAGTGACATTTTTCTTAAGTCTTCATGAACACATTGCTTTTGTCTTAATGGTGATGCATTCCATGACTATGAGACAGTTTTCAGGTCTCCTTCATTTGCAGACAGTGGCACAGTCAGGATTAAAGAGCTCCTTGTATAACGGAGGAAACAGTGTATTCACTATGTCTGGATGAGATTGCTTAAATACCTGCAGCTTCTCCCCATGCAAGTTGCACACGGCCGTGATGGTTGGCATCTTGGCTATTAACTGTAGAATGGACAGACAGGGAGGGAGACAAAGAAGGAAGCTCATTAGTGCTCTGTCTTCTGAATCAGTGTCTTCTCTGGTCCCAGATAAAGGTAAATGGTTTTGGAAAAAGATGTTCAGAATAAAAGCAGGCTCACTTTCAGCTTCTCTTTAGAACAAAACAGCCCCACCTCAACTTCTGAAGGAAAAATCAAGAGAAAGAAAGAAAGCAGGGCCAAGCTTCCTGATTCATTGTTCTTAAATAAAGTAATATGGGAGGTTGTCTAGTTTAATATTCATGAGTGGGTGCTCTATAGACAGGCTGCTGGAGTCAGAATCCTGCTTCCAAAATAGCTTAACTACAGCGTGGCTGTGACACACTTTCTGTCTCAGTTTTCTTATTTGTAAAATGGGCTTTCTAGTAATATCAAGTTAATGGGGTTGCTGTGTTGACTGAGTAATAATTTGTAGAAAAGTGTTAAGAACAGGGCGGGGAGCATAATTGTTCGCTATTCTTGCAATCCATCATTTCCTGCAGATTTGTATGACATGAATATTAGATTTTAGCTTTGGAAGCTGATAATGTTCAAAAAGTATAACCAACTGTGTGAGGTCCATAATTACCTGCTTTGGTTGGCACTCAAATCCACTAAAATCACCAGTGTTCTCCAAATTCTTTTCCAATTTAGACATGAAATGAAAACTATCCTTAATTAAGAAAGAATTTTGGAGGTCCCTGATGCTTAGCTTCCTTAAGGAGGCATTTTAAAAATGAGAGAATATACATTTTATAATCGCTAGTTTTAGATATGTATGTCTCAAATAGGGTACAGGTTTTTGAGTTAATACCCAGAAGTCAATATTTTATAATAATTTTAAAGGCCCACAGTTTGCTAAATGCTATATAGTTTGTAAGAGATGAACAATTCCAGCTTTTAAGATACTTATAACTTAGGAGCATCTCAAATCCATTATGTCAAAATTATTTTAAACACACTTCCTTGTGATCATTTTACTGTGAGAAATGAGATACATTCTCATTGAAAACAAAGTTAAGGAAGACAATCATGATAGTTCATTCAGCATATAGTTGCTATATCATACACTCGAAAATGTTGATGCTAAAATACAATGAAATAAAGCCCATCTCATAACCAAGTAAGCCCATCACCCTCTCCACTCCTGTTCAGCAATGAGAATCCATTTCAGCCTTTGAAGTAAGAGGAAATAGATAATTGCCTTGTGGTTTTTCAAAATCAGAAATTTCCATTCTTTTATTAACTTTCCTTTTAACAACTAATGACTGCATAACTATACTCTGAGCAATTTAAAAATAGCATCAGGATTAGAGCTGTTGACACACACTAAAGGAATCTAGAATACATAAAGGCCTTTGAGGACTCAGGCTTTTCAACCTATCCATCTCCACTGCTAGTGAGAGAGGGGGCAATGGCTGGGGGTTTAGCTCAGTGGTTCTGCCACCTGCCTCACAAGTACAAGGTCCTGAGTTCAATCCCCAGTACCAATGAAAGAATATAGAATGTGTCTATAGAATGGATGTTAAATTTTACATTGAGAATAAAGACTTTCTCTCCAACATTATGAATAAAATTTTTTTCATTCATGATACTCCATGATTAATTGCATGTTTACTATGTAGCACGGCCTCAGCTAGACACCAGAATGCACAAAACAGTTATGGTTCTTGTTTATAGTCTATGTGTGAAGACAGATGGTAATAAAGTTACCACACTGTCAAAAGCAGACAGAAAAGCTGTGGTGAGAGCCATAGAATGGTGGCTCAAGAGGGATAGCTGATAGGATAGCCTCACTTTTTGTGATGGGCTGGAGAGGCTTTCTTGAAGAAGTGACAATGACTCTGATCTCCAAAGGAAGAGGAGACACTAACTAGGTGCTGGAGGAGCAGATATATGATATGACCAGGATCACAGGCTAAGGCACTGTGGAGCTTGGTGCATTGAAAGAAGTGAAGGCAGTGTAGGGTCTGTGCAGCAGTGGTGAGTGTGTTTGGGGGTAATGATGGAGAGATGCACATGGCCACATTATGGGAGCCCTTGCGGTCGATATTATGGTCTTTGAAGGAGTTTTAAGCAAACATAAACACAATCAGAACCTTGTTCTGAAAGATTTACTTTGAATCCAGGGTGGAAAACTGTCTTTTCTATATCTTCATAGGTAAAGAGTGTATGTGTGTCCACTTAACCAGAGTCCCTTGGAAAATTATTCAAGATTTCTTAACAAGCTGGCTCACAGAAAACGGCAACAATTTAGGAATGCTTCTTGTACATTACAATTCTCCCTGAAATAGCTATTGAATGCAGACAGGCTTTGAAAGCTTTCTACAATCATTTGCCCTTGAACTGGTAATGTGCAAAGCTCCTGAAACTTCCAGATGCAGCCCTAATGACCATCAATTTTGAGCGTGCTTCCTGAAAATGCAGATCATTGGAACCTACTCCTAGGGGTTCAGTCTCACTAAGTCTGAGTGGAGCTCAGATGCCATGTTTGAAACAAATATCCCTGGTAAACACTGATGTTGTGGGACCCTGAGATAGATTGGAAAACACTGCTCTGCAGAGGTTCAAATCTTATAAATTTATAACTGGCTTTCAAAATTGAAAAGTAAACTTTGTATTATATTTTAAAAAATTCTGTTAGCTGAATGTTGAATTGACTGGTTTTTAGGAAGCAGACAAGGACATTATTATATCTAGAGAGAAGTCTGTACTAGCCTACTTGTACTCTATGATGAGGGACAGGTAATGATATTCCTGAGTCCGCTGTGGCACACAAACACTGCATAGAGAAGACTGTTCTGTGATAAAGCGCATGGGGCTGGGGATGTAGCTCAGTGGTGCCGCACCTGCCTGGCAAGCACAAGTTTCTAAGTTAGAGTCCTGGTATTGGAAAAAAAAAAAGAATGTACAGTGATTCCTGGTGTGTAGTGGAGACAGACATGGTGACTATCATAAATCTAGTCCAGTACTTCTTTCAAGGAGAGAAAGCCTCAAGTCCATGATACGCATCAAATGACACAGAGGGAAAAACTCACGGAGGGTTCAGCCCTTTATCAAGCACCAAAAAGCAAGGCTCAGTATATGGTATGTTAGTGCATGGGAAAACCAGCCATTTACTTTCATTGAAATGAAAAACAAAATTACATAGATTTTGCATTTTCTTATAGTAATCAAGTTGCTCTTTTTATCAACTGTGATTTACTAAGTAGACTCCCTTGTACTACAACTCTTCAATCATCTTTCTGTTCCTTGAGTGAAGGGGTGGTATCAGAAATTAAAGGTGTAAAGTAATAACGGAAGCCCTCCTATAGCTGTTCATCTGACTGAAATGTAGGGAAGTGTTAGCTTTGGAAAGAGAACATGGACTCTTTCTCCTTTCTCTTAAAAGCTGGTATTTGTGAAGAGTTTTGTTCGTGCCTAGTTCTTCCCTCTTTCATGGGGTTTGGATGCTGTCTTCCTCACTAATCTGCAGAATGGGCTGGTTGGTTAAAGAGCACATGAACCATAGCTGCAAAGAGCACTGACAAAGGCAAAGCGCTTCCTCAAGCTCCAAGCTCTCAGCAAAGGCTGTGGAGAGGTGTTGTTGGATCACTTGTGAGCAGAAGTGCTGGCAAGGCATCCATCATTCTGCAGGCAGCATGGGCCAGGAGGCTACACAGAGTCAGCGGTAGCCCTTGTCAGAGCCCAGAAGGGTCTGGTGGAGGAAGCAGCAGACAGACACTTATTGCTCATTAATATTATGTACTGCAGCTCGGAGACTCCCATTTCAAAGGGAGCTTAGAGCAGCCTCAGCAGCAGTTAATGGCTCAACAACTTTTTAAACAGTTGGGGAGGTGATCCAGAAGTGCTTGGAGATGGAGGGGGTAGTCAATTTCAAATCATCATGAAATTCCTTCATGTTTGTATAATCCCCATAGCCGAAGTAGACAGAGGCTCTAGACGAGGCAGTTCCACACTTGTCTCTGACTTATGTCAAGAATTTCTTTTAAGAAGGAAGCTTTAGCTTATACCTACAGAAATCTACAAGAATAACCAGCTATTTGAGAAAAGATAATAATTTTATGTTTCCTTCTAGAGGGTGGTTTTAGGAGAGAATTCACAATTTTGTAATTGGTATGTTTGATGGAAACATGGGACATGCAGAGGGTAAAACTAGCAATTGTGTGCATGTGGGCTTTCAGATCATCAGGGTACCTTCAACCTGCAGCAAGAAGCCAGCAATGATTTGATCAAAGTAGAAGAAATTTCCAGAACACTCATTAAAACAGGGTACATAAAGTAAGGCTGAAAGCATCCATTTCCCCACCCCCTTCCTTCCTCCCTCCCTCCTTTCCTTCATTTTTTTCTGGTTCTGATTTTTGTTTAGCCAAAACCTTGACACTTGGATTAAAATATAATATTGAACTTGAGATATCTTTTCATGTCATCAGCCTCCATCCTACCCATCCTTGGCATCCATATTGTTGTGTATGTTCTTTCTATAATGGGCATCACCAGCAAAAGTGGAAGTGGACACTTGATTTAGCTGTGGCTAGAATTTAGAATCAGACAGAGCTAGCAAGACACTTTCTAAATGTAGAAGAGACTGCAAGTAACCCAAGGAGCTAAGAGCTGGCTATATTTCATCATGTGGAACAGGGAAGCAAAGAAGACTGGTATTCAGGAAGGGAGAACACTGAAGCAGATACTTAAAGAGAGATAAACATGAAATGGAGAATTCTGAACATTCTCAATTCATAGTTCCAATGGTGGCAGAATTTCTGACTTTAGTTTCTGTGATTATTTCTTCATTATTTTACTTGACTTAAATTTTTTTGGCTTAAGCTATTTGGAACTGGTTCCTGTTACATGTAACCCAAGAATCCTAATGAATACATAAACTTGCAACTTGATGAGTGAGGAATAATACCAAAACCTGTCTTCTCATTTACAGACCTTTCATCTGATGGACAAACCTTGGAATTTTGGGCTTTCAGACTTGCAGTGTATGCTACCAGACTATAAATAGCTAAAATAGACAGAAATAGCCTGATCTTTCACAGGACTTCCTGAAGGGCACTGGCATGTGTTTGCTATCCATCACTCTTTCTTTCACTGGTGCATCATGCATATTTGTAATAAATGTGAGTTGAAGTAGATAACTATCCCAGGAGGGAGCCATGCTTCTTGAGTAAGGATTTGAAATTTTAAAATTTGGGATCTTTGTTGAGTTGTTTTCTGTAATTTTGCCCACTTTTGCATTTTTTTATGTGTATTTATCATGGAATAGAGGCCTGAGGTGCTTCTAGGGTGCCCTAGAAGTGGGTACACAGGTGCGGTAACTTTGGCATAATTCACTGAATGATATCCTTGTGACTTAAGAACTTTTCAACACGTGTTTTAGGCTTTAAAGAAAATGTGGACTTGTAAAGTATAAAAGAAATAGAAATGGGGGTGGGGAGGCTGAGGTCACAGGTCACATCATCTGGTTTAGGGTTCCTCAAGTTCTGATTGGACTCATCGTGCTAATTTCAAAATTAAATTCAACCCAAATCTCCGGTCCTACCTATTAGGAATGCTGACACAACACCTGGTACATTGCAAGAAGACTAAGCAAAATTCAAGAAAAAAACATTCCATGATAAATCACAGCATAGTCTAATTTGATCTTACAGAGAAAGCAATGAAAATCAACTGTAGTTTCCATTGATTTCACAATCAGTGTGTGCCTTAGACTCTGTCAGTCCATGTGATTGTCTATCTTACATCTGTATCATAACAATATTATTAATGAGAATGGGCAGAAATGATTCTTTTCAAGTAAGATTTCAAATATTAGTATGTGACATCTTTAAGCTTTCCATCTTTTAAGATTTTGTATAGTAACTTGGCATTGGTGTTCATAGAAAGACAAGCTTGTCTCTCATACTGATGATATGGTTTTGCTGTCTGTATGCTAGATACAGACTTAGGAATTAAGAAGGTCATGCATCTGTTGGCATGTACCTTTCTCAGCTCAGCCTCCTGCAATTCTCTGAGGGAAGATGGGAAACTGCCAGGTGCCTGAGCACAAGGGGCCTCATTCTGAGACTGTCAAACATTTAGGAGTAGGTGTTCATAACTTAATTGCTCTGGTGCTGGAATTGGCCTAATTTGGTTTAAATTCTGGCCCTCTCACTTGCAAGCTGGTTAACTTGGGGTGAGACACAGGACAACTGGAATTTTCAATTTTCTCTTTTGTAAAGTGGGATAATAAGATTGTAGTTTTGAGAATGAAGCATCAATCTATTTAGGTTCTCTCAGCACCATGCATGATGCATAGTGGATGCTCAGTCAGTCTAAATTATCATGGCTGTACTCTATCAGTCATGTGATTCTGATCAATCATTGTTTTTCATTGTAGTCATGGAGGTACTTGTTTTTCTTTCCTCCAAATCGTATGAACTTACAATAGATAAGCACTGAGTTAACAAAAATGATGAAACTTAGAAACTCTTTCTAGCTCACCCTACTTCTGTGTGAGTGTTTCTTAGGTGGCTATGATGCTGTGTTCCGGTAGTGCGTCATATCCTGCACAGTTCAGGCTTCAGACTTGGTCTACATAGTCTCCCACCTGGAAGATGAAGACAATACTTGGTTCCCTTACCTAGGTAAGAGGGTTTTGCTCAGATGGAGTGAGCGAAATGAGAGGCCATGTCTTAAATAGGCAGGAGAGGTGAACAATTTTCTTGTCTGAACTTCACAGAGTCTAGATTAGCAACATACAATAGAAATATAACGTGGGCTACTGATGTCATCTAAAATGTCCTACTAGACACATTAGAAAAAACAAAAAGAAATAGATGAAATGAATTCTATATTTTATTCAACTTAAAATATAATATAATTATAAATGTAATTTCAAATATAACCCTACATGTATGAATTAAAGATTTTATCTTCTTTTTTCATATTAAGGCTTTGAAGTCAGTGTATGGAATCCCAGCGGCTAAGGAAGGGGACACTGGACAGCAGTGTGTAGTTAGTGCTGGGCACAGCCAAGTGAGTCAGAGGCAGGGACCTGAAGGACACCCTCTTCCCCTCATCTTCCTGAGGCCTCGCTGGAAAGTGATGTACGTGTGCTGTGTTGGGGAAATTGGGCCTTTTAAACCCGATTATTTGGATTCCTGTTGATATTCTGTCTCTATGTCATAGCCTGTATGTGTTATGTGTTTTGGAGAAGTCGAGGTCCTTGGAGGTCTGGTTGGGAGTCAGGAGAAAGATCTGCTCTTCACTCTGGGGCTGTGCTGTGAAAGGGAGGAGCTGTCTCCTCGGGGCAACAGCAATAATCCAAGCTAAAGACTAGAAACAACGCTGAACCTCAAAGATCAGATTTGTCACTACATGTGCAGTTATTCTTCTCGGCGAAGCTAACCTTGTCACCCCACTGCATTTCCTTTAATGTGACATAACCTTAGATCAATACCTCATGGATGGAGGAATGTAGCTGAGATATTTTCATGGGTATCGAGGGCTTCAGAAGATACTGGAAAAGAAAGATAGGGTCTAGCAGGGAACAGGAAGTATCTTCCTGGTGAGCCAGGAATAGGAAGAGAGGAATGAGATTCTGACCTCAGCAAAATAACTGTAGAGCCTTCCATACCTTGACATTTTTTTTCCCATTGAGCTAAATCTTCCGTCCTTTAAAATTTTTTATTTTTAAATTGTGAGACAGGGAAGAATTTGAAAGGATTCATCAGTATACAAATGTAGGTCTAAAACCACCCAGAAGTGTGATGTGGCTCATGATTCCTGGACAGCTGATAGCTACAGAACATGGCAAGTCCTAAACATTTGGACATGTTTAGTGAAGTGAATGGAAGGCATGGACTCATTGAAGTGCTACAGCTTTGGCATCATAAAAAGCAACATTTCTTCTAGGCCTTCATATGGAATGCTGAGTGGGCTTTGGGGTCTGAGATATAAAGGTATTGTTAATGAGTTTACTATTACATAGCTTTGGGCAAGAAATCAATTCCAGGGTGTCCTATCTGCATGAAGAAATGCTGGGAAAAATAAATGCAGTACCTAACATTATTTCTTGACCCTAATTATCGAGGAGGCACAAAAGGAGGTGTCAAACTGGAGGAAGAGTAGAACTAGAGAAGGTCTACAGCAAACACGTCTCTAGCTGCAGGCCTGACCCACTTGAAAGCAAGATGTGAGCCAGACATTTGAATCCAAGCTTTGCCTTTGGCTGTGTGTACACCACCAGAGTCTGGTCCTAGCTGGACAGGCTTGTCCTTTCTCCTGCTTCTGTCCCTCTGGTCAGGGCAATGAGAAGGGCAGCTTTAGTGGCTTGTAAAGGAAGCCCATAAAACCAGAGAACTGAACCACCAACAGTCTGTACAGTTGCTGGACTCCCACCCTTTCCCCTCCCTCAGCAGCGGTTCTGCTGTTTTCTTTCAATGGAGCAAAGAAGAGCACAAGGGTTCTTAGTCCCCTTAAGTCCTCACCTAGAAAGAAAACCCATCAAAATGACTTGTAGAAGCCCTTAATGCACAAGCAGATGGTGTTCTTTTTGTGAGCCCGACAGAGATGCTGACATCTGGGCACAGGCTTCATAAATGTTGTACCCTCTGCAACTTTGGGTCTGGAAGATCATCTCAAAGGAAATGGCCATAGTGCACAGGATGACAACTTGAATATGCTAGATGTGGTGAAATTAATCTTTATCATCATGTAAAGTGGTAAAACAGGACTGAGGATTGGAAGGCAAAAGAAGCTGTGAAGAAGAACCTTTGTTTTTTCTTTTGGGCACCAAAGAATGTTCTACTGAAAGGACCTCAGAGACTATGCAATCCAACCTACTCATTTCCCAGACAAGAAAAATGAAGCCCAGAGAACAGATGGGCTTCCTCTTGTAGTCATATGGGGGCTTAAAAATATATGTATATATATTTTTCATGAGCTCTAGTGAAAATGACCAGTGTTATCTCATTTCCTGGCTTCTCAAATCCAGGATCCAGCCAAAGCTAACAATTATTTATAGTCTGAATATACCTTATACTTTCCTACTTCCTACCATCATGCCTATCACGTGGAATGCCATTCCTCACTCTTCTAACTTCCTAACTTCCATTGTTTGAAAAGTTTTCATCCTGCAGTGATTAGCTCATAAATCCCATCTCTTGGACAAACGTTTTGTTGCTGAAATAACATTTCATAATTGTTGTGGCCCCTGCAACTTTGGAGCTGGAAGATCATCTCAATTTTCTGTCATTGCCAACAACTAACATAATACTAGCAATAGCATTTATATATTACCAATTATGGACCGGGTAGCTTATGTATATTTTTATCTCGTTTAGCCTCCAAATTAACCACATGGGTACTATCTTAATCATATTGTACAGATGAGAACAACTAGGCACAGAGTTTGAATCAGGTGTCCAGGGTCCCTCAGCTAGCAGTGACTCTGAAAGCTTATTCTAAACATGGTACATGTCATCATTATGCTGATAAGAAGAGGAAATGAGATTATGTAATGTTTTTTTTTTCCCAGTCTTAAATCCCCTCCAACCAAAAACCTGATTAATATTTGAGGACTGCAACTTTCTAGTTAATGGACACAGAATCCTTGAATTTCCAGACTTTCCCTAGGTTAAAGTTTGGTCAAAAATATAAAGCATTGCTTCCTAAAGTTTAATTTCAGTAAGTGAATATGTTGGAAACTTTTCCTAGGAAAAGTTCAGTGGCTGTGTGAGCCCTATACCTGTATTTTAAGTCTGTTACACCTGGTCAGGCTCAAACTGGTCAAACAGTCCTTTGTGCATTACACAGAAGGAAGATTCACCTCCCCCAGTCTACTGGAGATTTCATCTGAGCCTCTGGACTTGAATACAATATTTTAGGTGTGTGTGCTTTTTCTAGAGATAGATTTTATAATGTTCACTGTATTCCTCAAGAGTTCCTTGAATAAGAGATATTAAAATTGGCCATCATGGGGCTGGGGATTTAGCTCAGTGGTTTCTCTGCCTGCTGCGCAAGCGCAAGGACCTGAGTTCGATCCCCGGTAGCAAAAAAAAAAAAAAAAAAAAGATTGGCCATCATGGTCTAAGAGATATGAAGTTGGCAGAAAAGCTCCATAACTATGAAAATATAAGGAGATTTTTCTGAAAAGATGAAAAGAGTCTGTGGTGGAGTGGCATAGTGTCTTTTGGATTTCAATAAAACAATTCTTTTGGGAGTTCAATGATAGGAAGTCTATTACAGTTTGGATTATAAATGTTCCCTAGAAGCCCATGCACTAAAGGCTTGGTCCCCATCCCTTGGACCTATTGGGAAGTGGTGGAACCTTTGATGGAAGGAAGTTGCACCCACAGGGACATGTCCTTTAAGGGGACATAGAACCTGGACTGTTTTGCCTCCCTCTTTGCTTCCTGGCCACCATGAGGCACACAGCTTTGTCCCATCACACCCTTCCTGCCATGATGTTCTGCCTCACCACAGGCCCCCCCAAACAACAGAGCCAACCAACCATAGACTGAAATCTCTGAAAATGTGCATGGAAATAAAACATCCCTTTTTGAACTTGTTTATGTCAGGTAATTTGTCATAGTAAAGGAAAACTGATGCTGTGCACCATACACTTATAATGTGTTTGTCCTTAGAATATTAAAGCAGACAGCAACCCGAGAGATTCACCTCCACCTCTAGTGTTTCATGACAATCAGAGACCCAGACAAATAGAGTCCTTTATCTGAATCCAGATCTGAGATGAATGAATTCCAGTTGTGATTCTGCTTATAGTCTCTCCACATTAGTCCAAATAACATTATGGTAAAATGATGACTGTTACCAAGAAGGGTCCATATAAGAATCTAATATCTGTATATAGCCTGTGGAAGAAATCCTTTATCATCTGGTGTTATGGCTTGTGTATAGATGTCCCCCCAGGGCCTCATGCAGTCAGTCATACATGGGGTTTTTTCAGAGGTGGCTGGGTCTAGAGTGTGTGACACTAAGCTCAAGGCACTAGTATTAATGGTGTGAGAGCTACCTGTACTAAGGAGCCTGGATAAGATATAATGTGGGCGTTCCTTGTTGCTTTGTTACCTCCTGCCCACCATGAACGGTTTCTCCTCTGCCATGCCTGTCAGCCATGGCACCCTGCCTTGGAGCCAGCCAATTATGGGTTGAAATCTCTAAAAACTGTGAGCTAAATAAACCTTTCCCCCTTTAACTTTGGGTATCAGGTATTTTTGTCTTAGCAGTAAGAAAAAAGTAAGACATCTGGCTCCGAGTAATTTTATGCAGGAAATGAGCCTCTTTTAATGTTTCATCTGGTCCCCAGCTTTGCAATATTATCCTTTATTAAAAAAACAGAATTGTTTATTTTTCCCACTAAAGATAGAGAAGGGAGACTTAGGCTGACCTGTAGTCAATGTTGTAATTTGCTATCAAATATCTTTAACTTTTCACTTCCATCTTTTTTCTAAAACCTCAATTACAGCCCCACCAGGACACTAGGATGTAGAAAGTGGAAAAGCATGAACATTTTACCCTCCTGGGTTGTAACCATCATAATCTCACAACACATTTGTTCAAGACCAAGAAACTGTAATTATCATTCTATAGATGAGGAGGCCAGGCTTGTTGAGCAAACAGACAATCTTTCCAGACAGAATAGCAAGAACTTTCCTCTAACTCTATTTTTTTCTAGACCTTAATTTTAGCATAATAAATATAGAAATGAAAGTCCTTGGGAGATTCCAAATGCAAGAAACACCTCTCCACGTTAATTACCCAGATGAATTTATGCATGTATGCTGCCAGGCAACTATAGAGAACATGCATATATTCGTGTTACAATCTTTTCTGCCCAGTGAGTCTGAAAGGAAGTTGAAGTTTTGCTCCTGACTGGGAAAAAATTATGGTATAAACAATAGATTACATATCCTTCATCACATAATAAATGAAAAGTTATGTCAACAGGAACTATCACTGTATGGTGAGCATGAAAATGTTCTTCCTAGTGATGCGTTAATTTTAACAAAATGTTACCATAATGAAGCAGCATATTTAACTCATGGAGGTTTTTTATAGCAGTTCTCTGTATGTGCAAAGTAAAATCTGATGATGTCTCCAAATAGAGTCATTACCTCTCCCCTTTTTAAAATAAAGAACTTCAAGGGCAGAGTGGGAAGGCTTAATGACAAAAATATAAAGAGTAGGATTCCTATCATTTTTAGCCAAGGATAAGCTCAATTTCCCAGTTTCTTATCCTCTACAAAGTCCAGTTTTTAAGAAATCAGAGATAATTTAAAATAATGGTCTTTCTAAAAAAAATTCTAGTTTTTAAGACATCAAAGTTACTTTAGGATTTAAAATAATGCTGAATATCAATCACTGAAAATTCTTTCTTTTATGATCATTTTACTTTGGTAAACAACTTCTCCCAGTGGTCTTCATAACTATCGTCATTCTCCATGAAAGCTAAGTAAAAAACTCGATGGCAGGCTGCGTGCATTTTGTTCCTGTGATACTTCACCATCTTGAAAGAACCCCAAGGCAAGTCTTGCTTGGAGAGATTAGAGTGGAAGGGAAATTTATAAATCACCAATCTAATCTTCTGTTCTGGGTATGACTTCTGTTTTCAACATACCTGAGAGGTGACCAGGCAGGAATTCTAGACTGTGACCAGTGACAGGGGACTCACTGTGTGACAGTTGGCCATGCCTCTGTTCAACAAGTCTCACCATTTGCTGCTTCTTGCTCATTTTGAATAAAAATCTATTTACTCTTAACTTTTGCCCAGACCTGGATCTTGAGCTGGCACAAAGTCTCCTCTTTCTCCACATATGAACTTTGAAGCCTCGTTTCATTGCTTTAGACTTTCATTCCTTTGATAAGGCACCCACAGTTCCTTTGATTTGTCTTCTGGTACCTTGAGTTCAGATTATCAGTAGCAACCTTCTCTAAGAAAGCTACCTGCCTCTCAACCTATTGGAATTTACTAGTCTCCCTTTAAAAGTACACATCAAGGGTTTATGCAGCCTTAATAGTTTTCAGAAATTGTTGCCACTGAGAGATTTCCCTTGCTTTGTAACCAGGCGCCTATTGCTCACTACCCTCTCTTTTAGTGACAGTGGGTCTTTGATCTGAGAACCTACCTTTGCCAATGTCTCATCGTCCAGATGATTCTTCTGAATCACGTGTTGAAGTGCAAAATAAATTTTTTCCTGAAGCTTCTGGACCTTCCTCGGTTCTATTAGCCAGGCTCGGTCTGACAAAGAAAAAAAAAAAAATAATGGGAGGGAACATAAGCTTTCTTGTATCTTATCTACTTACTTAAGTGCTGAGTTTCAGATCCATTTCAAATTACTTAGTTCTAAATTGCTTCTCAAGACTTGTAATTATTTACATGAAACATAAATATTTTATAATCAATAATACCATGATGCCAGTAATGCAAAATATAATGCAAAATATAATCTCTTTGGAGGAAAGGACACACTAGTTCAACAAATTCCTTCATGTTTCTTACTATGTGTGACAGTTTACACTTCTCTGACTTTCTCTGGACAGATACTTAGATTTTCTTTCAAAGTCGACATTAGCAATTTGGGTAGAAAATGGATTATAGAAGTTAAGAAATCCTATTATACCGATTGTTATTGGTATTCAAGATTCCCTTTTCTCAGTTTATTCTTTCATCATATAAAGGTGAAGATATAATTTTTATAGCATAAACATGAGTTGACTTCAAAAACGTACTACTTAATTCTACTTTTCTACACTGAATTTTTAACTGGTAGGCAAGGTAATCTCTCCTTTCCTCCCTCCCTCTTTCCCTCTCTCTTTCTCCCACACATCTTTCCTTCATTCCTCTTTCACTTAATACTCCTTTTTTTCCTTTGAGCCTACAAGCTTCATACACCATGGTGACAAAATGCAGACCAGCAGCAAGGCTGTAGTTTGGTCTTTCAATGAAGAGATGCCTGGAATCTCCAAAGGCTGAACAAATACTTACAGAAAAGAACTTGGACATGATCTTCTTGAACACAGTTCAGGTCAGGTGAGAAACCTGATTCTGTAATTCTAGACAGGGCAAGGACAAGTCTAGCCAGGAGTTAAGCAAACCCTTACGTAAGTAAGCACAAAGGCCTTCAGTGACAATTGTCAATCAGAATAAATTAAGCTTCCCTCCCTCTACTTTCCCTGAGCTATTTGGAGCTGAATAGATGGTGGCTATTGAATCAAGGATCTGGGAAAAGGTGGGGTCCGGCATGAGATGGACACAGGCTGAAGATGGATATTCCCTCTTCTTTTGAACATGGCACTAAGCCAGGGTGGCAAAGGAAGTGCTTGGAGTTGTGAAGTCTCTGAGTATGGGTCTGTAACCAGGGCTGGCAGACTGCATGAAGCAGAGGAAGCCAGATTGCATGCTTCCAAACTGCATAAAATTCAGTGCTAGCATGTTCTTGTGAGATAAAGGCTAAGTAGCTCATCTGATTTCTGACTTATAAATACCAGGTTAGACTTCCTTCTGGGGGAGTCATTTTCATAGCACATTCAAGTTTGATATATTACCTCTTCAGTATTTGCTGCCACAAATTTACAAATTTCCACAAAGATACTCGAAGAGGAGAGTGTTTCCATACAGGGCTCTTCTCTGAGTTGGCAAGAAGCAAAGAGAAACTGCCTCCATCACCCATGGGACCACAGACTTAGGCTCAGTCTCACACTGAACTGTACTCAGTGGAGACAGTCAAATGCAATGACAGAATGGTAGGAGAAACAGTATTTTGCATATGGATGCTGTCAGAAATAAGTCTTTATTGTCACACATTCTATTTATTTTTGTGCTTCCAGGCCTGGGAAACTTACGTGTGTGTGCACATGCATGCATGTGTGCATGTGTGTGTATGTGTGTGTGTAGACTGTAGTACAGTCTGATTTTAGACAGACCCATTAAAGAAACTGTTAGCAGCAACACTTCATATGATAGCTGATTTTCATTTTTGATAAAGTAGTTATATAAAAAACAGAAGCTAGACTAACTCTGATAAGACAAAGATACGATAAGTCAAAGATCATATTAGGAATAATAATGTCTACTTGATTAACAAAAGAATAGGGGTTGTTGTTATGGGTAAATATAGCTCAAATGACACATTAAAGATATAAGATGTAATCTCATACTACATGTAAGACTGATTTCTTCCAGCCTCACTGAAAAATATGTTAGGTTATAACAAAAGAGATCTATCTCCAAAAAGAAATGGGTTACAGAAAGAATGAATCTCTGACTTTAAAAATTAGGCAAGAATGTGTTTTTCTTTTGACACTTGTCAATGATGTTGCTATCACTTGACCTAAAATCTAACCAAACAGTTGGGTGACTTTGAATTTTCATTCTGATTGAAGGAGTATGCATTTATTGTCATATTATTTTTATTATATTATTATGATTATATATTATGATTATATTATTACATTTCAAGCTGACATAAATTTTTAAAAAGCAATTCAATTGCTATAGTTGATCTATAAACATCACATCTTCTTTGAAAACTTTTTGGCCTTTTATTTCATTTTTGAACCAGGAAGAAGTCTTCCTTATTTTGGAGATTAATCCCCTTATTTGTAGATATGGGAAGTGTGGCTCTGAAAACTCAAGTATTTGGGGTCCAACAGATAAATGATGACAGAGCTGGTACTAGACTGTCTACTTCCATGTCTGAGATTCCTCTTCCACTAGGCAGCTGTATAGAAGCTATTCCCTCCACTCAGCTGTCCTTATCTCCCTTTAAACCTCCTAATATTGTTAAGAAAAAAAAGGCACCTTCAGTTGCCTGAAGTGAGTATTTCAACATTAATTTGGGTAGAAAAGCCAACAAGGAAAGATATTTGCTTATTTTGTCCCTAGACTAGGTCTTTCATTTAGTTATATTTCTACAAGTTTCACTGTAGTAGACTTTTTTTCCTCTGTCTTTTAAAGTCGAAATAGAACTCAGACTACTATCTGTTTTCATTGATTTCCTAAGGAACAATTTTACTTATCTGGATCTGGCCTGCCCCCTGCCCCATGGTCTACTCTTGCTTTTGGGGCAAAATTATCATTTTAATAAACTTGAAGCTACTTTCCTTTGCATTGCCTCCAAATATCAAAAACTTGTTAAAGAAAACGTAGTTCTTTTAAAGTTTTTCCTGAACACTTTGGCTTCCATAGGTGTAATTGATGTTAAAGATAGTAAAGCAGGTTTAAAAATAAGGTAAGGACCTGAGGCCTCCCTACCTGGAGATATCAGAACAGCAGATGAGAACAAAGCAATCTCCTCCTCAGTCAGCTGCAGGGAACACAAATTCTTTGCAAAGTCGAATGCTTCATTCACTAGGTCATCAGAACCTATAAAGGAAGAAGAAAAATTAAATGGAAGTACTTGATCTTAGAGCCGGGGAAGAGGAAGAAAGTCCATTATCAAGAAGTTATCCAAGGATTTTGATCCTGGACATCTAGAAAAGACATTTCTAAATTCTAAACCATGCAAAATGACTTGATATTAATTATATTATAGAATGAGGAAATCATTACCAGTCATGAGCAAATCAACATGGTATGTAGTCAGTGTGACATGTAGCTGGGAATATAAGACCTGAATCTCATCCTATAGATCTGAAATGATTTATCAGTAATAAAATTATAAATAAATGATTTGTGGATCTTTTGGAATTGAGATAAGATTCACGGGAAATCTAAATCATTACATATAGGGGCAGAGGGCTCCTAGTGTTAGTGATACTTAAACTTTTAACTGTGTGAGGTATCCAGGGGCTTAAACTGAGATGTCAGAAACTTCTTACAGAATGGAAATGAGCTACCTCTCAATTGGTAATTTCCCTGGAAAGCTGATAGAGGAGCTCTCATTTATTCAGTTTTAACTTATAATGGATGGCTTGCAGGTCAGTTGCTTAGCCATTGTGAATTTTGGCAAAATAATGTATCTCTTCACCGATCCTTGGTAAATGTTTATTTGATGAAGCTGGAAATATACTGAAGTTGCTTGCCAAGGCTCTTTCTTCTTTCTTGAAAATCTAGCCCTGAGGACAACATGCGTGGATATCAGCTGCGGAAGGGAAACGTTGCTGGTCCTGATGGGCTTGCTGTTGGCTGTCATATCAACTAACAGGACAAGAGGTGAAAGGGCAGTGGCTTCTTTGGTGTCCTCTGGCAGGATATGGAACAAGTCATATTGGCAATCATTGAAACCTTTCCTGGCATCAGTCCATCTTTGCTAATGTTCCTCTGATCCATTTGGCATACTAAGGACTGGACGTGGTGACACACAGCATTACCAAGCAAAGACTGGTGGTGTTGGGGTCTCCCTCAAGAGAGTGTGGGGTTACTCTGGCCAGGTGAACACTAGCTCTACCAGTATCCCAGCACTCCATGAGTTCACTGGCAGAAAATTGCTGCTCTGGGTGAGAAATACATGAAAAATATTCTTTTAATTAATTGTCTTGACTAATGATTATAGATTTACATAAAAACTTGAGAGGTCACCCCATAGACGATTAGTGACCTGTATACTATGCTTTGAGAAGCAGTAAACCAGAAGATAAAAGAAAAGTTGAGTTTACAAAGAATGATCTCTAATGCATCCCAGCATTTTTAGCATCAATCTACTCCCATGAGGTCTCAATAGGGTCTACGGTTCACTCCTTTTTGTATAAGGAGTTACAATTGTACAATCAGGAGAGTTGGATGAAATATTGGATGCTCTTCTAGTCCAACTCTTATTGAATACTGAGATATGATATCACATCGAAGACATTTCATTGTCAATTTCAGTCTAGGAGGAGAAGCTCATGTAGCTAATAAAACTGTCATCCTCCAAGGGAAACTTACCTAAGGCTTTGAACATCTGCATCCCTCCATATTTTCCTTCAAACAGAACAGTGTTGTTTAATGGGTTGAAGGCACGGCACATTCTCACCAAAACCACTTCCAAGCAACCTGAGTTAAAAAATTTAAAACATGTGTATATGTCCTAGTCATAAGTCTTGTAAGTTAGGAGACTCTCAAGAACTTAAACACACACCCAAACACATACAGAAACACACAGACACCCCCTGAGAGTTCTTCTGTTAAATAACTATTTTAGAAATAAAGCTCTCTTGATGTATATGCAAAGAATTAGAGAAAATATACTTGAAATTTGGCTAAAATGCAGAGCACAAACAGTATCCTTTGGGGAAAGCATTTCTTTCTTGACGTTGAATACTATTAAACTTAGTCTCAGTTCACGAAGTCATAATTGACGAGAAATGGCTGGGAGGGAGACTTTGTGTCGGAGGTACACTCTGCTCACTTCTGTAAAAGTTCTGCTATTGGAGAAACTTGTTCTCAGTTTTACCCTAGACATGGAGTTTCTTCTAACATACTCCGTGCATAGTTAAGCACAGGATGAATTTGAGTAGAAATTCCACCTGCATTTGCTTGGGGTACCACTCATATCTGATGCCCTTTGAAATAAATTTCTTTGCCAGGTAAGTTTTGGCAAAATGTGAACTCTCACCCCAGTGAATTATAGTTAACACTCACAGAACAAAGGTTCTGCGAAGTCTTGGACAGATTAACCTGGATAAATTTAGCACTTTTTTTTTAAACTTCATTGTCTGCTCAAGAGGGCAGGAACCTTGTCTGTAGCAATAGACAGTTGTGGTTATTACATTTATTCCTGTATATCTGGAAATGAGAAGAGTCCCTGGAACATAGTAAGTGGTTAATAATTTCGACTGCATGAATTTATTGATTATCTTTGTTTTTTTCTCTAAACACTAACTGACATAGTAAGGAGCTAGTGTTGCACACTTTCTTTAGTTTGGAGAAATGGGCTTGTGCCTCATAGTATAATGGAAAGTGACTGTAAAACTCTGAAGCCACAAATTTTTACAGCAGGGAGAGATGTTACAGATTATATGATTCAGTGATTCTTGAATGTCCAGTGCACAGATTGGTGATATTCTAGCCTTACTTAGAAATACAGTCACCTGGGTTCCCCTCTTGGAGGTTTGACTCCCATGGCCTGCAATGCTGCCTGTGCTCCTGAACTTTCAGCAAGCTCCTCTGGTGTTCCTGTGCAATTCCAAGCTTGGAATTCAAAGTTTCTAGTCCATCTCTTTATTTTAAAAATGAAGAAACTGCTATCTCGAGAGGTTAGCTTAAGGTTCTATATCAAGTAGGGCAGATTTTATTTTTCTTATAGAGAGTCACAATGATATCTTGCATCCGACATGCTTTTTGAGATGTACCACACCCCTATCAAGAAGCAGAATCCATATCTACCACCCTTGAACCCAAGCAGGCCTTTGTGAATGCCTCGACCAATTCACTGTGTGGAACAGATGCTCTGTGACTTCTGAGGCTAAATCAGAGATCTATGCACTTCTGCCTTGTTCTCTGGAAATGATAGCTTTTGGAGCCTAGTAGCTGTGTATCAGAAAGTTCAAGAAGTCTGTGGAGAAGCTCACAAGAAGAATGGCTGAGGCCCCCAACCCAGAGCCTCTGCCTCTGATGAGCTCCAACCTGCCAACCAGCACAGCTTGCAAGCCAGGTGAGTGAGCAAATTTGAAAGTGGATTTTCTGGGCCCCTGTGGAGTTGCCTTGATGAACATCATTTGGAGCAGAGTTACGTCGTTCTTGCTGAGTCCTGCCCCACCATAGCTTAGTAATAGTTGTTTTAACTAAGGTTTAGGGTTGTTAGATAACTGCTAACATTCAAATTAGTGCTTGAGTCAAAGTTTTCATCCATTTTTACTATTTGGTAAAGCAAAAGCAACATCTTAAAAGACAATTATATTTGGCCCAAGTTTAATAATATCAGCTTAGTATCAGCTTTGTGATTCTGAACACATCACTTCTTTGAATATTTGTCTCCTTTGCTTTAAGATGGAAATAATACCAATTTCATGAGACTAAATGTGATGCCATAAGTAAAATGAAAATATGTACCTATATTATCATATATAAAAAAGAATGCTAATATTATTGATATTAGTGGATGAGAACCATGAAGATTAACACAAACGCCACAATGTTTCTATTTTCTGTTTTCAAAGGGGCTCAAAAAAGACACAAGTAATTGTTTTCCTGTTAGGTAATAGCATCTGCAATGTCGATCATATGCGAATTTCTTGGGGTTTCTTCCTGCCTGATTTCATGTGTGGTGGAGTGTAGAAGAGGAGGGATAGATTAGAGCTCTGCAGTTTCTCCTGGTATACCCTGGCTGCAGGCTATGCTCATTAAAATGATTGGAAACGGCCAGAGGCCGAGCTCAGCTAGCCTGCATTTTTTCCCCTTATAGAAGGCAAGGAGTAAGTTTTAGCACTAGCTCAGCAATTCAGCCACCTTGACACACTAATTACTTGCACTGCCTGTCAAGCTGTGTATCTCAACCTCCGCAATTAATAGCTCCCCTTTCAATACGCAAAACTGTATTTGACTTCAAAGGGGAACTGAGTGAGGATCAGGGCATTTTTATTACAGAGCATTTCCTCTAGGATTTGCCTGACAATGTGGGTGGTAAAATGAGCTACCTATTGGAAAGAGGATCCCTAGAACCACCATAGAAGTAAGGGTCGGCCATACCCTGTCCTAAAATAGGCCCCCATGAACCTTCTCCTTGCTCACCTGACTTCAGAAGTAGAATCTGGTCATTCTGACAGAGCTCCATGAAGCCTGTTATCCGCTTTGCAAACTCCACCACGTACTGGATGGCATGTGTGATCTGGATAGCGCACTGCTGCCACAGTGCTTCCCTGGACTTCAGGAGAGAAGGCGCAGCATGTGAACAGAGCCAGGAGCTCACTGAGAGTCAATAAAATACTCAGGGTTGCCTGTGGTGCATGCCTGTCATTTGGGGCTCCAGGGGGGAGACTGCACAACTCCTTTAGAAGAGGAGGGCAGTGTTTCCTTTTCTTTTTTATTTAGGGTTAGACTCGTTTGTACCTCACTATGGCACAATTGTGGAAATACTGCGGCTATGTCTATAGTATATGAAGATACTTATTTTCTTTCCTATTTTTTCCCCCTCACAGAAACAAGATCAAGATTTTAATCCACTGTATAAAAATAAACCCTCAGGTGGAGGAGTAGCGATTGCTTTCACAGCCTTCCACAATGTCATTTTCATGGGTACCTCGTGGACATATGCCATTTTTATGTTGTTTTCTTGTTCCAGAACTTAGGGAGATTTTGTTTTGTATAAAAGAATCCTCCAAAATGATATCAAATCAAATCAAATCATGCTCCTAAGTGACTTACAATACCCAAATATTTAGCATTTGGGTTTTTTTTTTTAAATTGAGAGCCCTAAATCCATATATGTTAGTTCTGTTTTTATTGATGACAGCAATGTCTGTTTTTGTTTCTGTGTTTATATAGAAGGAGTTAGCTTTCCTGTTAGAGAAAAATCAGTGTTGCCTAAATCATACACATTTATTTTTATTAAAATTCCATTAACTGATAGACCCTACAAATGTATATCTCAATCCCAAAGTCAAGTGATATGAACACTGAACAAGAAACAACTGCTTCCTTAAAACATTTCCAGTGTACACAAAAGAACAGAGCTACTACTAATAACTTAGAGCAAGTTGTCCTTTTTTCTTGAACCATTTTTGATATGTAGGGCAAGGAAAAAATTTAGAGTGTTTTGTTCTACATCTTGCCATATAAGCCTGTGACTGCTAGTGCTCCTCTGATTAAGCAATGGCTCCGGCCTTTGCCTGGACCCCAGGGGCCACCATGAGATGTCCTAAAGCCATCTGATGAAGGCAAGACCTCTGTGGTCACTCTAGTAGTGGTTTTTAATCAGGACAGTTACGCCTCCCAGGGAACATTTGGCAATACCTACAGACAGTTTGGCTAAGACACTGTATGAGGATAGAACCAGAGATTTTGCTAAGTATCCCAGAGTGCATGGCGGCCCCTGGAGTGAGGACTGGTCTGATGTAAGATGTAATCACAGAAGCGTCTCAGTGTTTCTCAGAGTACCTTGCTTTGATATGCTTTGACTTCTTCGTAGGTGTGGGTCTGCCACGCCAACTGGTGCAGCTCTTCCATGGTATACTGACACGTCTCCAAATGGGACTTAATGATGTTCTGTGCAATCCGGTCTGTGAGAAAGAACAGCAGTTCCAGGGTTTGTCAGTAAAATCATTCTACTCAGAGAAAACTGTTTCTAATATGTTTACTCTAGAAATGCCTGTTGGAGATTCTCTGATTGTGTTAGCATGTCTTTAACACTACAGTCTGTTTTAAAATCTCTAAACTCTTTATTACTTTTCTCCAATTTTTAAAAATCAAAATATTTTCTGCCTCCCCTCTGTGCCCTCTTGATGACTGCCTTAGGGTTTTACAAGTCGCAGAGCATTCAAATAATTATTTACTTTTAAAACAATGTAACTATATTACTTGCTTTGGGGCCTAAAAGCCCATTAATCACCTTAACACATACAGCTCTTTAAAATGTTTTCAAAATTACTGGAACCATATTTTTTTCTTTTAAATTTTATTTTATTGGTACATTTTAAGTATATGATATAATGACATTCATCATTGGAAATTGGCACCTTTACATAGTCTCTCTTGGTTCTTATTTTCCCCTTTTCTCTGCCCTCCCTTCAACCCCTGCATCCCTCCCTAGTTACAAAGACTTTATTTCCATTTTTGCATTTTCTCATATTAATTCCATTCCCTTCTTTAATTTGCCCTACCTCTCCCACTTCCCCTTCTCTTTTGCCCCTTTTCTTCCTATTTCACATTATCTATTATACATTTTAGTCCTTATTTATACTTTCAGTTTCTCACACTAGAAAAACTATTCGGTGTTTACACATGTGTGTCCTATTTATTTCACTTA
>NW_004624811.1:2227098-2250148 GCF_000247695.1 Heterocephalus glaber | reverse complement strand
TCCCTTTGGGGTTGCTGTAGGTGATCCAGAAGTCTGTTTTTGAGGCTTGTTTATGTGTCTTCTCATTTCCATGGGGAGGGTGCTTCTGGCATCCACGCAGCTCACCTTCTCTGCCCTAGGAGCTTGGGATGGCAGCGGGGGAGCTTCCTTCTGGGTGCTGGGACCAGCTGAGCTTCTCTGCCCTAGGAGTCTTGGATAGAGGTGGGGAGCTTCCTTCCGGGTGCTGAGACTGGCTGAGCTTCTCTGCCCTAGGAGCCTGGGATGGCAGTGGGGGAGGTCTAGTTTTATTCTCTGGCAAGTTGAAACCCAATTTTTCCAGCACCATTTATTAAAGAGGCTATCTTTTCTCCATTGAGGGTGTTTGGCTCCTTTGTTGAAGATGAGATAACTGAGTGTGTCTGGAGTTATTTTGGCATCTTCTAATCTGTGGGACCTTATTTTATTTCAGAAAGAAGGAATTAAACTGTAAATGTATTCACTCATTTTTAAAACAAGAGAAGATTGGGTGCTGTGGAGGTAGCTCAGTGTTAGAGCATTGCCCAGCATGTACAGGTCCTGGGCTCAGTCTCCAGGATTTGATAAAAAATAAGTAAATAAAAGGGAGGATTAAACAGTAAACTGAAAATGGAAGTTTATCCATAGATGAAGGGAAGAATAGAGTGGAAAGAGATATAGAAGCAAAATTTCTCTAATGATGTTAGTTTTGTAGATTTGACTTTGGAGCCACCTATATGTCTTATACAGTTAACAAGAGAGGGTTATAGATGAAGTGATATTAACCTATGAGTTGATTATTATTAAAGTCACAACACCGGAGCCACTCTGTGCAACTTGTTACATTTTTATATAATGACTTTTTCCTTTAAAAAGTTAGAAAAGAGAAAATGAGTATATTCCTAGAAGTAGTTTATCTTAAATGAAGTATGTTTTGCATTGCGTCTTAAGAACCAATCATTTTGGCTTTGAAGGTGTGAGAGCAGAGTGATAGAACCAGATATAAGAGTCCTCCTTAAAAGTTGCTTCAAGTTCCCTGAAATGGATGGAGCTGGCAGGAGGTCCCTTGTAAGTCCCATCTGCTATTTGAATACATGAAAAAAGGGGACAGCTTGAGAAACCAAAATACTTGCAAATTCTGCATGTAGAGTGTGTGTGGAATGAAGATGACCACATCTTCTGCCCAGCATTTCTGCCTGGCTTGTACAGAAATGAAATCTTTCATGGGTTTAAGGTTGTATCCTTTCTTTTTTGTTGTTGTTTTAAATTTTTTGGTGCTGAGGACTGAACCCAGGGCCTCACGCTTGCTAGGCAAGTGCTCCACCACTGAGCTAAGTACCCAACCCCTAACATTGTACCCTTTCAAATTCAATTTTTATTTATTTGACATGGGTGTATTTTGTTTTTCCATGATAACTCTCAAAGTTGCTCTTGGCTAGATTTTATTTTACCCCACTACACTTCTGGCACCTATGGTGTGATGGAAATTGAGTTTCTGTGATGTAGAGAAAGGAATATGCAAGCTTAATCTTCTAATGAACTTTGTAAATAAAACTCCTTAGCTGATTGTCTGGCACTGAATAAATAGGAGCCACCATTGTCACTATTAAGATATTCTCTCTTTGTCATCAGGGAAGCATGTGATGACTCTAGTGAAGACAAACCAGGGACATTTGATGTTGCACTCAGTGCTACTGAAGGAAAATATTTCATTATTTGCTGGAGTTTTCCAATCAGACTGATACACTGATGGAAGTAGTGCTACAGCATGCTGAGTTATAGTTATTCTCTATTGCCTTCAACAATGAACATTTCTAAACTTTCATTGCTCATCATATTACCAAGTCCTTTCTTTAAAAAATCTTATATTCAAAGTTTTATTGGACATCCTCCTATGTTATAAACAATGGTAAGAATTACTCTCCACATCATATTAAAAAAGATTGGTAAGTCACAGTTCATCATTTTTCAGTTTCATTGGGGCAGTCCAGTTATTTAGATTCTAAAAATTATATCTGCTCTCTGGTAGGTATATAATGAAAACATAAGATTTTATAGCTCTATAGTTTTGAAACTTTTATCTTCTCTGAGTAGTTTGTTTTCATCTTTAAAGATGTATGGATTTGTTGGTAATTTTTAGCTTTCAGGTTTTATAAACAAAACTAGAATTGTGTTATGAAATACGATTTATCTGCCATTGGAGGTTGTCTTCTGGGAACTGTTGGCCAAAGTTTAAGAATTCCCTGGACTTCTACCTCCAAACTGAGGGCTCTCTGGGGTGTGAGGAGGGGCCCGCATAATGAGGATGCGGGGATGCTAAGAAAAATGGAAGTTAAATCCACACCCATGCTTCAGGACTTGTCATGATGTCCAGTCCTGCCTGGCAAAGGCTTCCCTGCCTTCCTGTGGGCCTGCAGAAGGGCTGGCTGATGGATTCTGCCTCCTGTTGAAACCTTATCCAGTGAGGCTCATGAAACTGTGATTATCTATGTCGGTCCTTTGGCTTAGGTCTTGCAGGAGTGTGAGTTCTTCAAGAACTGTATGGTAGAGTCCAGCAGTGTCATTATATGCCCAACTAGCAAACAATTTTTGAGTAACTATACATACCAGATCAAGATATAGATTAAAAGCAGACATTGCCTTTGTTTTTAAGGATCTTACAGTCATATCATTGTCATGTAATAATTACTCTGAGTTATTGTGGGAACCCAAAGAAGAAAGTTTCTAACTCAGTATGGGGGAAACAAACAAAAAATTATCATAATGGAGATCACCTGGGTCTTGCAGGATCAGTAGGTGTTTGTCACATGAAGGAGAGAAAGATGTATCTTGAGTAGAGGGAATGATACCTTGAAGGCACAGATAACTAGCTCTAGGCTGAGTTATATCAGACATTATCTCCTACGTCTTTACAACCAGCCCTCCTTTTACTGAGGACTGCAGGGTTCAGAAGGAGTGAGTAACTCTGGACCTGTTTTTATAGAGTTAGCAACTGACTCTTTGAAGTCAAACCTGATTTTCCGGGAAGAAGTGTGGTGTGTTTGCATACCAGGTGCCTGGGGAAAGTGGAAGAAACAATGCTGGGGTGGAAACTGTGACCTAAGTACAGGCTGAGTAAGGGGGCCCAGGAATCTGGTCTTAGAGGATTCTAGATTTTACCTTTGGATTCTGTCTTGTAGGCAACTGGGAGTGAGCAGAAGCTGTAAAGCAGGAGAGGGACACGGTCAGGTTTTCATTCCAGAAAAGCCATCATAGCCATGGCAAGGAAGAGATAGCATTAGTGAGCACAAGAGAAATATCAAGGTGTTGTGAAAATTCACGTAAGACTCTAGGACAGTTTGCATTATGTGGTGATGACAATTCTGAAGGATAATGCACAGGAGCAGTGGATGGATGGGGCAATGAGAGAGTGAGGACATATTAAATGTACTCAGCACTTGACCATTGTTGGGATAGTGAAGATGATGTTGCAGATGTATGCCCATTTATCCAAACACCTTTGCACTTCTTTCTGCTTTATTTCAAAAAGGATTTGAGAAAGCTAAGATGAACCCTTAACACGTAAGCACTCAGAATGGCTTTGAAGTCAACATTCAGCATGAGCTATTTTTCCCAATTCCCTTGTGGTAGTAAATAAAAAGTTAGATCTCTTTTGGTTGTAAGATGTGTACGGCCATACTGGCAAAGCCTCAGGGACACCCTCTTCCTCTGCTGGCTCAAGGTTCTGCACTGCAGAGGGGAGCCACGTGCAAAGGATACTTGACCCTCTTGAGGCTCGCCTTGATAAAGCACATGGTAAAGCTAGACTTGGTCTCCTGGGAGTGCAGCTGGAGGGCTCATTCTGTCAACTAGAAAGATAGAAAGATGCTTGAACATCAGAGGAGACAGTTTGCTTGGACTGAGAGTCTGCAGTTGTGAAAAGGGGGGAAGGACTTTAAAAGAAGGGACAAAGGGGGAGACAATGAGTACAGTATGCAAAGTTCCTGCTGGGAGCCAAAGGAATTTTTAAGAGTCCTTGCCTGCAAAAATAGAAAAGGTAATAGTAAACGCAGAACTCTCCAGGGACCAAGCCCATGAGAAAGTCCAGACAAAAGAGACTGAGGCAAAAGAGCAGGGAGATGAAATCTTTCTGGGCAACTGTACACCCTTCATCCGCTACAGTGAGTTGGACGGCAGCTATTTCTGAGAGCTCAGTTTCTGTTGGATTCTTTAGCTTGGGGATAGGTGACAAATGTTGAAGAAGGCATCAGCATGCTATGTGCTGAGATCATGGGTCTGCCAAGAATATGGCATAGAAAATGAGCTCAGAAAATTCTAGCACCTTGAAGAGCCACTGCACATGGATTCTGTCTCTGCTCTTCCCGAGTAATTGCTAATGAGGGACATGAAGGAGAACCTGTGAGGAGACCTCAGCTCGGGTTTCTCAGTAGTTAAAATTCTGTACACACGTTCAGTAGTACAGAGGTTTGTTCAGTTCATGGAGAGGGCAAAGGCTGCTTTGGTGGTTAATAAAACAATGTTGAGGAAAGAGAAAAACAATTTCGTGTGTTCAGTCCAGTCATTCATTTCTAACTCTAAGGAGGTACAATGTTAGTATTGTTGCAGGGAAGGGAAAACTGAGTATGTAATCACAGGTCAAGTCCATGTTCCAAGTTTCTATTTGTTAATTTCATAAAGTCTCTCTTTCCCTTCTGTATCCTTGTATAGATAAACATTTAAAGCTTTTTGTTTTCCCATAAAATGACTGTTTTGTTTTAGTTTTTGGTCCTGATATCTTTCTTGAGGCAAGGGTTATTGGAAAACAAGATTTATATTCAATTAGTAGAATTTGTAACTTCATACATTAACTATATGGAACAAAAATGACAATGTGATTCAAATGAAATAATAATCCAAGAAAGTCCAAGAGAGGTTTAAAAAGATCAGTATAGACAAATATACTTCTCTATCACTTTTGATGAAAAGAATGTAAGACAGTATTGTTAAAATTGTCACACATCCTTGAAAGTCTTAAGGATAATCCTAACCTTACGATATGGGCAGCAAGGAGAAAAAATTAAATTTTTGAAAGGAGAAATGGAATAAAATTGGTGATAATTCTCAACAGTGTGTGGAATAATTATAGAACCCTGGGGCTGGAACTAACCTCCTTCCTCCTTTTCCAGGTGGACAGTATTTAGATAATCCTACAAGTTAGTTGAGAGTCCCCGCCTCCCCCCGGTTTCGGCCTTCTCAGACTTCCACACTTGCTACTCCATTCTCAACACTTGCCATTGTGATGTATGGAATAAATCAGAGAATAAAAAAGGATGTTCCTCTTTAAGGCATTTACAGCATGGTTGAGATGTTTGTGCTAAAGCATACACAGCTAAGCAGAGTTTTAAAGGTCAAACATATCAGATGATGTAAAAGGATGTAAGAAAACTATTTTTGAAGCCATGTTTAAAGAAATATAGGAAAAGCAGCTCTTCCTGCATATGGTTCTAATAATGAAGCAAAGTTTGGAAACAAGTGATCCCAATTACCTAATTCTATGCAGAGAACAGGCTACCTCTGCTTATTTTGGTGAGAAAGAAGTAAACTGACAAGTAAGGTGACAATCTTTTGTTTATGACTGTGATGTTATAAAACGAGGACCAGCTTGCAGCTACGAAAATAGCAAGTGACCTTCAGCAGCTCTGATTTCAAACCACTCAGTGGGTTTTCTCCACCAAAGCCGCTATTTTAGCTCTCACTAGACATTTCAGCAAATGGTGCTCTCCAAAGGCTATCGTGTCTCAGACACGGATTGCACTGGTGGTTTCATTAGAATCCTACATCTTGGGAGGGAGGAGAATTGAGTGTATCTTTAAAAACTGCTGCTTTCAGTGTCATTATCGAGAGCACCCATGGTCCAAATGCATCAAGGCACAAAAGCTGAGATTCAAAGCTATACATAGCTCTAGAGAGAGTTGCATCTGAACTTTCTAATTCCTTTTTTCTTATGAAAAGGATGATTCCTTCTTGGTGAATGAACTATGTCCCCTATTCATTTTTCTCCATAAGGGATTAAAAAAGTACTTGAACATATCCTTCCTAAAATACTGTATCTTAGCTTCCATCAAAATGATTAATGAAATTTTAATTTATTACTTGCCTTAAGGATCTGGAGAACCACTGAATTCTCTATTTAGTTTATACTACTCGAGTAATAGTGAGAGTCTAAGGGGATTCTCTTTGAATTAATGCCAAGGCCTCTCTGTGGACTTGCTCAAGGCATTTCTTAAGTTGCCTGTTAGTTTGTCCTAATATCAAGGGTGCTCAGAATCCACTCTCTGGGGAAAGGCACTACAATATAGTAAAACCGTTGAAGGGTGAAATATTAATCAAATACACTATCTACTTTTTTTTTCTTCAGGCCACCAATTTTGTTTTTGTTACTAAATAGAACAAACCTAGAGGTTTGTTATAGGTAACGGTGTCAAACAAGAGAATTCCACTTAAAGACCTTTATAATTTTTCAAATCTTTTCACAGAAATATAATTCTCCTGTCAGAATTAAAATATCATTTAAGTTTAAAACATCAATCTATTAATGGTCTCTTAGCCTCAAAAGAAAATAGATTTAGGGTTTATGTTTTTCAAGTTCTTTGCAGTAAGAACTGGGAGGGGGCATCAATAAGATATAACTTATGTATCAGTTCATTTCATGGTCCCATCGCTCACTTCTCTTCAATGAATCAGAACAAATTTCAGTCTCTTTTTGATGCAAATCCTAATATTTTTTCAGAAAAAAACTAACAAAATGTAAGATTACATTGTTAACTTTAAAAAATACTGAGGAAATGCTAAGACAAAACTCAATAAAATATGAAATAGAGAAAAATAATAAAAGAAATCAGATTAATTCAAGCAATGAATTAACGGGCAAAGACTGAATGAACAGATTAGTACAATGGTTAACATTTTCTCAAATTTCAGGATGTTCTTATAAGATAGCATTTTTAATGGAAGGTAAGAAAGCAGGAAATAAAAGAGAAGAACCAAAAGAAATGACATAGCATTTGTGTGACAGCAGAGTTTATCCAAAGGGGGGTGGATTAGAAGCAGCAAAACAAATTAAATATCTAAGAGGATGCCTTTTTAATTATTGAATAACAAAAAGCTCTTTTGGATCACAAGTGTTTTGTTTTACTGCAATGGTGCATGTCTAATTTTTGGGAAATTACAGTTTTCCTTCTTCAAACTGGTTGAAAAAAGTTCAAAAACAATGTATTATGAAAACACTTCATTTCAAAGCTAACTTTCATAGTAAAAGACCTCCTTTACAGAATAATCGAAAAAAGATGAACGTCCGTAAATACCATGAAATTGATGGAGCTCTATAGCAGCCCGATGGTAAGATGGAGGCAGTCAGACACAATCCCTTTCAAGACTTTTATTTTGTGCTTTGGGAGTTACTTAACTTCCCCAGGTCTTAGTTTCTTAGAGTTTGCTTTTCTACCACAGAAGGAATTGGCAGCAGTGATGTTTTCTAAAGGCTCTGTGAAGCAGGGCAACTTGAGTCTGAGGGGTTGCATGGGAATTTTGTTGTGTTTTGTTTTCACTCATGAGGGAAAAGTCTTACAAGGTTATGGAGGGTGAGAGTACAGCTTATAATCTTGAAAGCACTAAAAAGTTTTGGGTAGGACAAACAAACAATACAACCCAGAGTCTATTAAAATCTCTACTGACCCGCCTTTAAAAACTGCAGCTCCACACTCTTGTCAAAGGACAATTAGTGGGTCACAGATGATGAAACCTAATTATAAAAATTGCTCAGGACCATCATTAGGATTGATTTTCAGTATTTGAGTTTTGTTGACATATGGACTGATTGTTAATTGAAACAGAAGCAATCCCTTCTCACCACTGTTTTGGAAGTTTAGTCAATGGATTTCTGACCTTTAAGAAAAAGTAATTTAGCAGTAATCTTGGGAGGCTATTTTCTCATTTTCAAACATTTAATTTGAATTTTAAAAAGTAATTTGATTATTTTAATAATGCACTTAATTGATATTTTAAAATAAGTTTTTTTGGAAACAATCCAGCACCAAATTGTTCCAGAATACATTTATCTGAAAAGTAAGTAGTAGTTCTCCAACAGGCCTAATGAATGTGCCTCAAATTTAAATAGTGAATTCATTCTCTTCAGTATTGAGGGTGCATACTGTCAAGGGAAAGCTTATATCCAAAAAATCAGAAAAGTCTTTCCTCCTGGGTTCATTTTCATCACATTCTTCAGTTTGCAAACATCAGATAAATAAGTACTCTTAGCAGAGAGAGCCCATAAAGTTAGTTGTATACCATGCTAATGACATCAAACTGTATTGATTTCCATCAACCTGGTGATTGATTGGCATTTTTCGGTTCCATAGTCCATATAGTATTTGAAACCTAACCGGCTCTTCAAAACTTGGGCATTTGAAAGCATGGCAAAAGCACTACATATCCACCCCAATGAGTGATAAAGCAATTCAGATTCCTGACAGTCTGCAATGCTTTAAAAGTATGATTGGCCCATAATGTAGTATTTGGAAATTCAATTCCAGGGGGAGTTGTTTCAAAGGTCACCTTATAAGTATCAGCATTCCTCCTTCTTCAAGCCACAGGCAGAGCCTCCTGAAATCTCCTGTTTCTTTTTTTTTTTTTGCAGAATATTTCATATCTATCTACTATAACTTTTTAAATTCAGTGTATAAAATGGAATTGGGTTTCCAATGGCTTCTCAATAACATTTTTTAATGAGGGGCTGGTAGATTTTAGAATCTTCTTATGAAGTTCTGAATCCTGAGTCAAAGTTAATCCTAAACTAGTATTTCCAGAGGAAGTCCGCTGAAGATCAATTTTGCACAACTTCAACTGGAAATAGAAAAAGTGCTTTAGCATCTAGTAGATGCTAGCACATCTGGAAAGCTGTATTAACAGAGATGCAAGCATATAATGACTAGTATGCATTCACTTTGTATAAGAGATATGTATGTTTATAAGAACTGGAGTTGAACATATATGAGTATGTTGGTTGTGGTACATATATTTCTTTATATTGTTTTTGAGCCTTGCTGGTCACAAAATGTTTTGTATACATTATACCATGTCCCCCAGTTATGGGAATTCACAGCACTGAGCATGATAGTAGAGTGACTATAACAATTACTAGGTGATTTCAGGTTGTCTTTGGGGGTTATTAAAAGATACCTAGAAAGTTAAGAGATTTAAATGACCCCAGAGAACAATGGTGGAGTCTTTTGTCCCAGTTATCCTCTAGAATAATTCATGGGCATCCACTGGCTAACATCATGGTAGAGACAGAAAGCATGCGGCAAATTGAGTTAATTAGCCCAGTCCCCACATTCAGGGAATTCCTTTTTGAGACAGAAGACAAGATTGTGGAACTAAGCAGGCTTTGGGAGATACTCTGTAGATAACAAAGAACAAAGTGGTGTGAAAATTTCAGAAGAGCCAATAAGTGCCTTTCCAGTAACTGAGGTGACCTTGGTAGGCTGGCTCCTTAGTAGTCAAGAATATGCCTTCATTTTTATGTCACATATTCACTTTTCCCTTGAGAGGGGCTCAAGTGTGATGCAGTTGGAGTGGGCAGAGAGAACAGGTGATGTTTCCTGGGGCTGAATCTGTACAGCAGGTCACACTGGGTACCTGAACTTGGGAGTGGTTTGGGGTTGCCACCATCTTTCCCTTAAACTGCACCTGCTTGTTCTTGATGTTCATTTTGTTGGTATTTCTTTGTTTTTTTTCCATGAGGGTGGTTAGAGAGAAGAGACAGGTGCTCAATTCTGATTTGTTAGTGGTTACTGACTGTGTAATTGGCAGGGTCATTCCATCCAGTGAAACCTTAGGTGTCAGTGGACTTGTTGGGAGAGAGCCTTACTGGCTAATGCTATGGTCAAGCTGTTCAGCATCATGCATGATTATCTAGCTGCCTACAATACCCTGTTTCCCAATATCCAATGCTTTTATGAAGTGGCTGTAACAGGAGAATATTTGTACATATGACCAAAGATCTCCAGAAGGCAAGAAAACCATAATTCTCCAAAGCTGTTTAGTCAGCTGTTTTATTTTTCAGATGCTGAAACTGTGGCCTCAAAAAGCTGAACTAAGCCAGGCATGGTGGCACATACCTGGAAACCCAGCCCTCTTGGAGGCTGGGGCAGGAGGATCACAGTTTTGAGTGCAACCTGGCAACTTAGCAAGTTGGTGAGAACTTGTCTCAATATGAACAAAGGGGGAGTGGGTTGGGAATTTAGCTCAGTGCATAGTCCCTGGGTTCAGTCCCCAGTGCAGGAAAAAAAAAGATGAACCAATTTTGGACAAGCTCATGCAGCTAGTATTTAGAGCTGGGACTCCAAATTTCAGTGCAAAGGATGTGTAGTGCATAAATGAGAGGTGTTAGAAGACAATGGAAGTTCACAAGATGTCGTCCCTTAAGACAAGACAGAAAAAACCACAGCCGTTGGGCTTTCCTTTGCTCACACCGAATGCTCTCCTTATATTTGTCATAATGATGTAGTAGACGGTTACTTTTCTCCTGAGTGCCCACTTGTATTTGATACAGGTGCTATCTGAGACATAGAAAATACACAGCGAGTCAACATCTCTTCTGTATCATTTATGCATGGGTAGTTAACTGCATTATATTTTTAAGCGGTTGTAAAATATTCACTTGTAAGAGGATATATTATTAAAAGTGCTGCTTTAAGACCATAGCACTGGGTTGGGATCCTCAATAAAGGACAAGTGAACACCATCAACTTTTATAGTATTCTGCAAAATAAAACACCACTAGTAATATTTTCTGAATTTCTTTGCAGTTTTGGCAGAATCCCTTTTAGGCCAATCTCTTTTTGTGATCTAGTCTATTAATACTAACTTCTGTAACAGGTACATTTAAAAATGAGGTTTACTTCTATTTTTGACACTTAAAAATTCCAGCCTCTATGAATAGAGCAGAAAGGGAATACAAAAATAAATTTATGTTTAAGACTATATAGGAAGGGATCAAATTAACTTGTCTTTCTCTGGAGGGGAAATTACTCAACACAAGAGCAAACTCAGCTGGGCATGGTGGCACATGCCTGTAATCCCAGCATTTTGGGAGCCAGAGACAGGATTGCAAATTCAAGCCCAGGTTAGGCTATTTAGCAATATAGTGAGACTTTATCTCAGAAAAAAGAACAGCAAACTCAGATGATGTGTGTAAAAGGGAATTTATCTCCTTTAGCATCAGAGTTAATTTGAGGGATATTTTTTCTTTTTCACAAAGATGCCATTTGGCTGTCTGAATTACCTTGTCTGTTACCTCCTAGACACTGTCAATCACCTTGCAGCTCAAATGAGCTTTCCTTAAGTGTCTTAGCTCGCAGAATCCCCTAAACCATCTGACAGCCACAGTGGGGGAGGAAACACAGAGGTTCTGCTTCTTTTTCTGCTCATTTGCAGTGTCCACTAGCTTCCCCTCTCTATCAACCTCTGCAAAATGTTATCCCAAAGATACAACACATCCATCATGCCAACTTGAAGTACATTTCCAGCTAAGTCCTGTTAGAACTGCTGCCTAAATATTAATTTGCAGCTTACTTCTGTCCTCTTGTTTCATGACTTCTTTCTCCTTTGAGGTTTTGAACAACCCAAGGATGTAATTCCTGAAATGCTTCACGTGGTTTCTGTCCTCTTACCTATTTTTTCTTCATTTCCTAAAACTCTGAGAAGAAAAGTTGGCTCATGAGAAAAGTGGCTCACAGTAACTCTCCCCGGCAGGCAGGACAGCGTTGCCCACCCTGCATTACAAGTATTTACCTCAACGTGTGTGTCCTAGATGGCTAGGGCAGAACCATGTGCTGCCTGTTTTGAGTGCATGGAACATTTCAAAAAATAGATTTTGAAAGCATGCCTGGCAGTCTAGGATAGTGGAATGGAATGACTGAAGTTAGAATTAAGCTTTACCGATGAACCAAATCTGTGCCCTAGGAAAATACCTCATTCTTTCTGACACTTGATTTTTTTCATCTGGACAATGGGATGGTTTCTTCACCGTTGACCGGCGTGTCAGTATGAAGTTCAAATTGACTGAAATGTGTAAAAGGATGTCTACATATTCCTTCATAATAAATCATTATTGTTGGACTCTTAATCTAGGAAATCTGAATCCCTTTGGTATACTTTTAGAAAAGTAAGTGCTTTTTTCTGAGGGATATTCTTCACTCTGGTAACATTCATCTAATAAAGTTTTGGGGATCTGCATGTAGTTGCTTATATTGTTTTGTTATGGTTCATAAACCTTTTTTATTAAAAATTTCAAAACAATAATATATTATTCTGCATAGACTAATTTAAAAACTGGTATTAAGAAGATATGATTTGTGGAGATGGAAAGAAGTTCTGGGGCTGAGGGGAGAGGGGAGGACTGGGAGAGGAAGGGGAGTAAAAGTGATCGAGACGTGGTATGTATATGGACCGAGTCTTCCAGATGAACTTAATTGTTACACATTACAAACACATACCAATAAATAAAAATTTTAAATAAACCGATGGATGGGGTTTAAACAAAGTACTATAAATAAAAATTTAAAAATTTCTTTTTAAGGCGATCTCATCTCAGAATAATGACCTAGTTCTACATATTTTATAGTACTCTTAGACACCAGAGGACCAGATCATGATTTCTGGTACCCAGGAATGAAGTCAGAAAGTCTTTAGTGTAATAGAACCTTAAGTTTGTCCAGTTATAATAATGTGGCTAAAATCATATTTTCTCCTTTGTCTACATAAGTTTCTTTCTATGACAGTTTGCCACCAAGCAGATGGGCTTAGAGGCCTATTAATGAAATCAAGTCAAGATGTCAGTGTGCAGACGCTGGAAGTTTCAGTTTCCAACACCTAGAAGGAGGTCGGGTAGGCAGCAAACACCAAGCATGCTTGTAGCGGGAATGCCAGTTGACTTGGGAGGGACTCCCTTGGATTGAGGGAAGGAAATAGCTATAAAGGTTAGAAGAATGGGTATTGGTGCTACTAAGACCTGGGCACACATGTGTTCTTTTGTTTTTAACAATATGTAACTTCTGAGCCTCAGTATTTTCATCTCTAAAATGGACATGCAAATACATAACAGGCGTACTAAGATTGTTATGAGCATCAGCTATAAGACATTTGTTTAGGACATTAGTTGCTCAATAAAAGGTAATTATATTGCCACCAATAATCAGTGATCTTGTGGGGTAAATAATTATAATACCAATGATATCATTAATAATGATAATGTTTAGCATGACAGATGCTGTCCTAAGAAGTTGTGAATATTAAATCACTGAATCCCCTTTCCCCATACAGACACAAGGGCTATTATTGGTCCAGGTTACAGCTGAGAATCAGCAAGGTCAGGTAAACGCCCTAAAAGAAAAGGCACAACCAAGTTTTGGACTCTGGCAGTTTGGCCTAGAACCAGAGCTCTTAACTACACTCCTCCAAGATACCTTCTGCCCAATGACACTGATATAGACTTAGTGTTTTGGTGACATGCCCGGCGAGTTTTTGGACAGTGTGCAGAGACTTTGTGGCTTGCCACAAGGACTTGGATTTGGTGTCCACAGAATGGGTTTGTGTCCACAGAATGGGTTTGTGTCCACAGAATGGGTTTGTGTCCACTAGGTGGCATTGCTGTTTTAATAAAATCTGAAGGGAGCCAATATTGAGGTTTATTGGTTGAGTAGATTTGAAAGCATTTGTAGGACAACCTAATTATACCACTTAAAACTGATGAAAGATGCCTCCAAAATTTAGAGCATATGTAGAGATCTGTAGACTAATGACATCTTCCAATAAGAAAAATACATGCTAAATCGTTTTGCTTGTCAGTGTCTATACAGAAAGTCTGGATATGAGATTATCTAGTGCAGTTCCAACAGCTCATAGAAAAGTAGACTGAGGGCCACAAAAGGGAAATGGCTTGCCCAGGGTAACCCAGACCTGATAGTTTTGATGGTAGCTCTCTTTCCATAATCCTTCTTACTGGTGTTGAATCATACGGAAACTGGGCATGGGGCAGAAGATTGTTCAACAGTGGAGAGTTTTTGTTTCATTAGTATTTAAACATATGTTCCAAACCAGTAGTAGAGTCAGGAACTTAACTATTCAGTAGTATAAATGCCAAAAAGTGGTGGCATTCTTATTTTCTTCCTTCACATGGTCTCTTGGAAAGACTGGATGCCTCCACTTAAAGAGAATGTCTTTATTAGGTGACAGTGCAGTTTGTGAGTACTAAACCCATAGGGAGTGGAGGGTTAGTGATGACACAAAGATGATGGCATCAGAGTGCCTGGAGTGGACTCGGGCTCAGTTATGGTGTGAGCACAGGACACTGGGATGTCTGGAGACATCTGTTCCTGTGGTAAAATGGGAATCATATTTTTGCTTATTCTTAAAGATGTTTGTGAAAAGTAAATGTCTGTGAAGTACCTGTGATATGGTAAAAGCAAGATTAAGGATAATAGCAATAATTGAATATTTTTGTTATTATAACAGATGCTTAGTTCTCTATGTCTCTCAGCTGTGAAAATCATTACAGGTGCTTTGTCAACAACTTTACTCACTGTCATAGGCTCAACTACTACCAGGGAGAAATAACGTTTCAGGTTTACAACTGCGGAACATCACTTGTGCCTCAGCCAGGTGGTAAAAGTAGCCAAGAATATGGCCATGGATTTCACTATGTGTTCAGAACTTAATTTAAAACATGTGTGGGCTGTGGACACCTATTGGAAGGTGACTAAATATGTGGCATCCAAATAATAATAGCAAGAGTTATTGAGCACTTGCCAAGTGTTATAATTACTACAACATCCTTGTGAACTACGCATTGATACTTTCTCCTTTTTAAAGATGTGTAACTGGGACAGAGTGACTTGCTCTGGCTTAAATGATAAGCCACAGAGCCAGGATTTGAACTCAGGGAGCCTTGTCCATAGTTACTCTGCTGTGCTGCCTCTTAGCCAAGGAGTGAGGAGTCTTGCAGGTGCCTGACCCCTGGACTGCTCCCCCAGTGCCCTGAATGCTATGATGGAGGCTGGTGGAGCCACTGTGGGGTTCTCTCTGCTAGGCTGCTGTGAATTTGTGACTCTGTTACCCAGCAGGGGAATGACTAAACCCACATCAATATTTTTATGGCAGTTAGTTAATGAGATTAACTGGTTAAACATTCAATAGACTCTTGAGCTTAATGGGGTGAGACAGAGTGGCAACAGGGTCAGAAGAGAGCTCGCCTAAGGCTGGGCTTCTGTGAGATCACTCCTGAGGAATTGAAGGGCATCACAGCAGAAGAGGATCAGGTTGCTGATGCTATCATGCCCGTGATGAGCTTATTTGTCACTCTTGTGTTTTGTAACCTTCCAGACCACATTCTTTTCATTGCTATAATTTAGAATCATTGAATATGGATATTCAAGAGCTTTAGCGGTCTGTCCTGCCTTTGCAATGAGGGAAATGGAGGAGTCATTTGCTAAGGTTTGTCCTCAGTTTTCTTACAGCGAGAGTAGAGCCTCTGTTCATTTGGTTATTCCACATTGTTTTTATGTCTTTTTGCTATTTCACTTTGAATAGCATCACTTTGGATACTTGCTGAAATTTCCCTGTTTATACCAATAACAGTTTTTTCTTCAGTGAGAACTCAAATTCAATAGATAGCATCTGTTCTTTCTTTACAGATAGCATCTTTCTATTTATAATCTCTTCTCTTTTTCTTTGCTTGGAATAAGCTTTTATGGAGCAAGGGAACCATAATATTTATTAGGGCATGTTTTAAAATCATTTTATTTTCTCGGTAGAAGCCACGAAAGCAAGTAATTCCATTTAGATCTAAGAAAATGACCTAGCTAAATAGGGTAAGGCACCTTCAAAGCAGAACTTCCAAAAAACAAAACTTGGAGGACATTTCCACTTACCGATTTCACTTATGGTTATGCCTGGTGCTAATTGCCCGTTGTTGAAAGAGCTATAGGTAAACAAGTTGGGTACTGAAGTGAGATCATAGATAGGTTCCTGCTTTATCTGTTTGAGCCCAGTCATGTCAAGTCCTGACTGATCGGGGGATGGCTGGCCAGAATCCACGCTGTAGTACCCCTCAGACTTGGGCAGGTCGATGACGTGCCCATTGGCGTAAGTGCCACTGGTCTCGTTGCTCAGGTTGCTGAGGCCATTGCTGATGCTGTTGCTGTAGACCCTGGCGAGGGCCTCTGCCTCCCCGCTCTGCTGCTGCCGCTGCTCCTGCAGCCGCTGCTGGTGCTTCTGCACCTCTGCATACAGGCTGTCCCTTTGCTTCTTGGACATCCTTCCGAACTTCACAGCTGGGTTGGAGAGAAAAACAAAACACAGGACTTGTGGTTATCCTTCTGCTTAATCACCTACGGACACGGGTGTTTGTCCCTTCAACATCAAGTGGACAAACTGGGAGCACCACAGCCCAAGTCCCTTCACTTGTGCTCTACATTTAGTGGAAGGATGTATCTGGGGGGCATCTGTACTGGTTTCTGTCACACTAAGAACTAAATCTAAGCATGTTAATTGGTTTTCTATCACTGTAACAAGTACCTGACTTAGCTAAATTATAAAGAAGAGGGTGTGTGCTTGCTCTCAGTTTTTGAAGTTTTGGTTCATAGTTTGGTAGACCCATTGCTTCTGGGTTTGTGATGAGCCATCCAGTTATGGAGGGAGTGTGAGGTGCAGCAGGCTGCTCATCTCATGGCAGGGAAGCAAAATGGAGGAAGAGGAAGGGCCTGGAGTTCCATTATACCCTCCAAGGGTGCACCCCCATGACCTAAGACTTTTCCCTAAGCCTCCCCTCTCAAGGGGTTCCTAGCTTTTAACGTGAAACTCTGGGTGACATAAAAGATCCAAAGTACAGCCCTAAGATAGCAAAAATAAAAACACATATATTTCTCATTACTATGAGTTCAGAAGCATATTTCCTTGCTCTTTTCCACTGTGAAATACACAGACACACATACACACTCACTAGCAAATAGTACCAGCAATTAAAATGTTCACCAACACTCATTAACTTTCTCTTCCAGGTATTACAATTATTAGGATGCCAGTAAAGATCCTGTTATTTCACTTTTAGACCTATTTTGCAAATAGAGCATTGAGTAAGACCAAGGGAATATGGCAGGGTGATGAACATAATTCTAATTGAAACATATCATTTACTTTCTGTTGGATTTGGGGACAAAAGATAAGAATCTTTGGAAAACAGTGAATTTACACATCGAATACCTAGCAAGGGAACCAACAGTAAGTATATTTCCTTGTTCTACCAGCTCCAAGTTTTATTTTGTCCACTTCTTTTGGCAAAATCCCCAGCTGTTCTAGGAAAAATGAAGGAGAGGCTCTGCAAATAGTCACAGAATAATATAAAGAGACATTCATTCCAATATATGGTTTCTTAACTCATAATGTACAACTTCCTGAACTGTTCTGGATTCTGACATTTTCCCTTACAAGTTGTCATCTCCATTTTTAGCATGTGAACATCCTGCATCTCAGGGCTACCTGGTTTGAATTGTCCCACACTCTTCATCTCACATAAACGGGGGGGGGGGCTATGACAAACTTGGAAACTTAGAGCCTCCCCCCCCCCCCCGGATTTCTGTTTTCTTTTCCTTGGTGGGAGTGTTCCTATCACCTGCTGGTGTTGGGAGCTCAGAGAATGTAGAAAGAAGCCAATGGAGGGGAGAAAGAGCTCACGGATTCAGGTGGGGTGTCTTCTGAGAATAACTAAAGGGTGAAGTGTTTGAGAACTCTCTAGCTTGAGGGTCCCATAGTAGACATTCATGTTTCCCAAATGACATTGCATCAAAATTCATGTTCTTCTTCCATTGGGTATAGAAGTACAAATTTTATCTGAGCATGGACTGTTAAGAAGGGACACATTTCCTGACAGATGTGGCTATGTGATTAAATTCTGATTAACAGGAAGTAGATGGAAGTGTTGCTTGCACTTCCAGGTGAAGGGGCATACATTTTCCTCCTTCTGGTCAGCTGGACTATAGATGTGAGGGCTGGATATAGAGAAGCTTGAACTCTGTCTATTTCTCCTTAATCTTTCAAAAAAATGTCTTGTATTCTGGCTTTGTAATGCTAAGTAGGAAAATGAAGTGGTAATTATCCAGGAATTTTTCTGAATGAAGACAAGCAATGTGATTAATTCCCATGAGAGTCCCTTTTCCATCTCACCTCTTGCTTTTACTGGATCCTGAATCATTGAGATCATGTGTTTCGCTTTGTTTGCAGAGAGGATTACCTTTATTAGATTCTGTTTCTCAGAGACAATTTTATTTGCTTACTAAATGTAGTAGTACAGTTTGTCTTTGGGTAGAATTCTACAGTAAGTTTTAGGCAAAGCTTTCTTTGTGCCTTTATATGATATCTTTCCAAATAATTTATATTGTTCTCTATGGGAATAAAGCCTTTTTGGATGAGAAAAAGTAAATGACAGATAACAAGTATTGATTCAGGAAGACCTCGTTCCCCAAGCAAATGCTGCGACATACTTCTTTATGTGCTGCCCTTCTCTCCTTTCCATTCATGTTGGTTCAGAGCAGCTATTTGTTGCAGAGTTACAAAGATGAATACAAGAAGTATTTCTATTGCTATAGATTACATTTTTGTTTAGACCAGTGCAGAGCTACTACTTATTTTAATGGAATAGTTTTGGATATATTTGTTTAAAATTTATAAGAACTAAAATTCAGAATGAGAAACTCTTCTAACATGCAAGCAGAAATGTGGTGTTTATCTCAAAAGCACATTTCATTTGATCTTGCTTTAGATTTCTATATGTTTTATATTTGGGTGAAATATACTTTGTGGCAGATTGTTTGCATTGATGACTCTAATTCCTCTCACTCCCTTTCATTCTAGGCAGGCACGCTGCCCAACGCTGGGCTCATGGTCATGTGACCTGTTCCGGACCAATATGACATTAACGCATGTATACAAACAGGTTTGAAAAGGACTTGCCAGATTGGGTATCTCAGCTTCACAGGGGTATTGCCTGAGAGAGCTGGCTACAAAGTGCATAAAAGCTGTCCACCCCTCAGTCATCCCAGCGGGCCATGGGAGACCACCAAGCCCCGGAGTGACCTGCCGCTGACACAGGCAGAAGTGCACTAGTAACCACAGGCATCCTAATTAGAGCTAACAAAGTCAAAAACAAAGTCTGCAACCACGGGCTCTGCTCTGCTAAAAATCTGAAAATTCAACAGAGACAAGCTCCGCCTTTTCTAAGAAATCCACTTATCAGGTCACTGAACAATTGATATATTTAGAAAGAAGCAACTTAAAGGTCCACAACATTTTAGAATTATCAGGGTTCATCCTAAATCTAGGACTTCATTGACATTGACTGTAATACCATTTTAGAATGAATTTTCCATTCACTTCAGAAACACTGACTCATCAGGTTTTCACTTTTACATGCCTTCCTGCAATAAAACTGTTGATATATTTGGGGAAGAATTATAGTATATGGCAAAAATAAAGCTACCAAACTTTCATGACATATGAATAATTCCTTGTTACTATTTGTAAATGCATTTCTTGTATTCATAGATCTGTTTCAACAAAGGCCATGTTCCTGTTATCTTTTTAGTATTTTCATTCTAATCACTATTCACTGATGAGAATGGCATGTGTGTTAAGTGTTTGCCCCTCTCAAACTTTGAATTTTTCACTTGAGTATAGACTCAGCACCTTGCTAAACTACTACCTCTTATGAAGAAACCAGTACAATTGTGTGTACATTGTGAGTACTCTATAAATATTCAGTAATGATGGTATTTGTTCATCATATGCTCTTAAGGCTCATTTCAATCTTAGGTTAGGAAAGAACAACTTTATGCAAAAGTATCAGAAGTCATTTCCTCTTTATTCAGAGTATGAGATTCTAATGGAATGGAAGTTTTCAGTATATGTGCTGCCGAAGCAAGCACCGAATGGAAGATTTCAGAATAGCTAAAACATAGTCACTGGCCCTTCAAAGGTTTCTACTTATTACTACATGACACTTGGACAGGTATTTTTGCCTTTAAGACCACCCACATGTACAACTATCATCTATGTCTTTGTGCAGTCATTTTGGGAAATTATCCTATCTTACTGCCTTCAGTCATGAAGTTCTCCCTGTTTATACCTTGCTGCTTACCAGTTAAACTGGTCTAAACTTAAGTCCTCAGCTTCAGAGATGTGCCCCTCCACCTTTAGTGCTCTAGGCTACATGTTAGAAGTCTGATTCAATCTACACAGTGCTACTGGTTTGAAATCTCTCATTTCCTACTTTTTCTCCAGCAGAACTTCCAGAGATGAAAGAATGTTCTCTATGATTTCCAATATGGTACTCCCAAGCACACGTGGCTGTCAACCATGTGAAATACAGCTCATGCGGTTAAAGAATTTCATTTTAAGTGTATTTAATTTTAGTTAACTGAGATGTAAATGATTTAAATGGTGACATGTGATTGGGTAATACAGTGCTGAGCAGAAGAAGCTTAATCTATGAAGCCTGTCCTTGCAGGGAGCTTGTCTTTTTATAGAGGTGTCCCATTTAAGAGGACACAGTCTAGATTTTTTTTTTTTTTTTTTTGGTGCTAGAGATAGAACTCAGGACCTTGTGCTTGGGAGGCAGGTGGCAGCACCACTGAGGTAAATCCCCAGCCCTACACAGTCTCAATTTTTAAAAATTACTAATTAAATTATATTTTTTACATTCTAGTTTTTGCTAGGTTTTCTGCTTTCTGTTTCTGTTTCTCTATAGGCTCAATATCTTTCTACTGTTACTGTTTTTCAGTAAACAGTTAAAGGGTGTAGTTAAAACAATATTTGTGAAAGATCCAGTAAAAAGAAAAATAGTTAAAATGGAGAAGATTCTTATAATCAATTCACACATACGTGAATTTTTCACCTTGGTAGAAACATAAACACATATATATATATACTCAAAGTGGGTTTGATTTTTGATTTTTTTGCCTAAGCTAAATTTGAACAAATTTGGTATTGCTCATATATGTGCCATGGCTAATAAAATGGTATACACGTGGAAATTCAGAAACGAATGAAAATCTAGCAATTTAAATAGTTATGTTAAGCTACTTACTGGCAGCCACGCTGTTTTGGTGCCAGTGACGTAGAGATTCTGGGAGCCAAGAATAAGTGGATAAAGCAAAGAGAAGATGCCCTACTGGGTTTCTGAGGGAAGGTAGGAGGTTGTAAACAAGTTAAATGTGAGGATATTTTACCTTGGCTTTGGTGATACTGCTAAAGCACTTTGAAAGTATTTGCTTAGTGAGTAGATGAAAGGGGTAAGAAAAAAGTGTGGCAGGAGAAAGTTCAACTGTCAATTTTGAGTTTTGACTAGACATTGTGAATTCACCATAACTTCAAGGCTTTTGAATTCAACACCACATACTTGGCATTACTTATCAATAGCAGATAAAGCTTAATCAACCTCCTGGGTTTTAGTATGACTTATTTGGTGTAGTGGACTCTTTATAATCAAGGTTCTGACCAACTTCCTCTATTTGACATGGTAAAGAAGAGGCTTTTCCTGAGAGAGAGAGAGAGAGAGAGAGAGAGAGAGAGAGAGAGAGAGAGAAATTGTATGTGTTCTTGAGACTCATCTTTGCATTACCAACTACCACTCCTACCCCTGATCATCTTTTTTTGGTTGTTTTTTCTCTGATCATCTTTCTTCATGATTAATGTGACATAAGACATGTTTAGCAGGCATTTGGAGAGATGTTCCAGGCAGCTTGAGGGTGGTCTCTGGGTTTAAAGTTAAAATGGATCGTTATCCTCATTCCCCAGTGTCCTAAGGCACTATGTCACTTTTATTTGCATAGAAGAATATGTGCTGCAGTAAGTTTCTTTCTGCTTGAGAACAGATTGTGGCTGTACACATTAAGCAATACTCTCAACACATTTGTTTTATGTCATGGGATTCACAAATCTCTTAGATTTGATGGGCTGAAGATGCTGAGTCTGTTGAATCTGCCTTGGAATGTATACTCATGTCTTGTCCAGCACAGACTGGCAGACCTGCCCTTCCAGAAGAGATGCTTCCTTTGATTGTAGGAAGAAGTAACAAAAATAAAAACAACATTCTTTGAATTTTGTTCCCTCCATTAGGTCATTAAATGAATCGGTTGCTAAATGAGGAATTGTATATAGTACTTATATTACAATATTCAGAATAAAGAGATGGTCGAAGGAAACTCCAACTTCATGACTTGCTCTTATTTGCATAACTCTTACATGCAGTATGGTAATGTATATCAGAACATGGAACTACAGTACTGTACAGTACAATCAGAAAATTACAGTACTGTAAACAAGGTATACTATACATAAAAGACATTAAGGCTCTATAAACAAGATGTACAGAACTGTACAAAAAAGATAGGTTGTAAGTCTGAGTGGCAGGTTGTAAATACAACCAGTTGTTAAATAGGTAGATTGTTAAATGAGGAATGTCTGTATATCTAATAGTTTATCTGTTTTTGCAATTATTAGTGCAGTTTTCTAGATATTGTCAATGCATATGCTGCCTTCATATGGGTGAAATGAAGTGCAAAGTCATCAACTCAAATTCCCATAGATTTTTCACTAAATAAATCCTGAGAACCACTTAACCCCCTCCCTCTACTTATTTGCCTTAGTTATGTAGAAGCCACACAGTGCTATAAATTTACCCTAGGAGTAAATTTATGTGGTTAGTGAGCCCAGGAAAAACAAATAAAACAAAAAACTTGGCTAATAGGAAAGTTTTGGAAACTTGATCTGTAGCTTCAGAAGCTATCTATAAACTTAAGTCTCAAGGTTAAATTCTTTCTAATTTTTTGGGTCCAGTTTGGATACACATTTGTACAAGACAAGTTTAGGTTGATTGCGAATTAGATAAAAGGTTTAAAAAAAGCCCATAATAACTCATTATATCCCCATATACTAAGGGATATATATATAACACATATATCATACA
>NW_004624811.1:2186874-2226993 GCF_000247695.1 Heterocephalus glaber | reverse complement strand
TATATTATAAAATTTTTAAACTTGGAAGTTTCTTTGTTTTCATTTTTAATTTTTATATATGCTACCTTGAACTTGTACTTCACTAGAGGGAGTATGATTGGAGGCACAGAATCCACAGTGACTCACATAAAAGGAATAAGTTATTGGGGCATTATTTGTCTGTCAAGCAGAGGTGGAAAAGAATTCCATAGGTCTTTAAGAAATGCTTAGGTCCCTGCTTTTAATGAAACCTTAAAGATACCATGGAACAAGACAGAAATGGCCCGGAACTCAGGGTCATTTATAATCTGCTATATGAGAGCTGCGCCCAATCTCAGTAGGGATAGAATTAATGTACATGATTACCAAAAATGGAAGCTAGTTAAAGTTATTTGTTCATCTTATTTGAGTTTGTCTTCTTTTCGGTGGGGAGCCAGTGCCCAGTTTACCAGGAGGAATGCATACTTGTGACATACTCTGAATGGGACATTGTCTATACAACTCTTACTTTTTGGTAAGTGGATTCTGGGAATTGAACACAGGGCCTCATACATGCTAGGCAAGTGGTCTACCACTGAGCAATGTTACTACAGACTCTTCGATATCCTGGAAGTATTTTTTTTTTAGTACTGGGGATTGAACTCAGAACTTTTGCACTGAACAAGATGTCTAGTCTTTTTTATTATTTTGAGACAAGGTCTTGCTATGTTGCTAAGTTGGCCAGGCTGGGCTCGATTTTGTGATTCTCTTGTCTCAGGCTTCCGGAGTGCTAGGATAGCCGGTGTGCGGTACCTTGCCTGACTCCTACATAACCTTTCTAAGACCTGGAAATCTGCTGTAGCTTTCCTAGTCTCCACCATAGATCAGAATGGTGGAAACCCTTACCTGGGTACATATGATCAGCCAGCCAAGCTTGTAAGCTTTCTCTATATGCGTATTCTGTTCCTTACCATTTTCCTCACTAAGCAATTTGTGCGCCAGTGAGACTTTTCCAGTGACTAAAAGGCCCCTGTTTGCTGGGAATTTTCCAGTTTTAGCTCTGAAAGTCTCCCATCTCAGGAGACACCTTATTCCCACATAAACGTGGGTGTATGGTCACCTTCGATCTAGGCCTATGTGGCTTTCACTTCACCAAGATGGCACAGGCTGGTCCATGAGGTTCAGTGCAGTCTTCCTTCCCTTCCTATTTTGCAGCCAACGCTATATGTTATATATGTTATATGTTATATGTTAACTTTGCTTCTTAATTCACTGTCTGCACTGTGGTTCTCTTTTCTTCTAATCTCCACTTCCCACATTTAAATTCTTCCAGTGCTTTCAATAGACTGAGTGAAGCATCTGTTTGAAAACCCTAAAGTAAGAAATAGGAAAGTAAACCCCTTACCATCTCTCGACATTCCTAGGGCAAGACACTTCTGCAGTCGGCAGTGTTGGCAACGGTTTCGGTTAGTCCTGTCAATCAAACAGTTTCTCTGCCTAGGGCAGGAGTAGGAGGCATTGTTCTGCTGGCTCCTCCTGAAGAACCCCTACAGGGAAAAGGAGAAGGGGGAAAGTGGATGTGTAAGAAGGAAACATGAACATACACACTGGATACATTTTCTATGATGAACAAAAGTGCACGTAATTTAAAAAATTCTTTTGGATAATTATCCTTGAATAGTTTTCAGATGTTTCTGTGTAGAAATATGTGTTATCTGTGGAGATATGAAGGCGCCATTCATTTATACATTTGATGTTTATTAAAAATATTTGTGAGCTGTGCTATTCTCTGCAAAGAAAACAGTTTCTGCTCCCCAAAAGCAGTGGGGAAGGAGTGATGAACAAGTATATCATTGGCAAACCAAGTGATGAGACTTGGTGGGGGCAACACAAGGGTATGCCAAGTGCTCTGGTGGAGAGGGACACAGGGCACCAGTAGCAGCAGCGGTGGAATTGAGAAGCACAGGCTCAGAATGTGTTACTGTTTTCATCATTTCTAAGACACATATTCTCCATTTGAATAATTTTTTAACTTGACCAGAATACATCTGGGAAGATGTTCTACAAAGGAATGATGTGCCTTCTGATCAACCACATCTTTGAGTAAAGAAAATACTGAAAAAACCCTTCAGTGAAAAAGAAGATAAGACAAGTGTACTGGTCTACACCTGTGCTTCCAGCACTAAGGGAGGCTGGGGCAGGGGGATAGAAAGTTTGGGTCCTGTGTGGGCATCTTAGTGAGACACCAGCTCAGAATGAATCAAAAGGGTTGGGTGTAGTTTGGTGATGAGTGTCCCTGGGTTTGATCCCCAGTACAACTTCCCCCACCCCACAAACCATAAAACCAACCAAACAACAACAAAAAAACCAAAGTAAAATCTGAACAAATGGTCTCTGCTTGGCTTTAGACTATAATGATATAAGAGGTCTTCATACAAGTCTGCTTGAGTCCTCCTGGCCAAAAATGAACTGCCAAGGACTATATATTACCCTTCTAATCTACAGCCAAGTTTTTAGTTCTTTTTAATTCTTAAATACCACCCTCACTTAGTTATCTTACAGAAAACATTATTGGAGAAAATGAGCATTTTCTCCAGGGTTATCATTAATCCATTCAGTCCCTTCTGCAATCAGTTTTCCTAATCACTCCTTGCTTTTGAATTGGGGAAACCATTAAAATGCAGAGCCTTGACCAAAATGATAATCTGAAACAGGTACAAAGAGAAATTTTAGGAAATGATAATCTAGGGCATCATCTTTTGGAAGGCAGGTGACTTAAAAAGTTCAGGGCAAGGTCAGCTCATAGCCCAAAGTGCTGAGAGGCTGGAAAACAGTCTCCAAGTTCTGTCCAACACCTTCCATAGGTGTCCATAGGTGGACAGAGCAGGGCTGGACCTACATGAGGTAAGTGAAACAGTCATCTTGGCTAACAAAATTTATGGTTCACCAAATAATTGATAATTAGGAAAAGCAATGTATTAATGCAATATATTAAAAACCAGTATGAATGAGAGAAAAAAATCAACAGTTTAAAGAAAGAATGAATAGGGCTGGGGATTTAGCTCAGTGGTTCCACTGCCTGACTCGAAAGTGCAAGGTCCCTAGTTTGATCCCCGGTACCAAAAAAAGAAAAGAAAGACCAAATCAATATTGTCGATTTTCCTTTTGTTATGGATTTGAGTGGGGCTCCATTTGATACTGGAAGGAGAGCTTTGGCAACTTGTAAGGAATCTCAGAAATGGCTATGCTGCCAAAGGTCCCTTAGAAAGAGCCCCAGTTGGTTTTGTGGTTTAAACCCAAAGCCATTTGACAAGGACTGGATTCCTCTTCACATCTCCCTGTGTATCATTTATTTACTGGGCATGATGGCAGAGCAAGACATCTGATTGTTCAGTTGAACTGGCTTCATATTAACACAAAGGCCACACATAAGCCCCAAGGGGCTGAAGAGATGTGCTTCATATACAGGAAAACTGTCCGAAATGTACCCTCAGCATATCGATCTTCATTAAAGATGATGTAAAACTTACATTTTAAGAAAGAATTGGGTGGTTTTTAATCTTTGGATACTATAGTGCCACTTAGCAAAAGAGTTGACAGGGATGACTTTTTTGAAGTCTCAGCTACAAGCCCTAATTTAAGGCCAATTTGACATTAATTATGAGGCTTTTCTTGCTTAACTGTTGCTCATTTTGTAAATGAGGTTTTGGGCATGAAAAAGATTCTGTGCAAACTTTATTGAGTGAACAGGCATTGAATAAGTGTGTGAGCTGATGTTATGTAAAATGGGTTGTTTATGTCTACTCAAAAACAGTATTATGAAAATTCAGAGGTTGGTTACTGAATCTGCTGATGTTGACATCTAATCTTGAATGAAATTTCTTGAGTTTTTCTATTTGGAGGAAAATGTAGCATTCTTACAAATGTGGGTTTTTCCATGAAATAAATAACAATAGTGTAATGTATAGTTTTGAGTAAGCTCTCAGAATATGCTTCATAGTAACAGCATAATTTCTTTGATTGTGGATCTTTCTTTTAAATATGAAAGATGGCAGAAGTCCTGGCTATTGACCTGTTAGGTTAGGTATTTGTCCAGTTATTAAGTCATTTAGAAATTACTGTTTAAAATCTTTTGCTTAACATGAATACTGGGTATCTCTATATTTTAAAATCAGACATTTCCCAAATAGGTCTCATACAGTAAAACACCAAATATTTGGATTATGGCATTGATTTACAATTTTTTTTATGGATATTATGTACACTAGATGATAGCACTTAAAATTGCAGAATAAGCCAAGAGATTGGTAGAAATACCACCAGTGGACAGGGATCTGATTCCAAAATTGCCTATGTTTATGAAGAAGAAAACACACTATATTTACCTGACCAGGGAAAATTGCATTAAGGTGGATAACATGCAATTCTTAATTGTAGATCTGCAGAGTAACAGAAAGCAAGGGCAGCTTAGGATGTGGCCATGTGGATAATCATTAATTATCTCTAAGTCAAATCAGTGTGCTCATCTTCTTCCCTCTCCCATTCCATTCCTATTTATTCCTTTTTTCTTTCTTCTCTCCATTTGCAATTTCAGTAATCATATTTTTGAGACTATTATGAAGACAGTGCCAATTTTCCTCACAACAGCACTATTCGCACATTACTGTACGTTTTGTCTTATTTATGTTGGAAAGTCTCTTAAGATTAAGATTGACTCCTAGAATTTATAACTGTCTCATATCTCCTTCAGTTTAATGACTTAATGTTTTAAATTTATATATATTTATTGGTACATTTTAGGTATAAAATACATTTATATTTATCATTGGGTGTTTGTACCAGAACATGATGTATCTTAGTTCTTATTTTTTCTCCCATTACCTCTGCACCCTTCACTCCCTCCACCCTTCCTTATTTTAATGACTTAATTTAATGATCCACTTTGACTGCATCTTTGAACAAAAATATAATTGGTCTTAACAATAATTTTATTTATTTATTTATTTAGGTACCGGGAATTGAATTTGGGACCTTGTGCTTGCGAGGCAGGTGGCAGAACCACTGAGCTAAATACCCACCCAATAATTTTGCTAGCATATCACTGTTTCCCTCCCAGATGGTAGCTGCATTCTATTTGCTTTGGTTACATATGGCTCTTTAAAGTTAGTTGTAGCATTCTTTTGATTTCATTCACTCTTTCTAAAGAGAAATTTTAAAAATTTATGGGTAAGTTTCAAAGTTGTCTCACTTCAGATTAGGTCTGTATTAACTGCTATTTCCTCAGGTCTGTAGTTTGGAAGCAATTCATTTACTGTAATGCATTTTTTTTTCTTTTTGAAAGATTGGCAGAATCTATCTGGTAGGGAACAATGAGCTGAATATGATGAAACTTTTCATTTTGTCCAGCTTTTTATTATCTATATCAATGACATTTGTCAGGTGACATAGTTATATTTATGCCTCAAGACCTTATTAATAAAGAAAGAGTTTGGGGTGGATAGTTATCAATTGATTTAGGGTATCTGGTCCACTTCTAACAATTTCCATGCTCTAAGTTTTCTTTTGCTGAAATATAAAAATAAAGGATGTCCATATGTATAATGCAATTGTCTCCTTGACTTCATAAATATATGCTCTTTATCTGTTAGTCTTTATTTTAATCTTTAGTTCTATCATATGGTAACAAGTGCCATGGGATTTACTGGAGAAAGTACTGCTAAAAGAGCAGGAGTCAGTATTTATATCTCTGTAAATGGAAATAGTTCAAAACTTTATGTAAGAATTCCTTTTTAAGGAGCTGCTGACCACTTAGAGAAAAAGAGGGAAAAGGCAAAAGGACAGAAAACAACACCACACCCACACCCCAAGCCACAAGTCCTGAGTGTCAGCAGCAGGCACAAGTGGCCTCCAGAAATCCTTTTTCCTGAAGGTGTTGCCTGAAGGGCACACAGCTGCCTGAGGCAAAGTCCCTACCTTGCAGCCTTCACATGTGATGACTCCGTAGTGGATCCCGGAGGATTTATCGCCACAAATTTTGCATGGTATCACTTCAATTTGTGCTGAAAGGGGAAAACAGACATGTTGAGTTTACAGTGTTGTCTTCCTTTCACCGTATGCAGCCCTCCAGTGATGCTGTGTTTGAAGATCCTGGGGTGGCAGTGGTGGTGTGGAGTTATCCATTCCTATGTGAATGATTTCCCAAGTCTTCTAAGTGAAAGGACAACCCTTTACCATTGCTATTTGTTTTCTTCTCAAACTAAAAAAATAACGAGAGACCAGAAGTTTTCTAAACTCTTGCCTTCAGTATTTTCTGCATTTTAAACTTAAAATTGATGCAAACCCCCTTGAACTCATGACTTTTGATTTCTTATTTTGCATTTGAAACATTAAGTCCCTAAGAGGTCTCGCGTGATCTTATCTCAATATATTAAATAGTAAAGGAGAACGAGGGCATGTGTGTTTGTGTAGTAGCTTTATACATTATGTGGCATGCTGATTACTTGTGGAAATGTTAATGGATCCATCCAATGTATAGGAAGCATGGTTAATATGTCCACTAAGATACTGAAGACTGATGACAGAGAATAAGATACAGTGATGCTTCTAATAATATAATTAATGATACAAAGTTAAGACGTGGAGAAATCAGAGAAAAAATAATAACTTGTTGGTACTGAGCATGAATGTTATAGGAACCAGAATAGTTTCATTGGAGGTGAAGACATTTCATTTTGAAGACTATGGAATTTGATTAGTCTGAAAGCAGCCAAAGGGTACTGAATGCAGAAGAGTGGATGTCTGGGGTGATTGTGACTGGTAACAGTACAGCGCTTGGCTGTAAAGAAAATATGGGTCACACGGCTACATACAGGGGTGGTGCCAGATTTTGGATCTCCTGGGGTCTGGCAGAATAGTTTTCTCTTCATCCCACCTGCCATAAAAGATGATCAAAGTAAACAGGCTGAGTGATGAAAGATGTGGTTTTGTTAAGTTAGAAAGACAAGTTTGGCAGGCTAATCAGAAACAAGCAGAAACCAACTAAAAGCTATTGCTAACTGTGAGTGTTTGGAGATGAAATCATGGATTACATTAGTGTTAGGAACCATGGAGAGGAAAAAGTAAGTATAAAGGTAGTGGAAAGGTGGAAGTGAGATTATACGATGAAAGAAAAACTAACACAGATAAAGAATCGAAGGTGACTTCTAGCTCCCCAGTTTTGAAAGCAAGATAAAGTAGTAAATTAAAAAAAAAATGGGGATTTGCAGAATATGACAGGGTATAGGATTTCCATTTTTCATGTGTGCCATTTGGTGTGATGTCTTGTAAGCATCTGCACATAAAACCCATTGGAAAGATGATTTCAAGTCATCATTTTAGAGGTTATGTAGAATGTAGTAATTCCTAAGTCTTTAATTGTATTTTAAGAGTTGTTAAAATTATGCTTGAGGAATTTAAAGACCCAATCCAAAAATGGGCATCTGAAATGAAGAGACATTTCTCAGACAAAGAAGTAGAAATAGCAAATAAATACATGAAAAAATGTTCAACATCACTGGTCATTTGAGAGATGCAAATGAAAACAATGCTGAGATTCCACCTCACTCCAGAAAGAATGGCTGCTATCATGAAATCAGCCAATAACAAATGCTGGCAGTGCTGTGGGGAAAGAGGAACCCTGCTCCACTGCTGGTGGGAGTGTAGACTGGTGCAAGCATTGTGGAAATCAGTATGGAGATACCTCAAAGAACTAGGACTGGAAGTCCCATTTGACCTTGCTATTCCACTGCTGGGCATCTTCCCCAAAGAATTAAAAGAATCACACCACAGTGATATATGTGCATCCATGTTCATAGCAGCACAGTTTGTGATAGCTAAAAGTTGGAAACAGCCCAAATGCCCATCAACTGGAGACTGGATCAAGAAAATGTGGGTTTTTTTTTTTATAAAATGGAGTACTACTCAGCCATAAAAAATGAGAAATTAGAGACATTTATAGCTAAATGGATGCACACTGAGGCAATACTCTTAAGTGAAATAAATAGGACACACATGTATAAATACTGAATAGCTTCTCTAGTGTGAGAAACTGAAAGTGTAAATAAGGACTAAAATGTATAATAGATAATGTGAAATAGGAAGAAAAGGGGCAAAGGGGAAGGAAGTGGGAGGGCTAGGGGAAAGGAAAGAAGGGAATGGAATTAATATGAGAAAATGGAAAAATAGGAATAAAATCTTTGTCAATAGGGAGGAATGGAGGGTTTGAAGGGAGGGCTGGGCAAGGGTGAAAAATAAGAACCAAGAGAGATTATGTAAAGGTGCAAATTTGCATTTATGAATGTCATTATATTGTATACCTAAAATGTACCAATGATTAGAATGAATAGTCGATAATGCAAAATAAGAAGAAAAGGTCCAAAGGGGTAGGGGTAGTGGGAGGGGCAGGGGAAAGGAAAGAAGGGAAAGGAAAAATGCTGAGAAATGGAAAAAAAGGAAATAAAGACTTTGTAAATAGGGAAGGGTGGAGGGGGTGAAGGGAGGGCTAGGAATGGGGAAAAAATAAGAACCAAGATGCACCATGTAAAGGTACAAGTTCCCAATGAGAAATGTAATTGTGTTGTATACCTAAAATGTATCAATAAAAGAATTTAAGAAAAAATAATTATGCTTGAGGAAAAACAAAGTAAGAACACAATTTTGAATGCCTAGAACACTGGCAAAAAAAGCTAATGATGAAAAACATCAAAAGAGGTAGTCACTTAAAAATACTGATTAGATTAAGTATTTCAGTCTGCTTCTGCTTCTTTAGCTTTTGGATTACTTGAACTAGTGTTTGTTTTCAAGGTTTTGTGTTAGGGCTGGGAATTCAGCTCGGTGGTTTTGCCACCTGCCTTGCTAGCGGAAGTCCCAAGTTTGATCCCTGGTACCAAAAACAAAACAAAACAAAACAACTACAAAAAAGATTTTGTGTTAGGGAAAGATACTAGATTTAATGTCATACTCTTCTGTCCTCTTGGATTAAAATCTTAAATCTATTAGTGATCAGGGGCCATTATGAAGATAGAATCTCTGATCTTATGTTTCTGTTATGTTTTCTGCTTTATAAATATAAAGCTTAGCTGACAAACTTCATAGACTTGTGAGATTCAAGTGAATATTTGTAAATAATAAAGAGCTATAAAATGTCTTCACCATCAGCATTACTGTTGACTAGTTTTTCTAATGCTCTTGGACAAAAAAATATGACAAACCACATCATTAGTCCTTTATTAAAGATCTTGTAGTTTTCTAATAACCTAATGAATGACACTATGAGTTATTTTCACTATGAACTTTTTTAGCTATAACCTTTCAAACAGATTATTTATCATGATTACAAAACTGACTTAACAAAATCCCAGGTATCCATTGTACATTTTTTATCTTATATGATATTAACACAGAGGTTCTCTTTGAATAAATTACTCCCCAGGGAGTAGCTTACACGTAGGGTGAATCTGCTTCAATAAGTTCTTAATTATAAATTGATCTAACTTTAAAGAAAATGAAAATAGAGGTAATTTACCCCCTGGGGTGGGAGAAGATGTTTTTGAAAGACACAAAGGTTATTTTATACAACTTTGGAAATACAGATGAGATAAGGAAGATTCGGTAGAGCACCTGCATATTTATACATATTTATAATCCTGGCTCAACATGTAATCCTGAAGAGCTATAAACATTTTAACAGCATTTTTTAAAGATAAAGAAGCCACTTAAAATGTGTGTTGAGTGTATAGCAAGGGGATATAGGTTTGGAAATCTTATGACTACTTTTTACTCACTTTAGCAGAATAAATCATCTGAAGTTTATTACAGGTGAAGATAAATTTAGACTATTTAAAGTAATAGTCGTTTTCTTTTTCTCTTAAAAAGTAAACTTCTCTGAGCTACAGCTTTATAGTTCATATTCTGTGTTTCATACAGTACATCTTTAAGACAGAGTATTTCAGACACTAATTAGGACAACAGATCACACTAATGCTCCAGTGTTTGCCATTTCTAAATGTCTTGCTATTACACCAGGAGAGCCTCCTGTGAAACTGTCACACAGTGAATACAGCCCTGGAAACATACTATATGTCATCATTTCAGGATAAGTATATTGGAAAGGTTTGGTATCTTGGACCTCACCAGCATTGACAACAAAGAGAGATGGAAACTAGGAAGGGAGTTTGACTTTTGTACTTTTCTTGACTCCTGGATTTATTCATACATAGTATTCCTTGAGAGACACACTTAGAGGAGTTGAAATGCCCTAGAGATGGCTTGAGATTTGCTCATTTTTCATTTTGTCCATATCTTACATATTCCAATCATATCTTCCTATTGGTAAGCTTTTGTAGAGACTATTGTTAAGATTTTACTTACCAATTTAGTTTTGCTTATAAAAGCAACGATACATAGGTTTTCCTCTTTTTGAAACAATATTCTCACCATTTCTGGGTCATGAAAGATTTAAAAAAATGTGATGCTGTCCCTATACTAAAATGATTTATGAAGTACAATTGACAAAATGTCCCAAGAGTTGGCCGGCAGATCCTACTCAACAATTACGGAGCAGTCAAAATTTATCTACCTCTTTGAAGATACAAATTCTCTTTCCCTCTACTCCCTGAAGGTCCTTTCCTTGCTTAATATCTTGCGCCACAGTCTTGCACAGAGTCACCAAGTTTCAAGTCTTCCTATTTATCAACATTTACACATTTTTCATTCTCCCCGCTCTGACCTCTAGTGGTGACAACAGGCATTGAGGTTAGATAAACTAAGCCAGGCTAATGAGTTAACTAGAACATGCATCACTCTGGTGCCCCAAATACCTTAACTCTTGTGACATTGAACCTTGCAGGTGCTTTCTGGTTGGAAGAACTACTTTTCTGGCTCATGGTCTTGTGCTCTTTTTTGCCATCATTCCAACTCTTTCACTACCTGTTCGTGTTTATGTTTGGGCTTCTAAGTTGGGACAGGGATAGAGTCCTGCTTCTTTTTTTGTTTTTCAGTGGGATATAATTTTCTTTCAGTAAAAACATGAAATTTGACATACTTCCTTCTACAGAAGAGATTTTAAGCAATACTGATTTTTCATATTTGGAGTGAGAAGAAATCAGAATCATGATTGGTAAAGGGTATGCACTTTGGGAAAGGCTCCCAGGTGATTCTGGTATTATACAAGCTCCCCAAAGGAATTAAATGAATCAAATTATTTGCTAGGAATTCTCTTTACCTGGTGAACTTCATGAAAAGGCCAACAAAACAAAACAAAATAAACACAACAACAGCAAAAGGCAAAACAACACAACACCCTCGCCCAAAGCCAGACATGATGGCACATGTCTGTAATCCCAGTGCCCTGGGAGGCTGAGGCAGGAGGATTGCAGGTAGAGTCCAATCTGGGATAGCTAGCCACTTAGCGAGATCCTGTCTCAATAAAACAAAGAATAAAACCTCCATACAGGAGACAGGTCAGAAGTGAAAATTCTAAGGAATGACCTCTGTTTCTTGCATTTGATTTGGGGTTATATTGCAGCATCTTTTGTTTTCTGGTTGTTTATTCCCCTTAAGAGGAAGAAGAAGCATTTACCAGGTTGAGTCCTAGGCTTTGCACATTGTTCCTGGACACAGCACAGGCTAAATTCCTGGACACTTGGTTTGCCTGTTTCTGTTTCCCATAATTTTGCAGTTATGCTAAAAGTGGACAGAGCAATTAAATCTCTTAATGTCTGAGTGAAGCACAATTTACACATGTAAAAGTTTCCAATAAAGATGACTATTTTGGTTAAAAATCCTTTGCAGATGGTCTCAGTAGACCAAGTTGTATCTCATCTACCCAAATTGTATCTCATCTACCATCTGTGACAAATCCAAGTTAAAATCTTTGTTTGTATTCTTTCCTTCTCTCACTGGCAGACTGATAGTATCTACCTCTATCAGGTCCAAAATCATTTAATCTCATATAACAACAAAACCAAAGGACAACGATGAAGCAGGTATTCCTGAGATCTGCTACAGCTGCAACTGTGATTCATCAGACAATTGTGGGATGCAAGTGTGGAAAACAGACCCATAAAGAAAGAAAACTTGACCTTTGCTAGCCCTCATATCATGCTTGATAGTGATTCTTTTCTCTTTGAAATGAGAAATCTTGCTGTTTCCCAGGCTGCATTTGAACTTGAGATCCTCCTTCCTTAGCCTTCTAAGTAGCTGACATTATAGGCATGTGCCGGTGTGCCCAGTTTAGATGGCGATTCTAAAAGATTACTGACATTGGGCCAGGATGTGTCCATGTACATATCTCATCAGCACAGAGAGCATCTTAATGCAAGTGCCCTCCCCAAATGCCCAATATGACGCATGAAGTTAAATACATTCTAACCTAACACTCTCACATCTATCAACATTTGAACTCTCCTCTTTACAGAATCTTCTCTGTAATACTCTAGGTGGTGGGCTCTTTGAGCCTTCTGTTCCATTTGATTGATTGATAGAGAGCTCTTGAATGACTTACAGATGCATTTAGTTTTATATTGCTATGATTCCTTCTACTGCATGTTAATGAAGTTAGATTAAACAATTAATTACTAGCATTTGATAATGACAAAAAGTGTTTTTTCAAGCCATAATCTGTAGGATTACAGATTTATCTCTCAGAAGCATTTACTGCCACAGAGTCCCTTGCTCATGCTGACATGAGCAAGGTCTGAAACATGAGACCAACAAATAGTCATTGAAAGCATTTACAAAACTCTTCCCTTATTCAGTTTTGCTTTTCATGGTTTCAGTTACTCAAGGTCAACTATAATCTGGAAATGTTAAATGGAAAATTCCAGCAATAAGTAATTCATCACTTTCAAATTGCTTTCCATGCTCCATCCTACCCAGAGCCCTTGGCCCACAGTATCCACACTGTATATGGTACCTGCCTACCAGTCACTTAGAAGCTGTCTCTAAGAGCTGGCAGTTATTAGATTGACTGTGATGCTGTCAGTATATTGTCATAATTGTTCTATATTACTACTGATTGTAGTAAATATTTTATTGTGCCTAATGATTAAATTAAACTTTATCATAGATATCTACTTGTAGGAAAAAGCAGTAGATGTAGGGTTTGGTACGATACAGTTTCAGGTATCCACTGAGTGGGGGTTTTGGAATGTATCCCCCATGGATAAGGGAGGGATGACTATCCTGATAGTAAGTTAAATGATTCTCTTATCAGCAAATTAAATCACTATAAGTTGTAGTGATTTTAAATGCATAACTTATGAATTGATGCCCATTAAACACCTCTTGTCTTGTCAATGTTCTAATCATAATGAGATAATATATGTGTAGGACTCAATGTTATTCAGGTTGAGAATAGCTCATGACTTCTATGACCACTCCATGTGGTCCACAGACCAGGGGCTGTGGTATAACCTTGTTACATGTTAAAAATGCAGACTATCCAAATGAATTTTAGGATTGCTTTTTTCTAGTTTTGTGAAGAATGTTATAGTATTTTGATGTGTAGGTTATTTGTTGTAGGACGGCCATTTTTAAAATATTAATTCTGCTAATCCATGAACTTGGAGGTCTTTCCATCTTCTAGTGTCTTCTTCATTTCTTTCTTCAGTGTTCCAAAATTTTCGTGGTATCGATTTTTCACTTCCTTGATTAGGTTTTTTACTTCCTTGATTAGACTGATGCTTAGTTTTAATTTTTTTTCTGAAGCTATTGTGAATAAAACTATTTTCCTGATTTCTTTCTCAGCTAGCCTGTTATTAGTACACAGAAGCTATTGATTTTTAATGTTGATTTTCTATTCTGTTACTTTGTTGACTTTATCTGTCAGCTCTAAAAGTCTTTTAGTGGACTCTTCATGGTCTTGTACTTATAGGACCATATCATCTGTGAAAAAAGATGATTCTAAAATCATATGAGAACACAAAAGACCCAGAATGGCCAAAGCAATCCTAAGTAACAACAGCATGACTGGAGACATCACAATGCCTGATTTCAAATCATACTACAGAGGCACAGTAAAGAAAACAGCATGGTACTGGCACAAAAATAGACATACAGACCAAAGGAGCAGAATAGAGGACACAGAAACAAACCCACATGCCTACAGTCATCTGATTCTGGATAAGTTACAAAAAGTTTATGTTGAAGAAAAGATAGCCTCTTTAACAGATGTTGCTGAGAAAACTGAATATCCACTTGTAGAAGGATCTAGGTATAAGAACTGAAACCCTGAAACTGTTAAAATAAAATATAGGAGAAATACTTGAAGGCATAGGCACAGACAAAGACTTCCTGAACAGGACTCTAATAGCACAGGAAATAACAAGAATCAACTAATGAAATACTGTCAAATTTAAAAGTTTCATCACAGCAAAGGAAACAAAAAACAGAGTGAAGCTATAGCTGCCTATGGGATAGGAGAAAATCTGTCAACTATGCTTCTAACTGAGGATTAATATCTAGAATATATAAAGAACTAAAAAAACCTTACTACCAAAAAATCAAATATCCCATCAACTGATGGGAACAAGAATTGAACAGATTCATCTCAAAAGAAGTACAAATAATTAATAAGTATGTGAAAAAAATGTTCAAAATCTTTAGCCATTCAAGAAATGCAAATCAAAACTACACTGAGATTTCACATCACCCCAGTCTGAATGGCTATCATCTGAATGAAAAAAAACAGTAAATGTTGGTGAAGCTCCAGGGAAAAAGGAAATCTACACTGCTAGTGGGAACATCAATTAGTGTAGGCACTATGGACATCAGTATACAGGTTCCTCACAAAACAAAAAACAGAGATACAAACTGATCCAACTCTACTACTGCTTGACATATAACCAAAGGAATTAAAGTCAGTGTACCACAGAGATACTTGCATACCCATATTCATTGTGGCATAATATACAATAGCCACAGCCTAGGTGTCTGGAACAGATGAGTGGATAAAGTGTGCTAGTGTGCTATGTGTACATAATGCAGTATTTTACATCCATAAAAAGAATAAAATTTTGTCATTTGCGGCAAAAAAGGGTAGATCTGGAGATCATTATATTGAGTGAAATTAACCTGTTGAGTGAAATAAAGATAAATACCACATTCTCTCTAATATGTGGCATATGAAAAGATGACATTATTAGACAAGGAGAAAAGACTGGGGGAGGGTTGTAGGGGGCAGGTAATAGTGGGGATGAATCTGATCAAAATACATTACTCACACTGAAACTTCCTCACTGGGAGGACGGTGAGTAAGGGGAAGTGAAGGGAGAATGATTACATGATTAAAGTCATGTACATGTACAAATCTGCCAAAATGAAACCTATTAATCTGTATGACCAATATGCACTAATGAAATGTGGAAAAATGCAGACTATTAACTTGCACCTAAGACCTAAGACCGATTGAAGCAGAATTTGCTTTTAACAAGCTCCCCAAGGAAGCACCGTTTTATGACATTCAGGTAATCGTAGTTATAGCTATTCTGAGAACTGATGGGATCTTTAATTTTCCTGGCTTTAAGATTAAAAACTTGGACTGGGGATTTATCTTAGTGGTTCCGTCTCCTGCCTTGCAAGCACAAGGTCCTAAGTTTGATCCCCAGTACCAAAAAAAAATTAAATAAATAAATAAAATTAAAAATTTATGGATCTGAAATGAACAGACATTTCTCAGACAAAGAAGTAAAAACAGCAAATAAATATATGAAAAAATGTTCAACATCACTGGTCATTTGAGAGATGTAGATGAAAACAACACTGATATTCCACCTCACCCTGCAAAGAATGGCTGGTATCAAGAAATCAACCAGTAACAAATGCTGGTGGGGCTGTGGAGAGAAAGGAACCCTTCTCCATTGTTGGTGGGAGTGCAGACTGGTGCAACCACTGTGGAAATCAGTACGGAGATACCTCAAAGAACTAGGACTACAGGTCCCATTTGACCCAGCTATTCCCCTACTGGGTATCTTCGCCAAAGAATTAAAAGAATCATACCACAGCGATATATGTGCACCTATGTTTATAGTGGCACAGTTTGTAATAGCTAAATCTTGGCAACAGCCCAAGTTCCCATCAACTGGAAACTGGATAAAGAAGATGTGTTTTTTTTTTATAAAATGGAGTACTACTCAGCCATAAAGAATGAGAAACTAGAGACATTTATAGCTAAATGGATGGATATTGAGGCCATACTCTTAAGTGAAATAAATAGGACAAGCATGTGTAAATACTGAATAGTTTCTCTAGGGTGAGAAACTGAAAGTGTAAATAAGGATGAAAATGATTCAAATGAATAATTGATAATTTGAAATAGGAAAAGGTCCGAAGGTGTAGGGGTGGTGGGAGGGGAATGGGAAAGGGAAGAAGGGAAAGGAAAAATTATGAGAAAGAGATAAAAAATGGAAACAAAGTCTATGTAAATAGGGAAGGGAAGGCTAGGAATAGGGAAAAAATAAAAACTAAGATACATTATGTTCAGGTACAAACACCCAATGATAAATGTAAAGGTATTATATACCTAAAATGTACCAATAAATACAAAAAAAAACTTTATGGGACCTGGAAAAGCAGTTTCTATTGCCTTTTAGACATTTCCTTTTGTTCATAAAGGCAGCATAAAGGACAATTGGAGAGTTAGAAAAAAAATCCCCCAAATCTCATCACTAAGTGATAAGACAGAGGAAAGAGGAGCTGGCATATTGTGGGAACATCTTGCATTATTATAATTAACACCTAGTACACCAGGTTCCTTTGCAGATTGCACTAGCATCTCCTTCACAATCCTAACACAGCTTGGTAATGGCTCTTCCTGTGCTGCAGACTGTCTTGGTGTTGTGGCTACAAGTTTACTTTCTGGATACTAAGCATAAATCTACTGCATTAAAAAAAAACTACTCTTGAGAAGATTTAAAAAATACAGCTTTTCATTTTAAAAATTAAATCCTATAAAGTTTCCTCTTTTTTTTTTTTGATAGAGGTAAGGAACATCAATTTTTTTCCCCAGCTACTCCTGGTAATTCTGGAAATGCAACATTGGAAAAGCTGCCCCATCTCATTGAAGCAGATTAGTTAGCACAGAGTTCAGTACCCGTAAAGGATATTCGTGGCATTTCTTTCATCTCTCCTAAGGCTGTCCTGAGACATGCTGATCCAAAGTGTGGTCCCTGGCAAGAGCACCAGCATTGCCTGGCTGCTTGGTAAGAGTGTAGATACTCAGGTCATGCCCTGTTCCTACAAAACCAGAATCTGCAATGTAATGATGTGTCTACGATTCAACCAGTTAGAAAAGCTTTAGAAGCTCCCTAAGACAGGAAGGCAAGGCATCCTACAGTTTACTCTGAGGATGTCTCCTCTAAGCCTCAACTCTCTGTGAAGAAAATTTTATTAAAAAAACAAAAACAAAATACCCATGTGTACTCTACTTGATAGCTAATTTATCCAGTTACAAAAAGAAAAATACAGTAATTATTTTGCTTCAGTGGGTAAAACTTGTCCCTTTTTAGCTCCTTTTTTTCTTAGCTTTCTTTTTTTTAGCTTCTTTTTTCCCCCTTTCTACTCTCCATCTAGTTGAAACCTTCAACAGGAAGCTCATGATTGTGCAGCACGAACTCAGTGAAGGAGAGGAGGGATGGAGGAACTTACAAATTACATCCCACAGAGGACTCTGAATGACAAGGCAGAGTTTATTCCTTGGAGACTAATTCAAAAAGAGCAAAACACCTCTCTTCACCATGTACAGGAATCTAATAACCCCAACGAATGTAAACATTGTAGGTCAGAACATGAGCTAAAACAAGGGATATCAACAGGAATGAAAAAAGGGGGAAAGAGAATGTGGGGGAGGGAACAGGAAGGGGATTAAAAATAAAAAGAAAGAAGGATGCTGTAATATGCACATGTAACCATTTCCCGAGACGACTATAAACTATGAACTGCAAATGTACAAATAAAATTTAAAAATTAAAAAAAAATGAATACCTGCCCCCACAACAAACTATGAAACAAAGAGATAAAGGGCAATCTAAATAAAAGAGTTATTCTTCTCTTACTGTATAAATATCAGTTCTTCCCAAACCAATAAATTAACAGAATTCTTATTAAAAAAAATTGCCTTTTGGAAAAATGGAAAATGTACATGGTTTTCCTATGTTAAAATCACAGGGCATTAAGAGAGTAAAGAGACAAGTCACAGAATTGCTGAAAAATTGTAAAACACATATCTGATAACAAGGTATGCATTAAAACCATGCAAATAATGATTGAAATTGAAGAAAAAAATGGGCAGAAAACCTGAAGAGATTTCATGAAAATGATGTATGAATGGTAAACAAGCATATTAAAGGATACCAAATATCATGTGTCATTAAGGAATTGTTAACTTACACAATGAGGTACCACTGTACACCTTTTAGAATGACTATAATCTAAAATCCTGGCCATGGCAAATTCTGGAGAAGATGCAGAACAAAAGAAATGGTCATTTGTTGTTAGCAGGAATGCAAAATGGTATACCCACTTTGGAAGGCAATTTGGCAGTTCTTACAAAGCTAAAAAGTCTTAATTATTAGTCTTAATTATGCTCCTAGGTATTTATCAACTGAGTTGAAAACTTGTGCTCCCTAAAAACCTTGCACATGCATATATAACATTATTTATAATTGCCCCAAACTGAAAACAACCAGGATGTCTTTCAATAGGTGAACAGACTAACCAACAATGGAATATTCCAATAGTGGAGTATCATTTGGCAATACCAAAAAGAGCTACCGGGCTATAAAGAGACATGGAGGAAACTTAATGCATATTTCTAAGTGAGGGAAGACAGTATAATTTCAACTACACAACATTCGGGAAAAGGAAAATTATAGAGACAGTAAAAAAAAGTCAGTGGTTGCACAGGTTTGAGGAGGGATTGGAGAATGAGTATAAAAAGCACAAGAAATTTTTAGACTTATGAACTTATCATATGTGATACTGTAATGATGGGGATACGTCATTGATATCACCACAAATATAGAAGGTTATAAGAAGAGTGAACATAAGTCCAAACAATGGATTATTATTAATAATAATGTATCAGTATTGGTTCATTAGTTGTAACAGTTGTAACATGCTGGTAAAATATTAATAATAGAAGAAATTGTGTATTTGGTGCTATTAGGTGTAAAGAAAATCTATGTAATATAAGATAGTACTAAAATGGCTATTATTTATTAAAAAATTAGTTGTATGACTTCTTTCCCTGGAGGTTTTGAGGATCATATGAGACAACCTAGCAAAGACAAGCAATACTTTTAAAAAAATTCAGCAAACGTCTTTTTATTTTAAATCATAGAGATATCCAAAACCAAATTTCTGTCTGCAAAATGAATACTATTGCTATACAGCCACACACATCTAAATAACCAGGATACAGAGCAGATAGATGACTGTTGAATGAACCTGAAGGACGGAAATGATAATTTCAGCTGAGGGAAGCTGGGAAGGTTCAGTGTTGAGATGGCTTTTGATCCAGGTTTTGGAAAGCAAGCAGGCTTCAAGTAGTAAATATGTAGGGAAAGGGTAAACACAAAATTGGTGACTAAAGATTGAAAGAGGAAAATCCAATTACAACAGTAAATTTCCAGACTAGTAAAGTATTTAAACTTAATTTAGGGTGCATATTAATGGGGTTAAATGCAAAATAAATAGTAGAAGATGCTTCCAGAATGATCAACTAACCACACTTTTATTTGTAATCACTCATATGTCCAGTTGACTGATATGAAATTAGCATGTTTTTCTGCAAAAAAATGATGCCATATGCAATTTCACATTAGTCAGTCTAGTATTATTATTCATTGTGTTCTAAGATATTTTTCCAATAGTGCATGTTTTTCAAGAATATTTAAAAAGACCAATGATATAGGAATATGTTTGATAAGCAAAAAGAAAGTCATTAAATTATGTATTTAGAGTCACACAATTCAAAGGTTGGAACATTAACTGTATAACTACAGAGAGAGAGAGAGACTAAGTAATGAAAGAAGTTGGGGTGGAAAGCACTTATTTCTCATTAATAGAAACTAGACCATTTCTGAAATTCTTAGCACTGATCAGGGAGTTTGAAAATAAGCAAATATGTTTGTCTGGATGGTGGCAAAGAAAGACTAAGTCTCTTGAAGTGAATTTACGAAAGACAAGTTAGGACTCTAGAGAAAAAGGAAAAGGATGCATTCTAAAATAGTGATCTGGATCCAATTTCAGTGCCTTCGATCTTGAACAAAGAGATCCTGTAACATACAGGTGACACCCTATCTTATCATATTTGGTCAAATTATTGCTCCTCCATTAGGATGATGTCCACACAAGATCAGAATGTTTGTAACATATTAACATTTCTATTCCTAATCTCATGGTAATTTTTAAAAACTGGCTCATAGCCTCTTATAATTGTCTTGGGTTAAAAAAATAAAGAGTAGTATTATTTGTCACTTTTTCACATTTACACTTTTGTTTTTTTATGTAACCATAGCAACAAATAATTAAATAAACTACAGAACATAGGTAAGATGTGTGTGTATGTGAAAGAGTGTGTCTGTATCTGAAAAAGAGAAAGAAAATATGACACCAGTGATTTTTTTTTTGACACCAGTGATTTTTAAACAAGTTCAGATTTTTAGAAACTGATTATTTGGATTATCTACAAGAGTTTTGATTGTTTTTAACCCACATAATGCTACAATGGGTAAATCTATTGCAAACTCTTGTGCTGAAAATTACATTATTATATTATATATGCTCAATTAACCTTAGAATTTGGCCTCTGTTGAAATATAAAGAAATTATAGAGTTGGAGAGCCAATTTTAATTTTTATTTTACCTCTAGAGACAAAAAGAGTTCTAAAGTTAGAGAAAGGCATGTTTGGGCTTAGTCCATCATTACATATATGGCCTTTTTAGAGAAGGAGACATATAAAATACTAAGGAAAGTTTTCTCACCCATTTTCAGCGCCAGAAATTATTTCATGGGTAAATAATCATCTGGGATTCACTGCAGAAGCTCTGCCTTATAATTTTACCCCTTGCTAAGCACCACAAAGGCCCATTGTCAGTGTGGGACTGAGGCCGGGCTTAGTCACCCAACACATGTAGAATTAGTTATAGCTCCTCAAAGACTGAAGTGTCTGTTCTGCTGATACTGCACACTTTCTCTAAAGAGATTATTGGCATAATCCTAAATAGTATAGGACCCGAGCTATCTTATTTTTGAGCTCATCAGATCCAGCATGCTGCACATAATCCCTAACAGCTTTATTCAGTGTTCATGTAAGCTGGCAAAGTTATTGTAGGAACATGATGACCAAACCTTCTCATTCCTAGAGACAGCATCACTTAGTGTTAACAGTCTCAAAGAGTATTGAGAATAAATGATTTCCAAATTCCACTTGACAAATTTCCTCCCTTTGAACTGTATTTCTCCTACAAGAAAAAGATTCATAACCACTGTTTGACAGTCAATAACAACATTTGAATGAGATGCTTATGGTCTATTTGTTAGCTGTGTTTCTTGTGCAGTAATTGGTACCCAGGGAATTTTGATGCTACCAGTTGCACTGAACTGGTGGGATAAAGTTTTGTTCTTTATTTTCTACTTTGTTTACAGTTTTGAATCACTGTAAAGCAACAGAAATATTAATTTTGGTGAAAATATTAGAGAAAAGACAAGTACAAACCAGAAATCGCTTGGCATAGCACCAAGTATTCTGTAGTAATAACAATAAAAAACTTGTACCTTCAATTTAGGATATCCCTTTGAATCACATTGAAATTTAAGGAAAAAAGTGCTCTTTGCAAAACCTAAGAACACATTTGCTGTATATCTCAGTTTTAAAAATGAGTAGTGTTCATATGAATGTGCATATAAACCCCCCACATCAAACACTGTTTCATGTATTTTACAGCAGAAGGCAACTACATGCTTGATTTTTTAAATACCAAGTCAGAGAGAAAGACATTTTTGTTTACTTCTGGGCCTCTGTTAATTGCTATTCAAACCTAAAGAAGATTAGGCACATAGATGTTAATACGCCTGGTCTTATAAATTTCTAAACAACAATAGTAACAGTATCTTGAGTAAATCTGTCAGTAGTAAGGATGAATAGTTGTTTAAAGACTCCACTGATGTCAGACTGCAATCTAGCTGGTAACTGCTTATTTGACCAAAGAAATGTCTAAATACATACATTTGGAAATCAGTGAGTCATTGCACAGAAACAATATCTATTTTTCTAAAAATAGAAGCACCAGGAGGCTCTAATCATTGTGGAAAGATGTAATTCTGCATTTACAAATTGAAAGTTTTAAATTTAGATTTAAAATTTAGTTTGGGCTAATTGCAAGGCTCATATTATAAGCAACCATTTTACAATTTTAATATTTTCAACAGCTACTCTTTGCTAGCCAGTACCACTAGAGAAATGACAATAAGTCATTTTGCCCTGAAATATATTAAAAATACACGCTCAATCCTACCCATATTATGAGACAACATGCGTTGAGTGGACTATGTACTAACTTATAAAAAATTTAGGAGAAAAGAGCTATAATTTACCGTTAATCATCTTTCAATCAAATAGAATTTTTGAAAATGGATGTATTATATGTGAAAAATGTCTAGTATAATATATAAACTAAATTAATTTTTTAAAAATTAGAAAAATCAAATGATTACAACTATAACAATGTTACTGATTACAATCAAAACTACAAAATTGTGGTAAGTACATTCACATCGTTATTCCTAAAGTTAGGATAATATGATCAATGACTACTTGACTTTAATCTCAAAATGTATATACGTGGTAATTCACCTCTGGCTATGACAATATTTATACCTAAATACCTTCTCCAGTGTAAAATTAAGCCTGTTGTTGGTTTATTACATGCATTCCCAAGTCAGAAACTATTTTATTGTCCCCTCGCCTAGCTATCAATTTATTTTTCTGAGAGCTTAGAAATGCTCAATTTCTTACACAAGGATGGTTCATTCAGTTAAACATCAGAAGAGAGAAAAAAATGTAAAACTCACCAGTGGCGTCAGGCTTAGTTTTGAGCTGGTTCTCACACATTTTGACGTAGCAATTAAAAGTCTAACTGAAAACTATCACACTTTTCTCTCGATCTGACGACAGCCCTGTTATACCACGACCAGAATCCTAACAGACTGCATTAATGAGATTAAATGAAAGAGGAGTTAAAGGCATCAACTGTTCCATTTCATTAAGTAAGACTGAAAGGTACTCAGCTGGGGAAGGTGGGAGGGACAATATTGTTTTTTCTTTTTGATACTATGTATTTATTAAAGAATGCAGCATTTGCTAAATTGCAATCAGCAGTTTGAAAATATCATCCCTGCCCAAACTGAATGTACACACATTATTTCTGCACTTAAATCTCCTTTTGTTTTCATCCTGTTGGAAACAGGTCCAATATGTATATGCCAAGAAGGTAACAAGAGTCAACACTGACTATAAGCATGAGTTTCCTTCAGAATTAATTTGTCCTGAATTATTTTGGACTTTTACTGGGGTCTAGGTGTTGAAGGATTGCATAAAGGTACTATCATTTTCTTATTCCCTCAGATATTGGATCACAATGGGCCATGAACTATTTCATAGACCACATAAACATTTTACAGTTGAAGAAAAAAATATCTGCCTTACTGCTGCTGGGGTGTCACAGACTGGGACCCCATAGGGGACCCAGCACCAGGCAGGTCATCGAGCCCCGACCCTGAGGTCTAAGGTGCCTTTCTCCTTGCAGCTCGCCTCAGTGGTCTCTGGTTGTGAAGAAGAAGGACAAAGGCACACGTACAGACGCTTCTGAACTTCAGCCCTTGTCACTAAGAAGGATAAATATGTAGCTATGTGAAAACTGCTCTGACTTCCACTGCAAAAGTCACACTTTTTATGTGACAGCATAATGCTTTTGTAAGTATCAAAACTTTAGCTTTTGCTTAGAGTGGCTGCTACATTGGTTCCATGATGAATCTTGACCTTTCTCCTCACCTCTTACCTCCTGCCACCGCCTTCAGCAGCTCTCATTTTCTTGCACTAATCACTTGGAAACAGTTTCTTGATCTCCTGCCCATCCATTCTTCTCCTTTCTTCTCTTTTTCCTGGCTTACATTACAGTAGAACTCATTCTCTTTCACTACATCCCAAGTTCTCCCTCCCCCCACCATCTTTTTTGAACTTTGATACAAGGTCTCACTGTTGCTGTTTCCTAGGCTGGGCTTGAACTTGTGATTCTCCTACTTCAGTCTCCCAGACAGAAATTATTTTTGATCCAAAGAAAGACAGGGGGTGGTGAGGCAGGTAGTGGAGGTCGGATGTCAATACAGGCATCAGCATAGTATAGCTGAGCTCAGTGGTTCCTAGCTCTGGATGCTCACTGGAGTAACCAAGAGAGCTTAAAGTGTGGATGTGCCAGGATTCCTGTGGAGCCCCACTGATTTGTTGAGAGTGAGGCCGAGGCATCTGGATTTTCATCAATTCTAAAGCATTTCTAATGGGGAAGCTCCTGAAACATCCCTCAGAATCACCAACCAAAACTGAGGGGAAAGAGGAATATACTCTCTAGCTTCACTTGCTTTTAGTTACTGCTTTTAGTTGAGTTTAAAAAAATCACTAATTTTGGAAGTCACACAGCTAAACAATATAGTTTCCCATTAGCTTTGCTATGGATAACACCTTTGACACGTAGGTTATGATGATAATGGTTGCCTATGTTACCTTTCAGGGATTGAAAGCACTTTTGTTGGAACCACTGACTCTTTACCTGGATCTGTTCAAGTGTTTGATCAGTGACCTTTTGACATCAGAGAGCCAAACCCTGAAAACTCTACCCTCAGTTCATGCTAAAGCTGCCATTTCCTGCATGTGCATAAGGTGAAAGCCATGAAGATTGATTCTGTATGCACCAACCACTGATTACTTCACCTCCAGCTACCTTTTTTTGTACCTGAACTCACCCTGCTTCTTTGCGCCGTAAATATCCCCAAACCCTATGATCAGGAGGTAAATTTAAGGCTTAGTCTTCTTTCTTGACCACCTTATGAAAAAAAAATGTTTTCTTTTGAAAGCTCATTGTTTCAGTGTTGTTCTAGAGGCAAATGGGTCTGGTTTTGTAATACAATTACGGACTCAGAACTCTGAGGAGAGGTCTGGAAAGCTATAGTAATTAGTACTTAGATCTTCATTATGATTAGATAAATTTGGGGAAAGTGGAGGAAAATACTTTGGACTTTGAGTTAGTACATCTAGTTGTGAATTCTTGGGTAAGTTACTTAACTATTTCTGAGCTTAAGGCTGCATAACTCTGATATAAGATCATAACACCTGCTCATCAACTCATCAAGGAGTAAATATGAAATTGCTTAACACAGTCTGGAATATATTGGGAAGTCAGTAAACCCAGTGGAATTTAAAATCTGCCTGCATTTGTTTATCTCAGGGATATGCATTTTGGCTGTTTGGTTATCATTCATGCATTTATTCAATATTAATGAATAAATATTAATGTTGTCTTTATTATTTGCATTAATAAGCATTAATGCTCTTTATACTAGTATTAGTGCTATTTGTAATGATGAAGTTTATAATCCAGTATATATTTAAAATCTGTTCAGTTAATCCTATTTATTACCTTTCATTGTCATTGTTAGTTTTCTGAGTAACACTAAAAACAACATTTGCAGGAGGTTTATAGTTAATGTAAATAGAACCATTTAAGGACTTCCTTTAAAAAAAGTTTTGGTAGAAAGAAAACAGGTTTGGGGATACCAAATGTTTTAGGTGTTGTTTAAATATGAAGACATAATTGTCCCCTATGAGCCATTAAAGGTGATTAATCCTAATTTGCTTGGAATAAAATTTACTGGCACTGTTTATAGGGGCTGAAAGTCAAATATCAGGAGTAGAAATTTATACCTTCTCAGGCCTTCTTTTCAATACCTTGTCAATGCCTCTGAGCACTGAAAAATACTCAGCTCTTACACTGGTAGTGCAGGCAATGAATAAGAAAAATTATCAAAACAGAATCCGTGACAACGAAATCCACAGAACATTGTTGCCTAGAAACACAGGGCAGGGTGGACAAGAAAGCTCCCATGTGAGAGAAAACCCAGCCTATGTTCAGGAAAGAAGGGGAGAGGTGGTTGGTATTTCTTTAAAATTTTTAATGTTATTACATCACTTTCCTCCTCAAATCTTTTTGGCCCTATCGGGTCCCCAAAGTAGACTCAAGGTCCTGGTTGGCCTGGCTGCCCCATGCCAGGAGCAGCCATCTTCAGGTACTCAGGCAAAAGCAATCCTTTCCTCTCACTTCTCTGCCTCTTTTGTGCCACTCTCCTCCCTGTTCTCCAAAAGACCTCTCTCACTTGTGCTATGGTTACTCACATTAAATCAGTTCACGAAGACCCAGCTCAATCACACTGCCTCCCAAAGTATCCCCTGACCACCATCTACCTGCAGGGACTTCCACTTACCCTGTGTCTCTACCATTCATTTAGTCCTGGTGTTCTCCATTAAGCCTGTTCACATGCCTACCTTCCACCTGCACGGAAGCTCCTCAGGGATAGAAACGTTCTCTTTGTGGGACTTGTGTCAATAAAATGCCCAGTTTATCAGTGGCTGAGCATATACTTGCTGATTCCCTACAACACTGGGGAACTATACTCCAGTCTCACTGCCTACTTCTATGTGATCTCCTCTGACCCCTCTGTAGACTTGCTTGCTGCTGTTTAGTGCAGATGAAGGGTAGGTTAAGAAGAAAAGCTCTTGCCTTCCTTTTCTCCTTATTTAATCATAGTTTGTTCTAGCATAGGAAAAAGGATATTGGATAAAAAAACCTCTCTTGATTTCCCATTTTTCCTTAATAGTTTTCTTTTCATCCCCTTCACCTGGCATTTAATGGCCACTTTGGATTTTTGTCCCATTAGTTTAGGTCTTTCTCCTGTTGGTAGATTTCTTTTTCTCCAGTTAGCGGTATAACCATTGGACCAGAGAGGAACTTGGACTCTCTCCTGGATGGCTTTCCCTTGGACCCATCCCATTTGAAGCAGAAGCTATAACACACTTTTCACACTAACATGATGCTTAGGAATGTGTCTGCTATCATAAGACATCAAGCTAGTGAGACAGAAAAAAAAATGTACAAAATATCTCCCAAGGATCAGGGGGACATGATGAATGCCTTCCTTAAACAACAAAAAAATCATAACAAGAAGTAGCTTGATTTTATAAGAAATGGTTCTATTTTAGCCCCTGGTTTGCAAAGTATGGCCCCTGGACCAACAAGTCAGCAGCAGCACTAAGACCTTGTTAGAAATGCAGATTCCCAGGCCCTGCTCCAGACCTACTGAATCCAGGCGCTCTGGGGGTGGGGCCCAGCCATCTGTGTTTTCCCCAGCCTCCAGATGGTCCCGAGGCAGGCTTATGTTTCAGAGCTACTGGTTTACAGCATGAGTTTTCCAGTCAGAAGGAGCTACATTTAATTCACAGCTCTGTCACACACTAGCTGTCTGGCTTGGACAAATTATTTAATCTTCAGATGTTTCAGTTTCATCATCTGTTAAATGGTGGTGTTATGGTCAGAATATTTGTGTCTCCCCAAAATTTATACATTGAAATCCTAATTCCCTGATGTGATGGTAATAAGAGGGAAAGTTTTTTTTTTGGGGGGGGGTGGAGGGTGAATAGAAGATGAAGCCAGAGCCCTCATGACTGGAATTAGTGCCCTTAAGAAGAGGTTCCTGGGAGTCACCTCGGCCCTTGTGGTGGGTGGAGACACAGTGAGAAGCTGCCATCTGTGCACTGGGGAGCAAGCCCCAGATAGCAAATTTTTTGGTATGCTAGACTAACCAGCCTCTAGAAGTCAGAGATAGACTTCTGTTCTTTAAAAGACATCAGTCTGTGATCCTGCATCATAATAGCCAAAGGGCACTAACACAGGTGTAAGAATGCCTGCCTTCTAGATAGAGGTGCTGATGAATTTAAAGTGTAAAAATTCTCATACAAGTACTCAGTACAGTCCTGAGCACATAATAAGTATTCAGTAACTGTGAGTTATTACTATGATATTACTTTAGCAAAGAACAGAAAAGGTCCCACACTTTAAAAATGTCTGTTATTTGTCTCTGCACGTTTCTCAAAACTTGGCTGCACATTTAAATCACTTGGGGAGATTTTAAAAAATATCTGATTTCCGAAAGCCTTATGCTAGACTAATTCAGTAAGAATTTTGCAATGTGACACCATGCATTTTTATTTTACAGAGGATACCAAGATGATTCTGATGTGCAGCATAATATACTGTTGTAGTATATTATAATAAGAATTAGGTCAGATAATATATGATAAAGCAATACCTTTCTATACAATAGGTAGTCATTATGCACTTAATGCCTTCATAATCCATAGCAGATGAGTGTGTAGTAGAAAGCAAAGTGCACGTTGTCCCTGTCTTCATAGACTTTGACTTTGCATAGCATCATTTAATCCACATTAGCACTTTATCCTGTCAAAACTGCATTTGTTAAATGAAATACCTGAAGGACAGTTAGGAAAATTAAGTGTATAATTTAATGTAGTAAATGCTGTACTTTCTCCAGAAGGCTGAAAGAATGGGTTAGTTTTGTAAATGCATTATTCATGCTACTGAACACTTATCTTGTGTAGCCCACCAAGAAAACTCTAGCACTTCAATTTTGGTATAGTGCAGAATAGTGACCATTGCATTAACCTAAAGCTAAATTATTCTGGTGACTTAATTTGTAAGTATTTTGACTTTGGTTCAAACCTGTATTGTAAAAATCTTTTCAGACATCCAAGGACTTTCCCTACAGTGCTTCTACTTATTTTTCATTTAAGGGAAACAATTTTTTCTATTGGATAACATTAGGAGTAAAACCCAAAATTCAAACAGCAGAAATCTTGAGCCTTGATTGCTCAATGACTAACACATTCCTCAGTTTCCTTCCAACATTTCAGATTTTAAATGTGAGAAATTAACAGGAGTAACTTCACAGTATCAGGTAAAAGTGGTTCTTTTCATTACATGAATTATTAGATACATAAAATACATAAGGTAGATATTTGGAAACAATCAATTTTTATTTTTATATAAAGTACTGAACATTTTGTATATTAAGAAAACACTTTCTAGTGCAGTAGAAACACACGCTGTTTAAGAATGGAGATCTGAACATTAGGAAATGGCAGAAACATAATCACTTCTTTCATGTTTTAAATTTGATATTTATTTATTTGGCAAATGCTTGTTTGTTGAGTGCATATCCAGTAACTGAATTAAGTACCTTGCCTTATGGAACTTCCAGACCATAAGCACATTAAATAGGAGGAAAAAGACTTTCCCTCTTGTTCAGCATCTCTATTTAGTGACATTCAATGATGGGTACTTTGCAGGACCGCAGGCTTCCCTATCATACTCTCCTGCTGATAATTCTCTGACACATCATTATGACCCCTTCCAGCCAAGTGTCTGTATTGTATCCAAAACTTTGCTGAAATAAAAGCATAATTTCTGTGCTGTTCCATTGATGTATCAGTATAGTAAACCCATCAGAAATGCTATGGGGTTAGTTTGGCATTACTGGAGTTCTGGTGCCCAAGATGACTGCCAATGATTCTACTTTACCTCTAGATTCTTATGGCTTCAGTTAGTAACTTGTCCCATGGCCTTGCTATTGAGCATTTATAGAATATATACATATATATACACACATACATGTATAGATGTATACATATTTATATTGTGTATATACATGCCTTTGCTCTTTAAACACATCTGTATAAAATGAATCCTTATTTGTTTTTGATTGTGGGGGATTTCCCCTATTTCTAATCTGGAAGCTTTGCAATGCTCTAGGAATCTCACATTTATTGCCATTAAAGAAGAAAACACATTTTTTTTTTTTTGGTACCGGGTATTGAACTCAGGACCTTGGGCTTGTGAGGCAAGGAACCACTGAGGTAAATCCCTGTTGAAAACACATATTTAATCTCCTAATAAATCTTTCATGTGGAGACTCAAGCTTACGTAAAGTGACAAACTTCATTGTTATAACCCTCCATTTGGTGGTGAGTTTCAACTCTGCCTAAGTGATGCTCATTCTGCCTCCTTCGAGGCTGAAGGTCATTCTCCTGAGTGGAGGAGACATTGTTCCTAAAACTATGTGTAGAGATCTCTGAGCCTTTCCCAAGGGAATCTTACCTTGAGAAGCGGGCTTCAGATAAGCTGCTTCAGATCAGCTACTTCAGAAACTCACATGTGTTGAAGACTACTCTTATCTGATGTCAGGGGGAAAGCAGCATTGCATGTTACTACTGAATATGCAGCATCACAGGATGAGCTCTGACTGTTTTCATCTGGGAGAAGAGGTTATCAGATGCTGCATTCAGGATCTATATATTATGGTACATGTCTGCAAAAGCTTCATCCGTGCTAGCTTAGAGTTTCCAATTCCTACCTCTCAAGAGTTTTGACTTATTCCGAACTGGAGCTTGGCATGAACATGGGGAAGCAAAAGAAAGCAAGGAAGTATGCTACCGTGAAGCGGAGACTTCAGAGATGAGAGACTCAAAGAAAAGGATAGATTAAAACCTAAAAAGAAAGAAAAGAAAGATCCCAGTGCTCTGAAGGAAAGAGAAGTCCCCCAACATCCTTCCTGCTGATTCTTCCAATATAATACACAGCTGGGCCCACCTTCTCATATCCTGGTTGATACTAACTTTATCAACTTTTCCATCATAGCCGAATTGGGCTTAGTACAATCAGTGACGGACTGTCTGTACGCCAAGAGTACCCCTGGTATCACTGATTGTGTAATGGCTGAAACTGGGAAATTGGGACAGAAGTATCGAGTGGCTATAAGGATCGCCAAGGATCCACGATTTGAACGATTACCTTGCACACATAAAGGGATCTATGCAGATGACTGCTTAGTGGAGAGTAACTCAGCACAAGGGTTACATTGTGGCCGCAGTTGACCGGGACCTTAGGCGGAGAACCCGGAAGATCCCTGGAGTTCCTATCACGTACATTTCTAACCACAGATACAACATTGAGCGGATGCCAGATGATTATGGAGCCCCGCGGTTCTAATTCTTACAAAACAAAAGTTCCTTTGCCTTCCTCGGACCAACTTCCTGTTTTTAGTTCATTGAGCATGGTGTAGTGTGAATTATTATTCACCTATTCGCTCTATTATCAGCCAAGTATGCTTAAATACATTCACTTTTTGATGCTTTTTGAAAATGGTAATTTGTCTACTTTAAAACTTGTTGCATCTTTTTATAAATCAGGTGCTCCAATGGTTGTTCATATAATTTGATTTACTCAACAAATATTTATTAAGTTTATGCTAGGTACTTATTAAAGTGTGTTCCTGTCCTCAAGATGCTTATATAGAAGAGAAAAACATAAATGAATAAATATTATACAATAAGTCGGGTGTGGTGGTGCACCCCTGTAATGCTAGCACTTGGGAGGATCACCACAAAATCTAGGCCAGACTGGGATACAGAGTGAGTTCAAGGACAGCCCGGATTACATAGTGAGACCCTGTCTCAAAAAAACAAAATGAAAACAAAAAAGAGAATGTGGCTTCCCCTTTATAGGAAAAACCCAGAAGGAAGTGTGAATCATTTTCACTTTTATCCCATTGGCTACAAAGTCTAGCTGCAAGAGAGGTTGGGAAAGAGTCTCCAGTCCAAGGACCCAGCTAGAAACATGGATGGTCTCTTACTGTAGAAAAGGGGGGCGTGAGGTTTTTGTTTGCCTGGAGACATATGGTCACATGGTGGGACTGTATTTGACCTGTTCCGATGACTGCCAGGACATTTTTATGAGTAAAACATAGGAAAATTCATGGGGAGATATGGCATATACCCTCATCTGAGAGAGGGCCTTGTATGGCATTTCAAAGGATTTGGACTTGATCTTGAGAATTCTAAAGTAACAGGCAGAATCTGAATACTATAAAAAGATTGATAAGCTTGAATGTATTAAAATTATAGATTTCTGTGCAAGTCACTTTGCTCCTTTAAATGAGAAGCAACTAATCAGAAGTACGGGGAAAGGGTTACTCATGGTTTTTTTTTAAAAAAATTTTAACTTTATTTTTTCATTAGTACCTATTTGTCATACATATTGATCACATTCATCTTGGGGAATTTGTTCCTGTACATAATATATCTTAATTCTTCTTTTCTTTTCTCTTCTCATTCCTCTCCCTTCAATCCCTCTTCCCCTCCCCATTTACAAAAGCTTTGTTTCCATTTTTTTCCTTCCATTCTCTGTAGGTACTCATGTTGATAACAAGTGCAAGCAGGCATAACCATTTTAGACTGCTGTTTGACAGGATCCATTAAAATGAAAATTACTGCTATCCTGACCCCAATTTTTTGGTTGCTTATAAGTATCATATAGGTGATTTACTTTAAAATATCTTAGTATGGACAATGTGATATATATGTGTAAAGAAATATTCACATATTACAAGAAGTATCATATGAAAATGTTTATTGCACAGCTATTTATAATAGAGAAAAATTAAAAGCAACCTAAATGTCCATCAAAAGTGACTTAACTATGGCATGTTGTAAGCACTTAAAAGGAATGAAGTACATTAAGAAAGGGTTGCAATGATTAGAATGAATAATCGATAATGCAAAATAGGAAGAAAAGGTCCAAAGGGGTAGGGGTAGTGGGAGGGGCAGGGGAAAGGAAAGAAGGGAAAGGAAAAATGCTGAGAAATGGAAAAAATGGAAATAAAGTATTTGTAAATAGGGAAGGGTGGAGGGGGTGAAGGGAGGGCTAGGAATGGGGAAAAAATAAGAACCAAGATGCATTATGTAAAGGTACAATTCCCAGTGATAAATGTAATTGTGTTGTATACCTACTATGTACCAATAAAAGAATTTAATAAAGTGAAAAAAAGAGAAAGGGTTGCAAAGGACTTAAACAGACATTTCTTCAAAGAAAATTTTCAAATGGCCTAAAGGTAGATGAATAGATGCTAAATATTACTAATTATTTGGAAACTGCAAACCAAAATGACCAACCCTCTTCTGGAGGCTAAAGAAAGCTGAGGCAGGATAATTAAGAGTTTGAGGTCAGTCTGGGCTACATAGTAAGCCTCTGTCTCAAGAAAGAGGAGGGGAGGGACTGAGTGGGGGCAGAAAGATCACAATGAGATCCCATCTCACACCCCTTAGGATGGCTGCAGTAAAAAAGATGACAAAGATTTGTACAACTTTGAATCCTTGTGCATTGTTAGGAGTGTAAAATGGTAAAGCTACTACACTCTACAAAACAGTATGCCAGTTCCTCCAAAATGAGGTTATTATATGCTCTAGCAGTTATACTTCTGGGTACCCACCCAAAAGAATCAAAAGCAGGATTTAAAATTTTTTTTCATTTTAATTTTTTGGTTTTTTTGAGACAAGATCTCACTATATAGCCCATGCCAGCCTAGAACTTGCTAGGTAGCCCAGGCTGGCCTTGAGTTCAGGACCCCCCTTGCCTCAGCCTCCCAAGAGGTGAGACCCATGTGCTGCCATACCTAGCAAAAGCAAGAACTTAAAGATATATTTGTGAGTAGATTAACCTAATAGCTCTCTTCACCTCTCCTTTCTATCTGAGTCCACAATGGCCCTGCTCAGTCTGTATACCTCAATATTTATCTTTATCAATGGGCTTACTGCCATTATATTGTAACTATTGTCCTGAGTTCTGATCTTCTCCAACTAGGTTGTGAGCTCTTTGATGCCAGAGACTATGCTTTCTTTATTCTTCTCAGTTTTTCTAGTTCATACAAGGGTCTTAGCACAGCACTATCTCAGAGAACCACATTTAATTTAAAATTTTCAAACTGAGGCAGGGGGGATCACCATGAGTTCAAGGCCAGCCTGGGCTACATAGTGAGTTCAAACCTAGCCTGGACTACATAGCAAGACCTTTTCTTAAAAACAAAACAAAACAAAACTTTCTTTCTAGTAACAACAGTTTAAAAAGTAAAGAGTGTATCTTAATCCAATTTATTTTCAACATGTAATCAATTAAAAATTAATGAGGGCTAGGGATTTAGCTCAGTGGCACCGTGTCTGCCTTGCAAGCCCAAGGCCCTGAGTTCAATCTGGTACTGGAAAAAAAATTAATGAAACTTTGTTTGTTTGAGACAGGGTCTGACTATATAGTGTAGGCTGGTCTTGAACTCACTGTGTAGCCCATTCTAGCCTCAAACTCACAGATATTAATGTATGGTTTCACTTACAAGAGACATCTAGAGTTCAGGCATAGTGACACTTGCCTGTAATCAGGCAGGAGGATCACCATGAGTTCGAGGCCAGCCTGGGCTACATAGTGAGTCCAAGGCTAACCTGAACTATGTAGGGAGACCCAGTCTTGAAAGAAAGAAAGAAAGAAAGAAAGAAAGAAAGAAAGAAAGAAAGAAAGAAGAAAGAAAGGCATTTAGAGTAATCAAATGTACAGTATTAACAAAGTAGAAATACGGTAGCCAGGGGCTGGAATGAGGGACACTTGGAGGTGTATAAGGACATGGATTTCAGTTTTACAAGATGATAAGAATTCTGGAGAACTGATTGCACAGTAACATGTCCTTAAAGTTGCTGAACTATATGCTTTAAGATGGTTAAGATGGAAATTCTATGTGTATTTTACTACAAATAATAACACTGATAATAAATGAGGTAAAAACCAGGTGTAATTGTGGACACCTGTAATTCTAGGCATTCAGGAGGCTGAGGCAGGAATATCACAAGTTCAAAAAAAATTTTTTTAAGGGCTAGGGTAGAGCAGTTGCCTGGCACGCACGAGGCCTTGAGTTCAATCCCCAGTTTTGCAATCAAGCAATCAACCAATGAGATTAAACTACATTAAATAGAAATAACTAGGCTGGGGAGTTAGTACAGGGACACAACACCTGCCTCGGAAGCACAGGGTCCTGAGTTCAATCCCTAGTACCCCCCCCCCCAAAAAGAAAAGAAATAACTGACCCATTAAGAGGAAGAGGTAAATTGTAAACAGGTACAGTGTGATTTCTGTTTTAAGTTTCAAAACCTCAAAAATATATAATTGTATATAGGACTATCTCACAGGTTTGCTCTCCTATGGGAGAACTGCCAAGTAATACAAGCTTTAAAATTGAAACATCATATTTGCCAACACATTGGAAGAGGCTACCTGGGTTTTGTGTTCATATATATCACCAAGCCTAATCCTAAATAATACAGCATGGATGTCTCCTAAACCAACAGAGAAGAAATGGAAATGGGAATCTCAATTTTTTTAAAAGGAGAATTTGTCAAAATGTATTAAACTGCACCAGTAGAAAAAAAAAAAGAGCTTTGATTTATTCCATTGTGGTTATAAAAAAAGAATAATTTTTTCCTTTATAAACATTAATGATATTTAACCCTAAACCTCTAGGTTAGATTAATTTGTTAGTATTGCTTAAATTTTGTTCTGTTGGTTATTTTTTCTAGCTGTACAAAGGTACCAACAACATATCCTCATTTGGACGAGAACCAGAAAATCCTGTCACAAAGAATTCAGGTGGTAAAGAATGCATTAGTGTTAAACCAATTAGACTCTGCTCGAAAACTAAGGAAAGAGTTGACTCTCTCATCTTATATTTTTCAAGGAACATATTCACCCAGCAACAGCTTAGGAAGATACAGTAAATTTACTTAACAGTGTAGAAAAGTCCAAACATTGTAGTCTTGTCTCTGTGTGCAGCAGTATCTTATAAGGTAGAAGAATTGCACAGTTCTTTCTCCTCATGCACCTTGGGACATCTTATAGCATCTTACAGCCAACTAAAATGGAGAATATTTTACCGAACAGAGCAAAAAACAAATGAAGAATATAAAACTACATAAATCATATGTTGCCAAACTACATGTAGATTGAGTGTCCTTGAAAACAAAATCTTTCCAACTCAAAACAGAAATTTAGTTAAAGTTAAAAGCAGGAAATTCTGATAGGCAATCAAAGGCAAATAAATCAAGTCATTCCGTGTTTTCATTGTCAGGAGCCTCAGGGATCCACAGAAGTAAACAGCAATCACAGCTAGCATGGATTGAAAACTTAGCATGTGCCAAGGATTGTGTTACTAGTCTTAAATATACTGCCTCATTTCTTTTTTTATTTTTCTGCCTCATTTCTTTATCACAACAACTCTAGCACGTAGATGTTAATGCTCTAAGGTAACTGGAGAGGAAACTGAGGCACAGAGGAGCTGAGGAATGGAATTTCAGAGTGGTGGTTCTTCAGGTATGGTCCTCCACCCAGCAGCACCACCTCCCACTCCTGCATACTTGTTAGAGATGCAAATTCTCTGGCTCACCCCACACCCCCTGGGATGTGGTCCAGAAAGTCCAGGCATTACAGCAATCTGTGTTTTAGGAAGCCCTCCAGTCAGTGACAATGCCTGATCAAATCTGAAAATAATAGCTTAGATTACATAATTAATAATAGTAGATCCACGTTTGTTTTAGCTTTTTAACTCATTCTCTAAATCACATACACAGCATACAAACTTATTCACAAAGGTGAGTGTCACTTAGGAATATCTCAAGAATGACTTTTAGATTATTTAAATGTTTAAATATTAAGTATTGATTGTTTCTTCTATTTGAAGAAATATTAAAGAATTGTGTTTCCTGAACTGCAATTTTAGCAGGGCATGGTGATCCTTGCAAACCAAAGACAAGCTGCATATTCTGTAAGCCTTTTCCTCTTTAATGTAAGGAGCAGGCTGTATTTGTCCTAGGGATGATTTAGATTGCTGTGGACTGCCTGCATTTTGGGAAATAATTGTTGGGGTTATCATTCCCCAAATATCTCTCTCAAGACACTGCTAGCACATGGGAGGTTACTGACCAACAGCACCAGGAGTTTTTTGTCCTCAAATCTATCTATCTATGCTTTTCCTAACTTCCTGAAATTGGTTATCTGCCATAAGCCAAGGTCTTTTGATGGGAATGTCTACTTGTTTTCTTTTTCTACCATTTGTCTTAAGTTACTTTCTTGTTGCTGAAACACAACACCCAACACCCATAACTCAAAGGAGGAAAGGTTTATTTTGGCTCACAGTTTGTAGAGGTTTCAGTCCATAGGTACCTGGCTCTGTGGCAGAAGTGCTTTGCAAAGGGGCATGGTGGGGAACTGGCATGGCAGTGGGGAAGCTGAGAGCCAGTGAAGGGAGAAGCAGGAGATTAAACTGTCCAGGCCATGACCCTAGCAACCCACATCTTTGTACCAGCTCCCACTTCCCAACAGCAAGTGAGCTATAAACTCATCAGTGGACTAATCCACTGATGGTTATCTCTTTCCCATGATCCAATCACCTCCCAAAGGCCTCATCTATGGGAGCATGATGTTTTCAGAAGGGGGTGGAGTTTAGATATAAACCATAGGGCTATTCAGTCATGCGCATCTGATTGGGTTGGCATTTTCTTCATTAATATTTTTACCATTAATACCTTTACCATACATTGTGTTGAATATTATTTTAGGACTGGATGTGAAATTTAAATTCTGGTATCCCTAAAGAAAGAACAATAACAATGAAATATACATGTTCCTTTGTTCTGCAGGATGATGGGATTACTATATAAAACGTAGAGGTTTACCCTGTTTTGTCAGAACAAAGAGAAAAATACTGAATGTGGATATGATTTAGTGAATGTGGTAGTATCTGTATTTTCACTGTATTTATTTTTTGTTTCTTATCCTTGATACTTATTAGGTGTTCAAGTTGCTGTGCTTAGCACTATAAGGGTAAATTAAAGTTATTTTCAAATTGCTTGAAAAGCATAATAAAAATATAGCTGGTTTGGTGATCAACAAAGCCTGGGGGATTTTCAGTGATAAATATCATATCAACAACTTAAAAGACTTTTTCTTTTACCCTATTTAGACAATTCCTTTTTCTTTGCTGAGATAAAAATCATCAAGTAGAAATAATTGCTGCTTAATATCATCACATTTACTAACATAATGATTGGATGATCTGGAGGAATAAAAGTTGAATTATTGCTCTATAGTTGAAAATTAAGAACTGTATCCTAATGCCTGAAGAAATTTTCAGATGAGCAGGGCATGAATGCTGTAGGAGCATTTCAATAAACAAAGAACAATACTTATCTTCAACTTTGTGACAAAAACATTCATAGAGTGAATAATCCAATTTGTCCATGCCCTTGCAACTAATGGGTCCAAGAATAGTTAGTGCTCAGAATCTAAAAATTATCTTTTATTTGCTAAGGGCAGTTGATGGGTGATGTGGCGAAGGAGCAGCTGCCTTAGGTACATTTCAGGAAACTGCTTATTTTAATTTTTAGAAGACAGGCTAAATGGCTTCCATGAGGAGTTTATATTGCTTAGGGTATGGAAAAGGCAAGATCATTAGGATACTTTAAAACAGGCAAGGATTCAAACAATATTTACTCCAAAAATGAATCAACATGAAAATGAAGACACAGCTAGTCATCAGCATTGGCTATGTCCTGCCTTTACTGAGATCTTGATCATTAGTTCAGAATATCACAATATAATTTTTAAAAATATCTTATCCTATGTAAATTTTAGAGATATGAGAAAAACAAAATATTTAAAAAATGTAATATTATTACGAAAATGATGCCAGCATGTTCTGTTCCATTCACTGATAGGGGAATCAACTCCTCTTCTTTCATTTTAGCAAAATGGTTAAGACAATGATTCTCAGTGACTTTTATTGTTGTTTGTTTATAACATTTTGCATCACATTTAAGCAAGGAAAAGACCTTATGGTCCTCCTGCTCCACTTATTCCTACTTTCTAGAAAATTTCCAACTGTATGTGTGTTCACTGTAAAATAGCAACTACAATGCACTATATTTTCCTGAATTTTTAGTAATGAATTCAAGACAAACTATCTAATAACGTGTTAATTTTAGTTTGTGAATAGTACAGCATTTCAATAGCTCCTACTCTTCAGCTAAATAAACTACTAGTAAATTAGTCCTTGTCCTGATGTAAAAATTAAATTCAGTAGAATTGTCATTTGCATTTCATAAGACCCTAAAAAACAGCCTAAACTTATTTAATTGGAGGCTGGGCTGGAAGAATGTGTGATGACCCATGACTGATCAGCAAACTCTAGGAGACAGTAGTTTGCAGCACACACGTAAGAGATGCACCCTTAGTCAACAAGACCAACCTTTCTGTGTCTAAATTTCCCCATTTTAAAAACTGGTGTGAGGATTCCTACCTCATAAGGGCTGTTGGAGAAAATAAAATAAACTGCTGAAAGGTGACTGGCCCAAGCCTGACACATAGTGATCAGGATATGGTGACCACTGCTAAGCCTGAAGACTGCCCACACTATAGCTGAGCTCACAGATTTTGCATCAGGAGGGAGCTGCACCCTCGGCTTGCTGGTATCTGTGTGTTGTCCTCTTCACTGGAGGCTGAGAGGCCTCCCAGAGAGCAGCTGCTGCTGGGGATACATGTATTTCAGAGTTGAATATTTGAAAGTCTCCTAACTGGACAGATCCTGTAACATGTGGAGCTTTCCCATAGATCATGCATTCCAGTCCTCAGAAAGAACCCATGCTGGTTCTTGCTCCCTATAAGCCCATGACAGGGAAAATTATACCTCCTAACTTATTCAGCAATAAGTTCTTATCAAATGCACACTAATTGCCTCATCCATGTTGATTTACATTTTCTAGTTATCTAGGTAACAAGTTGCTTGTTATTTTGAGAAAACATTATAAACATTATCATTTGTATACTAATTATAACAGCAATAATAGTTATAAATAACAATGCTTTGTTTTTTATATGGCATTGTACATTTTTTAACTTAAAAATTTTCACCATTTGTAAAAATGAAACCAATTTGCACAGTGAACAATTTCTCAATAGAGCAAAGGGAATAATGTTAAATAACCAAATATGAGGACTGGAAGTCCCATTTGACCCTGTTATTCCACTGCTGGGAATCTTCCCCAAAGAATTAAAAGAATTATACCACAGTGATATATG
>NW_004624811.1:2122044-2185169 GCF_000247695.1 Heterocephalus glaber | reverse complement strand
TATGTATATATGGTTTTTTCTTGTCATTGTAATGGTGCTAAGATGAGGATGGGGAGATTAATTTGCTTGTTCTGTAGTCTCTTATAGTAGGTGAATGGCTCTCATCTAGGCTCAGAAAGAGGAAAATTTCTCCATTGCTGTCCACTTATCAGAATATAATCACCTATTAATAACTTAATGGCAAAATATCCACATGACTACATCTTATTTATTTTGCTCTTAATCAGAAGGCCTCTATCAACCACTGGGTAAATAAGATTTGTAGCAATGTCACATCATATCAAACCCTTCCTCAATATTGAATATTTTGAAAATCTCATAGGAAACCGTATCATGAAGAGCTTAGTTGGTAATCTCTTTAAAGCTTCAAATTTCATATACTGTCCTCAGAGGAAAATGAACTTTTACACATTTTAGAACTTGCTTATGAACAAAATGTATCTGAAATGTTAAACAAAAAAGCTGATAACACTGTCTCTGGGGAGATGATTAGGCTTCTGAGGTGAACAACTTTTGTACCATTAAACTATGGTGCATATATCATTCGAATATCCCCTATGCAAAGTTAAATTAACTTAAAAATAATTAAAAGATTATTTTTAGAAGATATATAATATTCTCCTATGTGGTACACCTAAATTTATTCAACTTTCCTCATAAATAGATATTTAAATTGTTTGTAAGATTTTTTCCCTACTATAAATCAAACAGCTTTATTTGCTTCTCTTATACAGAGGAGAATAGCTAAAAAAAAGAGTATAATTATAATTATTGTTTTTTGCAGTACTGAACATTGAACCTAGAGTGCTTTCCCACTGAGTTATGGACCTGGTCTCCCTCTTTTGTATTTTTATTTTTAAATTTTGAGACAGGGTCACATTAAATTCTCCAGGTTGGCAGACTTGCAATCATCCTGCTTTAGCCTCCCCTGTAAGTATATGCAACTGTACCCAGCTGAATATAATTACTTTAAAAGTTATTTGAAGCATTGCACATCATATGAGCCTGCATTTCTTGTGTGCTTGCTGATACTGAGCATTATTATTTAAAAAATAGTAATTGTTAATGCAATGGATGAAAAATGGCCTCTGGAAATATAATTATAATAAGATAATATATTGTACCCAATAGGCGTCCACCTGCAACCATTTTGTATCTACAGAATAAAATTACCAAAGGATTAATCTAGCAAAATTATAATATCAAAGGGAAATCTGCCTAGATAGAAGTAATATCTAGATTTCCCACAATTTTGGGAAAATCTGTACTAGTTTAGTTCTTTAGTGAATGGAGAATAGAATTAATTATTGCTACAGAGACATATTTGCTAAAAAAGAATTTATACTTCAATAAAGGATTTCAGTGTGTTTCTAGCTCTGAAATTCACCCTTGGGCAAGTTTTAATGGAGGAGACAGGTATACATCCAGAGCTGCCTTGAGCTCCATGGTTAGAATCTAGTCTCTATGAAGCAGTGGTGAAATGTTGGTTATCTAAGGAAATGACTTCTGATTGGAAGGAGATGGCAGCATAAGAAAGGAAGCTAGGAATTTCCAAGAGAAAAATTCTCACATCACAATTTGCATAGTGCTGGTCTTTGTTAAAATTTCTAGTTGGTTCAGGAAAGCTCTATGGCTGGTAGTTTCTAAAGTATCTTGGGTTTCTGTGCTGTTTGACATTTGTCCCACAGTCAGGCTCAACCATGACTTTATGTGGCAGCTGTTAGGATCCCACACGAAGCCGGATATGGTGCAAAAAAAGAGCCACAGTATGGAGGCAAACTCGGGGCCTGCCAGGACTCCGCTTAATGACCTTGGGTATGTCATTGAACTTTATTCCTCAGTGTAGCTAATTACATGTAGCAATCACAACATGATTGGCAGTATAAAGTGAAATACCTTATTTAAAAATCTCTTGTAAATGTTAAAATACTGTGTGCCAGCAGAATAACTTATTGTTAGTTTTTCTGTAATTACCAAAGGAGTCTCTGGGACTTGGTGATCTTTGGGAAGAGTAGACAAAAAGTGATGGCATAATGTTAGAAAATCTGTGGCCTTGTTTTAATTTTTAAAAATATGTAATTTGTACCTGTTCAAAATAGATTCCAGATTTTGACCTGGAGGGCCATTGAAAAACAGTCCATATTTCAATATGTGACATTTTTGTGTGTGGTAGAAAAATGTTTGGTTTTTGGAGTCCCATATTTTGCTATGCACATGAAAAGCGAACTCATTCTCACTTAGCACTAGGTGTGTGGTTCACAAGCACAGCCTGTGTCAGCAGGGTGTGTGCGCCTGGCATGAGGCCCTCTGCGGCGTCAGGAGATTCAGTCATCTTCACTTTTTTCTCTGAACTGCAGATGGAGAGTAGGCTGGCTTGATCTCCAGAGGGGAATAATTGGCAGGTTTTCCCAGTATTTGGAGGAAAAACACAAGAAGAAAGATTATCTCCTAGCAGGTTGTCTTGTAGAAATCACAGACTTACAGCTGTAAGGGGCCCTAGAGATCACCAGTCTACTCCAGTCTACTAATCTGCCCCACAACACTGGGCCCAGGTGCTTGATGGCAATTATAGGCCAAGAGCATGAGGTCAAGTTCTAGTCCAGCCCAGTCCAACAGAAATGTAATGCAAATTCCACACATAATTTAAACTTCTTCTAGTAGACACATGAAAAAAGTAACAAGATATAGGTGAAAGTAATTTCAATAATATTTTTACTTTACCCAATATATACCAAATATTATGTCAGCAAGTAATCAACATAAAAATTAACGAGATATTTTGCCTTCTTTTCTTTTTTGGTGGTGATAGTGCTGAGGATTGAACCAAGTCCTTTGTGCTGAGCAACATCCCAAGCTTATTTTTTATTTTTATTTTATTTTTTTAAATTTTGAGACAGGGTCTCAGTAAATCTCTAAGTTGCCCAGGCTGGTCTGAAACTTGCCATCCCCCTTCCCAGCCTCCCAGAGTTCTGGGATTCCAGACCTGGTTTGCTTAAATTTTTTCATAATAAATCTCTAATATGTATTTTTATTTTTCACTTAGACCATATCTGAATTTGTTTTAATCTGAATTTTCTCAATTTGTTTTAATGTTAAATTTTCATTGGGTCAAGTCAAATGTAGTTCTGCCAAAATAACATGGTTAACAGAAACATATTTTACACTGCTTTGATATTGAAATGTAAATTATAATTAAGTACAATGAAATAATAATAAAAATTCAGTCCCTTCTGTGAATATTTCAGGTGCTCACTAGCCATACGTGGCTACTGGCTTCTGGGTCAACAGTGCATCTCTAGGTTGTACAGATCAAGGCTTTTATATTTGCGACTCCGTGATAATTGGCATATAGAAAGTGCTCATCAAATGAGTGTTGACTGAATTGTGACAGAAACATCGGTATTCTCATTTCATAGTTAGGTGGACTAGTTTCCAGTTACCCTGTTGGTATACTCCTACTTTTGACACAGCAGTGGTTCTCAGGTGTGGAGCACCTGGGAACTTGTTAGAAATACAAATCTATAACCCTATTTTTTTTTTTTTTTGGTACCAGGGATTGAACTCGGGACCTTGCGCTTTCAAGGCAGGCACTGGAACCACTGAGCTAAAACCCTGGCCCTAGAAATGGAAATCTAGGAAGCTCTGCTCCAGATATTTTGGATCAGAAACTCTGAGGATGAACCCCAGAAATCTGTGTTTTGAAAGGCTCTCCGAATGGTGCTGATTGTGTGCTCCAGAAGTCTGAGAAGTACTTCTAAAAGTTCTGTGTTTTCTTTGGGGCTTTCCTTGTAGTGGAGCAATGTCAAGAGAGCAAGAGCTCCTAATTTCACTGTATTGTCAGATAGAACTTTCTGTGATAGTAGAAATGTACTCTAGCTGAATGATCCAATGTGGCAGCCATTAGCCACATGACTACTGAGCACTTGAAATGTGACTAGCAGAAATAAGGAATTGTTTTAAATTCTCTATAATTTACTTAGTTTAAGTATAAATTTAGATGATTGCGTGTGACTAGTGGCTATCTAATGAACCTCTCTTGCAAACTGGTGGGGAATATGTGGGGCTCAGGAACTGTGATGGGGCGTCATCGATCCTAGTTTGTAGTGAGGTCAGGATTAACTCTGAGGAAAACTTGTCAGACCACCTCCCTGTCTTCTCCAGAGCTACTTTCTCAGATAGAAGAGGTATATTTGCCAAACCAGTGTGTGTTCTAAATGCAGGATTAGAGTAATCAAAACAATTTGCGGCCCATGGTCTAAAGACCCATGGACTTACTTTTCTAGGTCAGCAGTAGAACCGTATAGTCTGACAAGCAGGCCACAACACACAACAATCATATTTTGTAATTAATAATTGCATAAGCTCTTCTCTTCCTTTGGCCCTTGAGTTATCAGAACTGGCAGTCTATTAATTTATTAATGTAACAGGCTACCTGGCTGTGCTTATTGTGAGCTTTTCTTCCTTGTTAATTCTCTTTTCTAAAAAATGCTTTATGAAAGTGACAAATGTCTCTAACTTTGTCCTGACCTCTTTCTCCCTCCACTGTTCTTGGGTAATTACTATGATTTCCTGCACTTCCAAAATACAGGCGTTTTCCATAATGGCACAGAGAAAAAGAAAATGACGGAGTTTCAGGGATGAGATAGAAAGCCCTCAGTGCCACAGCTTTTATTATCTGAAATAGGACTGAATAATAAGAAAAATGACTACTTTTTTTGGTGTTTAGGTCATCTCACCTTACTTAAACCAACTCAGACCCCTAGTTTTCTGAACATGAGTCATATTTGATTATGAAATTGAAGTATAGAGCCAAGGAGCAAAGATATGGTTCCCCCAGGAAATTTTTACCTGGTAAATCAGAGGACTGCATGGCTCTGAGGAACCTCAGGGCGGCCCCTCACATCAAGTGTGATTTGCACTCCAGGTGCCCCCAAGAGGGGAAGCGTGACACCCACACAACTCCAGCTTCTGAACTTGACCCTTGATTCCCACCCTTTCCTTAGAGAGGAAATTTACTTTGTATTTAGTGGTAAAATTTACACTGCATCTTTATTTGCAAGTGGAACCAAAACCCCCAACATATTATAAACAGAAGTTCTCACATAAACTGTCAAACTGGCAAAATAATTCTGTCTTTGACAGAGGGAGAGTGATACAAAGCTGTTGTTCTCAATATGCCCACCTGAAATCTTCCTGAACAATATTCCCTCTCTACCTCATCGATCTAATGCTTTAATTGGCAGACAGTGAAGTCTGATGGGAAAATAATGGTCTCTTAAATACCTGAGAATGAAAAGCAAATTAAGTTAGCACAGTGTAAAAGGAGGTAATTACATAACGTCAACCCCGTTTTATACCGTTTAGTCTTAAACAGCACACAAAGAGAAGCATGTTTAAGAGAGAGAAAATAAGACTGCTTTCTTAGGTGACTTAGGCCCTGCTTACTTAGGGAGAAAAGCTTCAGGGAAGGTCTCAAGGATACGAGGCAGCCTGCATCCAAAGTCTTCACTTTCGCCAGCCTGTCCTAATTTGTATAAACCCACAACAAGATTGGGCTTTGGCTCGTTCCAAGGCAAGGTTGGTTTTTTGGTTCATAGACTGTTTCTGAACAGGAAGGTAACCAGATTGTTTTGTGGAGTAGGCACAGAGAGTCACAGAGCAACTTAGGTTGCTCAGAAGCTGTTTCAGGCAGTGATTGGTCCCCACCTTTGGGTGTGCTCAAGGCTGGCTTTGTGGCTTCAGGATGTTTTCATCCTTAGTGCCTGGGTTTTATCACCTATCATGAAGGGACATCCTTTGGGATTAGGTGTGTAGCATAATCGATGGCAATGACAGGGACACCCCATACAAAGAGGAAGGCCAAGCTATCTTTGTGTGGAGAAAGATGAAGGGAACCTGACAGCAGAAGCAGCAATTGGGATATCAGTGACCCAACCTCCGTCACTGTCCCAGACCTTTCTTTCCCCCTTTCTCCACTCCTACACTGCATCTTCACAAATGGACACACTGGGGCTTCATGTATTTCTTTGTGTGTGAATGCATGTATATATGTCTGTGTATGCTCTTCACAAATACATCGTAGAATGGAGGGATGTAAAGAAGAAACACAGCAGGTAATTTTATTTCCCAGGAAAAATCCACTGTTGAGAGTTTACAGTGTATTTTTGTGAACTTTCCCCCATGTATATTCCCAATCTCCATGTCTGTCTGTCTTTCTCTCTGTGTCTCTCCTATGTCTGCCTCTCTCATAATATAATATAATAAGGACATATGTATATCAAACATACTCTCACTACCTGCAAAGTGTATATGTGTACATATGATTTCCATGTTACTCTATTCTCAGTACTTGGTCAGTTTTCCATGTCGGGGACAAAATGCCTGAGACCCACCTCTTGAAGGAGTAGAGGTTCATTTTGGCTCATGTTTTCAGAGGTTTTGGTCCATGGTCAGCAGGGTCCAAAGAAGAATTGTCATGGTGGAAAGGTGTGGTGCAGGAAAACTTCTTAACTCATGGGGTCCCAGAAGCAGAGTGCAGGGAAAGAGCACCAGAGGAAGGGGCAAAGGTACAGATATAGTCCCCAAGGGCATGTTCCGTGACCCACCCCGCCACAACCAGAAGTGTGCTTTCCTAATTTCCTAGTGTCCCTTAAGCCAACAAGGTTGACAAACAAGATTAACCATTACAAGTAGATATCTCCATTTTTAAATATTCCTTGAAGAGCTGACAAATAAGGACTATAGTGCTTTATTTGGAGCTTCCTGAAGGTTTGACTGAATTAACCATCAGGGTCTTGCAGTCAGGACTGGCATATGAGAAGGGTGAGGTGACAGCTCTGAGACCTCAGACATGTCCTGGGGAAATGCCATGCAGTGCTCATAAAAGTGCAGCTGGTGCCCATAATGTCTCTGTCATGCAAGAGGCATAGAGATAAACTGGGGCCTAAGTGAGTGCTCCTTATTTCAGTCCAGTGACATTATGCCAAGTAAGAATTACCCTTTTCATAACACATCGAAGTCTCAAGCTATTTAGAATTTTATAGATTGGCCTTTTACAAATTCTCCAATAGTACTCTGGTTGCTACTTCAAACACCTTGATTTTTCTACTGCAACTTCTCTGTGTGGAGCTCTTTCTAAAATATATTACATCATTTAAAAAAATATAGCATACATCAATTTTATTTTTTGAATATAGTATCCTGAACATGTGCACACATTCTGTGATGATCCAACTCTCTTTAAAGGTCCTATGCCACTGATGTAATACACCAAGGTCCAGGTCTTGTGGGGCGTGTAGAAATGCTAGTGTTACAGAGAAATGGCTCCAGAGTGCTGTGTTTTCTGAGCTGTGTTTTCTGTTGGTAGGTCTCTGTTTATTTATCTCCTGAGAATTTACTGCTTTTCTGACCGGATCAGTAAAGTTTCCTGCTGCAACAACATATACTGTCCTGTCCCTTCCTGTCTATTTACTCCAATTCATTCCTTCTTTTGGGGAACGTGGAAACCAGATAACCAAGCTTACTGAAATGATGTGTAAAGCAGCAGAAAATATATAAAATAAAAATAAACAGCATTAGGCCCAGCCCCATTCTACATGGGAGAGTGAGATCTCTAGCATTAAACTTTTCTATTTTGGTCTTTGAAACTTCTTACTCCCACTTCCTCTCTTCTTCCTCCCCTTCACTTTCTCCTTACCTCCTTTCTTCTCCTCATCTTTTTTTCACCCCTTCTTCTTAAGTCATTTTTACTGCACCTGACATGCGCCATCAATGAATATTGGTTGAATTGAGTTAAACATAATTTCTGGTGTGTGTCTAGGGACTGACACCCTCTTACAGTTGGGTGATGGGTGGATAAAGGGCTGTGCCTGGAGAAAGCTTGAGTAGAAATCTGCAGCAACTCTCAACAGCCCAGAAACAGTCCACAGGCACAAGGAAGACCTTGGATAGAGAACTCCTCATGGGATTGTTGCTATTTTCCTGTCTCTATCCCTGAATCATGGCTCTTGGATCATGCTTGTTGGGCTTACAGCTTCTCCTTATCATCCCCTGGAGTTTTGACACGTTACTGACCTTTGCATCTATCCTGGGTCTGGCTCTTTAGATTATTGCCCGGGGAACATTTCTTTTACCCTTGAGTTTTTCCGCTTTCTACCTGCACTTAAGTCATCCATTCCAGATGTTTGGTCCAGACAAAGAGTGATAGCAGAGTAAAGTTTTCTCTACACCTTGGCTGTTTCTTATTCTCCAATTCTGCAGCCCTGTCATGGCGATATTCCTGATAACCTGGTGGCCAGCAGTGTGAGTAATGCTCCCCAAGCCTTAGTGCATATACAGATCACTTTGCAAAAGGCAGATTCTTGTTCAGTAGATGCAGGAAGGGGTTTGAGGATCAGCATTTCTGATAAAATTTTCCACACCAAGAACTACACTTCTTAAGCAAGAAATTGGACCCTTTGTCTTGTCATTTTTCCAATTTTGTATTCTTGATTTTTATTTTCCAGGAGGGATTGAACACTGAAAGTGGGAGACTGGGGGTTGCAGGAACAGTGAATATGAATATGACTGTGGTGAGTTTCTGAATTATCAATTATGTGCTGCTGTAGAGAGTATTCCACTTTCTATTTTCCAAAAAATCAAAAAGTGAATAAGTAATAATACATCATCAAAACAAATAACCCAGCATTACTTCACACTATACTACACACACACACACACACACCTCACAACTGCTCAGCTATATTCTCAGCAGTAGAAATGATGAGAAATATATCAGGATAAATATGCCAGTAAAGGTCTTTTCTACTTGTACATTAAAAAATGAAATGTACTTAATCTACCTACTAGAATCCCTGTGATATAAACAATTTAATGTGAATACATTTGGCTTCTAGCTGTCAATGAATTTAGATAAATCCAATTTTGAATAAAACATGTGCCATGTAAAGAACAATTTCAAATTTCATGAAAGCACCTATTTATTGTCTCAGTTATATCTGAGATGGTAAATAAATGATCAGACTAGTCACCAAGATTTGATGATCTATGACTGCCTAGTGTCAGAGATCCATGTTAAATTAGAGTGCTTATGGCTTTGTTTTACTTATATGATTTGCCATAAGTCTGGAGTTTTCTGTGTAGATTGTGTATAAATTTTGTGTTCTCCTAAAATATTTTAAAAGATAAGACATTTCATCTTAAAGAGGGTATTAATGGGGAGATCTTGATGCTTGCATGTAGAATAGACACTGACTTCCACAATGGGAAGCACTTTGTTCAACACGAGTAGGATATCACCATCTAATAAGATTAGGGTAATTTTTTTGAGTCAGGTGTAGTGGTGCACACCTGTAATCCCAGCACCTGGGAAGCTGATGCAGGAGGATCACTGCAAGTTCAAGGTTAGCCTGGGTTACATAGGGAGCTCATGGCCAACCTGAACTACTTTGTTTTGTCTCAAAAAACAAAAAAACAAAACAAAACAAACAAAAAGATTAGGGTCATTTTTAAAAAGCAATAAAAAAGTGATTGAATTTTAGAAGTTCAGCCTGCATTAAGGTCCACTGTACCAGAATTCAATTCAGCTAGAAATTTTAGTGCTTTCTCATGTTTTGGAGAAGGTATCTTCATCTTTCTTTTTCTTTTTTCTGCCATTTAGTTGGCTCTGAAATTTGTGTTACAATAAGCAGATCACTCAGGTTAGGAAGACTTCCATAGTAAAGGTGGAAATAACCCTTAAAGGGCCGTACCATAGTTCTGCAAAATACTCCCTGGTACCTCATGAGGTATAGAGCAGAGCTGGCAGGGGCAGAGGTCCCAGTAAATCATGGAAAGAGCTCACTGTGGGCAAGTTCCTCTGTGGAGTACTTTCTCTGCACCATTTTATTTAATTCTCATGACAATTCCCATTTATAAGTGAAGAAATATGGAGGCTAAATAACTTTCCAAAGTCACACAACATGTATGAGATGGAACTAGGAGTTCAGCTGTGGAGTAACTCAGGGGCAGAACATTTGCCTAACATGGGTGAGGACCCCATTTTCATGCATTGCACTGCAGGAAAACAGACAGACAAACATAAAGTAATCAAGCCTGGAACCATGGGCTTGGTGAGTTCAGAGTACAGTTTGAGCCACTGCAAGTCTTAGATGTAACACAAACTATTTTATTTTATTTTATTGGTACTGGGGATCAAACTCGAGTCCTTGCACTTGCAAGGCAGGTGGTGGAACCACTGAGCTAAATATCCAGCCCAACACAGATTATTTTATATAACTAAGCTCCATCATTGTGTATATCAGCAAGTATATTTGGGTGCCTACTGTGTGCTAGACACTGGGGATAGAGTGGTAAAAGAAAGATACACAGCCGGGCATGGTGGCGCATGCTTATAATCTCAGAACTTTGGGAAACTGAGACAGGAGGATATCAAGTTCAAGGCCAGCCTGGGCAACTTAGCATCTTGGTGAGATCCTGTTCCTTTCACAAAAAAAATGTAGGGATGTAGTTCAGTGTGGGGGTTAAATATCAGGAGAGAGAGAGAGAGAGAGAGAGAGAGAGAGAGAGAGAGAGAGAGAGAGAGAGAGAATCTCCCAGTCCAGCTGAGAGTGCTGCTTCTCCTAGTATTTTTAGTACTCCTAGTACAAGTGCTACTGCTAATACTACTAGTACTACACGCCCAGAAGGATTTTAAATGCTCTGTGTACATTACCTCATTGATATAGGTAACACTGCTATTCTCGGGGGACAGAGGGACACTGAAGCATAGCAGTACTGAATAGCTTGCCAAGATCACACAAGAAGTGGATGAAGGCAGTGGAATAGGAATCTTGGTCGTCTCATAACCAAAGTCCATGTTCCTGTCTACCACGGAGAGCCAGTAATCACAACGGCTTGGTTAGTAAGGAGCCACAAACTGTGGCAAAGAAGGAGAAGGAGTGTGTAACCAGGGCCCCTGCCTGCCATCTTCTCTGAGGCAGATGTGATGTCTGAGGTTGGGGCGTAGGGTGGGGTCTCAGCAAGACCCCTGGAGAGGAAGGCGTGGGGTAGATGTGAAGGCATGGAGGAGCCTCTGAACACTCTTATCCTGTGTGTCTTTCTTTGCCTTTTAAATCTAGTTCTCACTGTTGGAGAAATGAGGAAACAAAGTGTGAAAAAGAAAACTAGTCTTTATTGGGTACGAGGCACTTTGCTAAATGCATTTCATACAATAAATGATTTTTGATTCTCACAAATGTCCTGTGAGATAAGTCTTGACAACATTTACAAAATGAGAAAATTGAGGCTTACAAAATGATTCCCTCAGAACCCCATAACAAATAGGTCAAAACTAGGACTTGAATCCAGTCCTAGACTTTGCTTCCTTCACTGATCTATGGGGGCCCTATTTGAGGAGAAAACTAAACTGCAGTGTGTGTGTGTGTATGCGTGTGTGTGTGTGTGTGTGTGTGTGTGTGTGCGTGGTAAGGTTGGAAATCTTTGTAGTCATATTTCAGTAATGGAAAAAATATGAGAGAGACACAGAATCCTAATAGTAAGTTCCTTTAATTTCACAAATTCTCTTATTTGATCACTGAAGTTCCCTCCTTTCTTAATTTCACTCTATGTATTTCCAACTCACGAAACCACTCCTTAGATAGAATCTAATGGAGGACCAATGAGGCCAAGGAATATTTCTACCTCAAACACAGACAATATGGTATTTCTAAGATCCTTTGTAATTGGATGTCAAGGGAGTGCTACCTGAGGTACTCTGTGAATGTTACCACTGTGCTTCATTCTACAGGAAAATGATGTTTAGAATCATTTGTTTAGCAAGACTGCACAGAGTACCTTCACCTTTTTCTGAGTCCCTTGTTTAAAGAAAAAAATTCACCTAACAGAGCCAAATCCAGAGAAAAACAAAAAGAAATAAACGTTAATAGTGAAAGCAGGCCAGAGAAATATACAACTTTTTTCCTTGGAGGATTAAAAGATATCTTGCTTTAAATCACTTTGTACCCATACAACAAGGTAATACTTGTGCTTTAGCTGACTAAACAAGATTTCGTCGATAGCTTAAAAGCTCCACTTCTTATGTAATGAATATACTATTTCATGTACTAATGGCCCCAAAAGAATGAGAAATGTTTTTTATCTTTCCTTCAGAAGTAAAGTTAACTGGATGATGAATTAAGTGTGTAATACCCTTGTTTTAAATCAAAGAATACATAACCATAATGAAAGATGATCTATAATTTATTACACCATATTTCATAGCATTTATTAGGATGAGAGGTAGACACAATGCTTAAAAGCATTATTTTATGTGTAGATGAAAAAGTAGATATCGATTCCTTTTGAGGCAAACATCACAGTTTATTGAACCAAGTTTGCTAAGGTCAATATTTTCCTCATAGGGAAATACATCCATATGTTTTTTGAATCACAGAATCAATGTTTGTACTGTTACACATATTCCAGATGTCTTATAGAATTCAAGAGCCTAGAAGAGGTTTAGCTCAAATCTCTTAATTTCTATGCGAGGAGACTGAGTCTCCCAGAAACTGAAGGGCTTGTCTTAGTTGTTTTACGTGCCCACTTCATGCCAGTTGGGAAGTGTGCCTCTGTAGATTTAGTCTACTATTCTTGCTACAACATCTCACCTGGCTTCATTAAACATTTTGAAAGTTGGCTTCTAAGTCTGGAGAAACTTTATTATTTTTAAAAATTTCTATGAGTAACATAGAATCTTATAACCTAAAATCCATTTATAAAAGAGGAGAAATGATCAAAATGTAGTGACAAATTATGCAGATTTGCATTGGAATGATTTTTCAGTGAAGTACTGAAAGAGAAGTCTCAATGACTGGATGGGACTCTTACGCTAACATGGATTGGCGGGTTGCTGCAGTAACATCCCTCAATGTTGCCTACATTTTCCTATATCCATATTTCTAGAAGTGCCTCCCACTCTGACTCTAGACCTGACCACATGATTGTTTTGGCCAATGAACACCAGCAAACCCCAGGATAGCAGAGATTCACACATGAACACACTGGGCCTTGCCATCACCTATTACTCTTTGGAAGCCAAATGCCTCATGTGAAGAAGCCCAGGACAGTTTATGAAGGAAAGCCATGTTAGCTGAGGCCCCTTTGTCCACCTGTCTTCCCAACTGACAGATATGTGAGTAAGGCCAACCTGGACCACTGACTATGGCTGGGTCTTGGAGTAAGCTTAGAAAAGAAAAGAAGAACCACCTCACTGGTCTATAGAATCACAGTTGGTAACACATGCTTATTTTTTAACCCCCTAAGTTTTGGGCTGAACTGTTAGGTAGTAAGGCTAGTTGATATCCTGGGCCATATTTTATGAAATAGCTGATGCATATGCATGAAAAACATAGAAACCAACACATAAACTGAGCAAGAGGGCAACTCTAGGTTTACCCATGTGGTTGGAAGGTTCTTAAATCATTACAAAACTGAAACCATCTAAATTTTGTCATTTTTAGATAGATGTTTTCATATAATGGAAACTTTTAATATAGAATTTGGTCATTTTACTGGTAGGTGGTGAGGAAAAAGATGATATGAGCAGAATCTCCTGGGAGTATAGGATTTGACCAGTGTAGACAGAAATCTTGAAGCTATTGGTTCAGAGCACCAGGTATGTGTCCATGGGGGTGGACTCCTTCCATTATTTGATCTTTGTTAGTTTATCTATATTTTTATCATTTTTTCATGACACTTCAAGTTTACATGAAGTTGTTGACTTCATCATTGGATAAAGTTGAAACCCAAAGTTAAACATTAACAGTAGCAGCTGATATCTGCACCAAGAGAATGGACAGGCAGTTTTGGTGCTCACTGGATACCAGATATGACTTTCAATATGGAGCCTTTGATGAAGAAGCTCAACTGCATCTTCAGTGGCACAGACAGAATGTGGCTCTGCTGTTAATTGTATGATTAAGCCAGCTAATTTTTTTGTTCAAACTGACTAACCTCCTGAGAGATACAAACACATATTACTGGAGCTGTCCTTATAGTCCCTTCTCTACTTTAAGTTGAAGTAGGTGAAAAGACACAACCTTTGCCAGATTCAGAGAACATATTCCAACTTTGCCCATGTGGAGGGGTATAACTTAGAAGCAGGAATAAAAATTTCAGAAATAAAATACTCTGAAAACACATACACACTCTCACACACACACAGATTCACATACAATTCATTTTTCCTGAAACAATAAAACAAATACAAATAAATGAAATACGTTTCTCGACATATAAGTTATGTTAGCTCTAGAATCTCATCTGCCATTGGCATCTGTGGGCCATTAACACTTGAGTAAATTTATGGGTAGCTTATGCTTTAATATCCTCCATGAAAAAGAGTGTTGTGTAGATTATTTTTAAATATTCAAAATGCTCATTCACATATATAAGGTGAGAATTGAATGTTACTGTGCACCAGACATGTGCACAGTTGTTTTAAGACAGAAAGAAGGGATTAATGATTAATTGACAACATAGTATGAACAAGGCTATTCTTCATAGTCCAACAGTAGGACAAGGCAAAAGGTGGACTGTACTTGTCAGCTGTGTTCTCTTCAACTTTTACTAGGGAGAGTGGTTTCCAAAATTTGGAATAAAAGGACCTGCTTTAGAGTAGGCAAAATTTTAGACCTATCTTAAATTATACTTTCAGAATCTGTTGACTGGGAGGATTTACAGTCATAAATGCTACCAGTGCACTCAGTAAAGCATCTACATTTGGAAAATGGTCACATTTGTCTGTGCAAGTTTATATTATCAAGTCTCAGGCAGTCCTTGGTGGTCTGCTGTTGCCCATGGGTCTCTGGTTGGACCACTGACTTCAGACTGAGATTGAGAGGAGGATAGAGACCCAGGCCACCAGAACCATGACTGTCTCAACGTTTTTCAACCCATTCCACGGCTTCGGTTTATGTATGGTTGTTTTGACCCATCAGCCCATCCTTCCATCAACTGACAGCCAGACCCAGTGCCAGAAGCTTTGGCTAACATATCCATTGATCCTCTCTGAAGGCAGCCTCCAGCCTCAGTCTGCTGCTTCAGCTCCCTGCTGCCCAGAGCTCCATCAGTCTAATGGTCTGTGACAGCAGCAACTGTTGCAGACCATATGTCTCCACTGCCAATGAGCAATGACATTACATGCACTAAGCTAAAGTCTGGCTGAGTGTGTTCTTAATGGCTATTTGTCCTCTGTGATATTGAGTGGATGTGAAGAACACTAGATCCCTGCTTTTGAGAATCAATAGAAGCCCTTTCTGATGCAATTCATGGCACTATGACAGCCCTAGACTGCTCTTTGGAGCCACACACACCATACTTCCTGGAGAGTAATAAGAACTAACATGTAGATAAATGCTTTCTATATGCCTATGATTATAGTGAGTCTTTCATATATTATCTCATGTAATCATCACAACAAGCCTATAAGTGGTTATACTATTTCAGTACTTACTTTGCATAAGGAAATTGAGGCATAGAGAGGTCATGCATGCAAGCACATGTAGCGAAACAAACCCAGACTGGCTGGCTCCAGAGGAACTCCACACTCCATAATATTATCTACAAGTGCTACTGGAATGAAACAGCAGTATTTTTATATAAAACCCACTAATCCACTCAATTGTTAATGTTGCACAGGAAATAGAAAAAATATTCTGTATGACTTACTGCCCTGAGCCTATCAGTAACAGTCCACTTAATGATACTGTTATTTAACCCTCACCATGTACAGCCCAGAACTCCAGGTTGGAGAGATGTTTATGGCCATCAACAGCAGCACACAGAGGGACAGTGCGATCTAGGTCCTCCAAAATGTTATTTTGCAGAAAAGTTTCATATTTGTATCAGCACCACACAAAGACAGCTGTTGCATAAACTTGAGCAACACCATCAAAGTGCTGAGCCTATTTCCTGGTAAGTTCATTTTCTAGCTGGGAGAATGTTGAATTCTGTCTTAAGGAGGGCAGAGGAATCTTTAATTTGGAGACTTCTCACCAGCACTGACACTGAGTGTCTTTGGGTTCAGCTAAGGGAGTCTCAAAGAGTTGGGAGGTTTAGTGGTAAGTAGTATTTGTTCCTTTGGGGCTCAACTTCAGCAGTATGTGTCCTCACACTGCCCTGTGTTTTGAAGAAAGCACGGGGGTGGTTGTGGTCTGAATTACTCATCTTCTGTGACTGACTGATCATCACTCTGGGGTCACCTTTTGGATGTCCATTTAATTGAAAACGATCCCTGGGTAAAACAATTATTTAGTCAATAAATAATTACCTGTAGAATTAGTAACTCAAAAAAAAAAAAACAGACTTGGAAATATAAACAATGCTGGAAAGAGAGGGAAAGCATTATCTATTTTGCAGAACCCCCATGGCTGTGTACAGGGAGTGTACTGGATGTTGGGGAAGGTGCCCAGGCATGTGTAGCTGTGGAAACTGCCTAAATGGGTCATGGAAGTATCGCTCTAGTCTGCAGAGCACTTTCTAACCATCTGCTGGGGCATAGTAAGTTTGTAGGAGAAACATGCCAATAAACTATAGATAGGTACATAGGTTTGTGGCAGTTCTCAAAGATGTAAGCCTCATGGACTTTTGGAGAGAGAGAGAAAGAGTCAAGGGAGTAATGTATACATTCTCCACTTTTTCATTTGTACATGTTTTCTCTTGAACATACAGCAGCCCTCACTTTTTCTGCCATTTATTCAAAGTAATTGTTGACACTACACCTATTGCATTAGTGGATTTTCTCTTTTTCCACAAAAGAGTCAGATCCCACAACTGACTTATGCATGAAGGAGCTTCACATGCATGCATGCTCATTTATCTGCTGAGGTAAGGCTTGTACTTGGTTGGAGGGAGAGGAGCAGAAAACAATGGGATATGGTAGGGACTGAGGCAAACTGATAGCACATACTTTGTCCAGAGGAGGAGAGCTGCTCAGATCTAGCTAATTATTGTGAAGCAAAAAGAACCCCATAATTTTTATGTGATATCTTCAAATCTTTTAATGTTTTTTTTTCTGACACATTACTGTTTCTGAATGTAATGATAATTGCATTACATCAAGATTTCATACATGGTAAAATATGGACCTTATAATGATCAAAAGTTTCCAAATGTATGTACTTGCTACATGTTAAGGTCAAAATATAAGTCAAGGATTTGGTTTTTTTCTTTTTGTTTTTTTTTGTTTTGAATTTATATTAATTTTTTTAAAGGCTGTAACATGAAAAAAAGAACACAACACAGATTACATTATGATGACCAAGGCAGTGTTCTACATGACAGAAATCAAAACAAAACAAATTTATACAGTAAATATACCAGTGCTGAACACAGTACTTGAAATTTAACCCAAGCTGCATATGTATAAAATGATCTAACTACAGGATTATGAAAAACAATTTTTTTTAGAACACCAGAATGTCAACCATTCTGACTATAAAGTGACTTATTCCCCTAAAGAGTATTTTGAGACAATTTCTGCATGACATGAAAAGAACTGACATAACACTTAAATAGTACAAAAATAGTTGAAAACATATATGTCATGCAGTTCTCTATAAAATATACAGTTAATCTTATTACTTAAAAAATTGAAAAGCAAAAGACCACCCTGAATAATGGTGAAAACCTCAACAAAGAAAACTGCTCATCATTTAGATATCATTGGAAGAAAACTGATAAGATTTTGTTGAGAAGAACAAGGAAGGTATCTAATGAAGTCATTCATGTAAAATTTGTTCAAAAATGTTCATATAGTTGTAAATTTCTGCTTGTAACTTCTTAAAATATTATACCATGAACACACTTTTTACTATTTAACTGGAGGACAAAAGAATATCTTGAAGAAAGTGTTTCTCAAAATGAGGTTCAAAAGTCCAAAGAGTTCTAATGTGAGCTCAGTAATAAACATGGTAAACAAACACCCTGGTTGAGTATTCTACACTCTGAAATGCCCTACAGAAAAGAGCAACACTTAAAAGCAAGATCCTAAACATATTTCTGACATGTTAGAATTCTCTATAAGTTTATGTTGTGAATACTGCTTTTTGTTTTAAAACAAGTTCCAGGCATTAAGAGAAACATACATGCCTCAGAAATGAGCAGGAGAATGTCTATAAACATTTTCCTTTGATGTTTTTATTAGTTTCAAACTAAATAATATGAAGAAAAGATAATACATGAATACAAGCTTTAGCAAAGTAATATTTCTCATGAAATGGGGCATCTAAAAATGGTTAAAAGATAATTTCTTAAATGTTTACAAATTTTAAATCATTCTGAATTTAAAAATAGATCATTAACTAAAATTAGGATGCTATATATCATCCTTCTGTTTTAGTATCATTTTTATGCCAAGGATGTGAAAGGTAACCATCATCATCTAAATGTAAATAAGTTATAATGGTAAGATCTTAGTTTAATTCCATTTTAGTTAATGATCTAGTTTTAAATTTAGAACAATTTAAAATTTATAAACATTTAATAAATTATCTTTTAATCCCTTTCAGATGCCCCATTTCATGAGAACTATTATGTTTCCAAAGCTTGTAGTCATATATTGTATTTTCTTCATATAAAAAAGATACAAGTATATGTGTTTTTATTCACAATTGTTGGTATTTTTTTGATTTTCCTGAAGACTGTATAAACTGACCCCAAAAGGTGGTCAGTTTCAAAAGTGTGGTTGGAGAGAAACTAGCATATGTAAGATATTTTACTGAAAAGACAAATTGTTTTCTTGTATCATAAGTGAAAAGAAAAAATATTAGGCATTATGTCCCACTCAACAAATGGAATGTATATACAAGTGTGGTTAACAAGTGACTGGTTCATTGTTATTTAAATCAGCTCATAAAAATCTAATCTATGAACAAAAAATTCCATATTCTCTACTATAGACTATAAGAATCAAATATTACATCTAAATATAGCTTCAAAACAATAAATTAAAATTAGCTTCCAGGCATCTCTGAAATGGTTAAATCTATCCAGGCTGGTAACAAGTTTTTCCAAGCATTAAATGGCAACATAAGGAAAATGCATAGTTGAAAAATGGGGATCAGACCCCTTCTTTATACATCGTAAGATGACTGATATACTCAAAACCTGCAAATTCATATCCATCAAGCTCCCTCATGACATCATTATCATCTGGGGTGAGCTGGAAAGGTTCATTAGTAAATTCAGGATCAAAGTTGTCCAAACCAAATCACTCAGAGATATTTGGTATGGAGGCACCACCTGCTTTTGCTCCATCATGTCCCAGTCCGCAGTTTGAAAGAATGGATGCTCCTGAATATCAGCAAAGCCCCTGTGAGGATGACAACCCAGTTGTTCTTTTGGGTCCTTGTTCAGAAAACTCTATAGGACACTTGCAGTGTGTGCAGACAGAAAACAAGGTATGACAATGTCTCTTTCCAAAATTACTTGCAAAACAAACTCGATTGAGTTTTCGTAAGGGTTATCAGAGCTCTCATCAAGATGGAATGGAGACTCTCCAATCATCATTATATATATCATAACCCCAAGATTCTAGCAGTCCACACTGAAACCATAATCTTCCCTTCTTATAAGTTCTGGAGGCACAAAATCAGGAGTACCACAGAAAGTGTGGGTCGTGTCTCCTGGCTGTAAACCTTCCTTACACAAGCAAAAATTGATGAGTTTAATGTGCCCTTCTGAGTCGAGTAATACGTTTTCCAATTTTAAAATTCTGTAAAGTATTCCTTGCCCATGAAGGTAGTTGACTGCTAAACTGATTTCTGCAGGGTAAAACCTGGCATGTTCTTCAGGAAGCCATCTTTGTTGCTGCACATGAAACAGTGGATCTCCCCCACTGAAATAGTCTAGAACAAGGAACAGTCTGCTTTCTGTCTGGAAGCAAGCATGCAGTCCAACTAGAAAAGGACAATTGAATGCCTGCTCTAAAATGCGTTTCTCTCTCTGTATCTGATCAACATTGACATGCTCTTTTTTCACTGCTTTCATTGCATACATATGATTTGATTTTTTTCTTTTGGACTAACAGTACTTTCCCATAACTTCCTCTGCCAATCACTCAGACCAAATCAAAGTCCTCAAGACCTAAACCAGATGAAGCTTTGCTACTTTCCCTGGTGTTCCCTGCCTCATTCTTTTCATAAATTTGTTCTAAAGCCTCATGAGTTGAAAGGTTATATGGAATTGCTGTGTTTGCAGGGTCTGAAGCCATGGATGATGGATCGACTGGCACCATGGGTTCTGATAGTAAAGAATGCTGCCCACATTCAATTGTGACAAGTTTGTGGCACTTCTTGTGAACCAAGAGTTTGCACTTGGTGCACTTATACACCTGGCGGCCAAGTCCCCCTACACAGTCTGTGCAGACAGCACAGTGAGCTCGCCTGCCGAAGCATTTGGCCTGAAAAGTGTGGTCATTCACATAATACAGCTTTCTCCAGCAGCCTGCAGCTTTGTGGTGGATGGATTTCTCTTTTCCTGGACAAGGCACTTTAGGGTGTTCTGGTATATAAGGCAATGAATGAGTTAAGAGCTCAGAATCTTTTTTTAGCTCAGAAAGCCTAATGGCCTCTTCTAACTCCAACTGAGGTGACACAGTATATGGGTCTCCTTCCTCCTCTACCCAGTGTGTGGTGAAAAGCTGCTTATTGTCCAAACACTACACATCTCCATCTTTATCATACAGGCCCTCGAAGGGGATGGAATTCTCAAGAGATCTTGTGATGATGTCTCTTCCCAAGATCAGGGCCGATTGGGTAGAGGTGTGGGTGGTGGAGGTGCCTGGGAAGAAGGGGCCATAGACGAATTGGCTGCCCAGGGAAACAGGAAGGCAGGGCTCAGAGAATGAGAGTGGCCTGACTGCCTGCACGGACCACACTGGCCAGAATTCTGCAAGGCTCTTTGTGAAGTTGTTTCCAATAGTGGTGGCCAGGCCTGGATGTATGTACACCAGGCTTCTCAGTGACTTTGGTCTCCCCACCCCCCCCAGACTGTGACTCTCTAGGTTTTCTGTGCCCAGCTCTGGAGAGGCCTGCCCAGAGCTACTGGGTGTTTCTGGGCCTGGTAATACTTGCCCCGTGCTCGTCCCAGTTTCTGTGCCATTGGTATTTGGGCTTAGGGAGACTTCACGGGGGTACCTTGATTTTGGTAGGTCACTGGTAGTCACTTCTGGGGAGACCGTCCCTGGGGTGTCTGTGACAGTTGTGTGGCTGCTGAAGCATGGCCTGCAGCATCTGGATGGAGTCAGCCATCTTTTTAATCTTTCAGATACTTTCTCTACCTGGAGTGCTGAGGCGGTGGCCTCTCAAAGTGGAGAAGCAGCTCAGCATGTTTGCTGTTGACCATCTCTGGCCAAGTGAGCTTGGGAGATGGCAGTTACTAGATTGTGACACCAATTAACAAGGGTTCCAAGTTCTGTTTGGAGATGTTGCCAAGGAATTGAGCTCATGACTTGGGGTTCCATAACCGGAGTCTCCATGTAATAGAAAAGCCTATAGCCCTGTAGGGATAGAGGCCCCTAGGCAGAGAGAGATGAGCCCCTCCCCAAAGGAGTTCAGATAGCTGGCAGAACAGGCTTAACCACCCATAAAAAGCTGACAGTCTGCTGAGGCTGCACCTTTTCTTCATGCTGTACCCTGCAAAGCTTGGTTTGCTAAGATCAAAAGGAAAAAGAACCTTGGCCCTAAGATGTAAAGGGTCCCTGAAAAGACCCTTCCCTGTTGTCCCTAGTAATGAGCTAAGTTAATCATTAACCAATCAAGTAGGGGAGCCCTCAGCCCAGAGGCAGGATAGGCCCCAACTACTATAGAACCAGCATCTTGAGCCCCCCCTGCAATGGTGGCTCCATTTCAGGCCCCCTGCCTGTCTGTCTGCAAGAAGGCAGCTGTACTCTTGCCTGCTTGCTGAGTAAAAGCACAACTTTGCTTCTACACTTTTGGTCTCTGATTCTTCCACAACCTTCTGCATCTTTGGGAGAGTCAGGCCCAGGAATGTGGGGACTCTCCACCTGTCTCCACCCCTGACAGCCATGTTTTCTTCATACTAAATAAATCAGTGGCCACTTATTTTGTTATTTTTGTCTAAGTATCTATGAATATTTTTATCTATTTCTCATCTATCTGTTAGTTTTTCATTTTTGCTTTACTCGGGCTTATACTCTGCATCTCCTCAGTGAACTATATCCTCAGACATTTTACTTCAGGTACCCACTAAGGGTCTCACTAACTCACCAAATTGGTTGGGCTGAACTCCACCATGTGACCTTCTTACCTCCGCTGTCCAGAGTGCTGGGACTGTAGTCACACACCATCCTGCCTGATTCAGTGTGCAACTACAGTGGTCTTTATTGCAGAGATTTTTTTCACTTCTCCAATGGGCTTCCATTTTCATCAAGGAGCCTGAGAGAGGCCCTCTTTCTGTTGCTCACTTCTGCTCTATCTTCTGGAGCTCAGAACAATGTCCTTTATGACCTCCTGTGCCTCTGTGCTGTGGATCCAAATACTGTCTCAGTGCAGCCATCAGGGTGGGGGAGAGCGGTGCTGCTGGTACCCACACAGCTCACTTTCTCAGCTCTGGGCAGGGGGGGCTCTGCTCCTCCAATTTTTTGCTGTTCTGCACTGTGAAGTACATCTGAGGATTTTATGTGGCTATGGTGTCCCTGGGCCTACTCTAGAAAGCTGTATAACAAATTTCTTCTCTGTGAGAGACAGCCTGATACCAGCAATGTTGAACTATTGAAATAGTGATTTCAGGATCTGCAAAGAGGTGAACCTGAAGAAGATAGCTTGTCCAGGACAGTCCCCTTCGGAGCACTGCTTGTTTACCCTTCATGACTGTGCGGCCGGCTGGGAGCAGCAGCATTTATCAGGAAGAGAGTATCAGGTCATGTGTTGCCAGCAAATTGTTAACTGCTTCCAGATGTAGTGGAGGATGCTTGTAATCCCAGCACCAGGAGACTGAGGATACGCATTTGAAGTCAGCCTCAGCTACATACTGTGTTCAAAGCCAGCCCGAACTACTTAGCAAGATCCTGTGCATGGGGCTGGTGTGGCTTCTGCACCTCCATCTCAGGGGCTCTCTGATGTCCAAGAGGAGGCAGCACAGTTCCTTGTCCTTCCCTCACTCCCAGATCCTGATGTCTTCACAGAAATCAGCATCCTGGTTCAATTATCACTGCATAAGGAACCATCTCAGGATATAAAGACTTCAAATATCTTCAATATTAGGGACCATGAATCTGGTTGCATCGTGGCTTCTTCAGCTGACCCTGCCTGCATCATTCTTGGAGCAACATTCCATTAATGGACATTCTCAGTAGCATCCCTTGAAAGAACATCTACAAGACACTGATGGATACCATCGCTGCTGTGCATGATGAGAGCCACAAATCTTTCTTGCTGAGATCAGAAATATGGCAAAGATTTCTCTTCTCACAAGTTTTCTTCAATATCGCAGAAGTTGAAGCTGTGCCTCAGAGCTAAGCCCAGCGGCCACTGGAGGCCAAGGCCTGAGCACCTATGTGTAGTGGCAGGAGTGCCATGGACTCTTGCTGCAGCCGGTGTGTTCAATGGGGGGCCAGTACCTTCTGGTGTGTGGTGGGCATTTGTTGCCCCCTCTAGGCCATGACTCCAGTCCCTTCCTCCTTTTGCTAACATTGGCTCAGTTTCACCAATTGTGCTCCAATAAGGCCTTGGTTGCCCTCCTCTGGGTTCATTTTGCTACACGTGTAAGCCAGGGATAGAGCATTTACCATACTCTTCTGGTACTTTATGGGTTTTCTTCCCCAAATACAAGGTAACTGTGTGGTTGGGCAGTGTGTCCGGGGGCAGGACCTGCGTGAGCTCCAGGCTGCTGCACACCACCTTGCCCTTGGCAGTCGCCTCCACCCTGGCGCTCCCTCAGGGCAGGGGATCGTGCTTGCAACCCAGGGGCAACACCGCGACCCTGTCACCTCCTCCTCCTCCTCCTCCTCCTCCTCCTCCCAGCATGGCAAGCAGAACAAGCCTCAGAAGGAGCAGCAGCGGCGGCCCCAGGGGCGCCCGGATGGCTCCATGCTGTGGCCTGGGCCTTCCGGCCCTGCAGGGAGCGCCGGCCTAGCGGGCAGCCTGGGCACTGGAGCTGACAGGCTCCTTTGTGCGTGGCCGCCACTCGGCCTTGGGGAGCCACGGGGTCACGGCCACTGGGTCCCAGCCTTTTAATGTTGATAAGTATTGAACTAATTTTTAAAACACTGTAAAGGCTAAACAATGTTGTGGGATTTATTTAATAAACAACCTGCCAATTTGTGATGTTTGTTGGATTTTCTTCAATGTGATAATTTGCTAAAGCTTTTGAGTGACACTGGCATTCCTTTTCTGCCATTCCTAGGACAAAGGCTCTAAGCCACTTTTCTGATATGGGTGAAAACTCCCAATGGTTCATTTACTCTCTTGGGAAGTTCTTTTTTTTTGTATCCATACCAGAAGTTGGCTAAAAATTGATGTTAGAGACAAGCAGGAAGTAAATTACCAAAGAACTCCCAACTGTCTCATAATTGTAACCCTAAACTGTGGTCTTATTAATATGATTGCCTAACCAACTAAGTTGATTATAACTAAGTTATAACTTGCTTAGTGTTATATTTTTCATATTCTACTTAAAATATAATGCTACTTGAGGTGTTATGTCTTCTGACAGAATGCAATATTTTATCCATGCAGCTAAGTTCAAGAAGAGATATGAACAGACACTGAATAGATGACTGAATATTTATATTGTCACCACAAATTCGAGGAATCAGGTTTTTCTTTGATTGAATTCTTTATTTCACTTCATGAGTATATCCTTTAAGAACTAAAATAACAATGCTAGTTTTAAAAATATAAAATAATAATCTACATATGTATAAAGTATACAGCAGATGCTTTTATATTTCCAAAGGTCTAGAGTAATAGTGTCATAAAATATATACTCAACTGATCAATCAGAGGTGCCTCATGTTCTGATGCCTACTGGTAGTTCAGAGTTCAAATTGTGTTTGACACTTAGGGAGGACTCATCCATTATATAAGGATTTCATTGCAGGTTTATACAGAGTGGAGTCTGAATTGTTGATGCAGATCCTTGACCATTATAGGGAGGCTGGAGCTATTTGAAGAGGAGTTTAGGCTCCTGTCTTATTCTTTGTTTTGTTTTTTTGTACTGGGGATCGAACTTGGGTCCTTGCACTTGTGCAGCAGGCGGCGAAACCACTGAGCTAAATCCCCAGCCCTCCTGTCTTATTCTTAATGTTTCTTGCTTCTTTGCATTTTGGCTTGAGTTCTGCTAACTTTCTCCTCTCAAGCATTTGGAAATCATTCCTATATTTCAGTGAGCCTGAGAAGACAATCAATTCACTTCTGGCCAAACCCACTTGATAACAGAAGCCTTCCTTTGCTCTTAAGCTGCTAGAATAAAATATGAAAAACAAAACAAGCCTGGTTTCCTTAGCAAATGATCTCTTCTCCATCCCCCTCCTGAAACCAGTCTTAGTTTATTAATCAGCTGATGTAGAGAAGAGATCATAAAGAATATTTGTTTATAGCTGAAGAAAGAGTAGATCTTGTGGATACTATTTCATGCCTCCACCTCTTAACTACTACCCTTTTTATGTTGTTGGTGCATTTTTGGTGCCTGAAACTACATGGAGCCTTTCCTATGATTTTTAGTCTGTGTAAGAAGATATGGGTGAGGATTTTCCAGGTTCTGGTGTACTTTTTTTATGAGAGATAAGAGAAGTTAGTAAATACATCCTTATTTCAACTTGAGGACACAGAGAAGTTATGGAAAGACTGTATGGTTCTGAGCTACTAGGGGGAGGAATGACTCAGGAGTGGGCTCCAAGGGAACAGGGAAGGAGCCAGGATGCTTCCCCACCTGAATTTCCAGGTTCTCTCCACAACCTGATGGAGCAAATCTTCATTCCCATCTCTCGAGATTCAATGAACTATTTGATTTTAAAAGAGTCATGCATTTCCATTACTTATTTGTGGGCTTAGAGAATTTTTTTCTACCTGCCACTTTTGTTATTATAGGAATTCCCATTATACAGTCAAAGTAACTATGGCATGGCAAATTTTAATGATTTCTTCTAGCTAAGGGTGTAACATTATAAATCACTATCAGATAGGGTTTGTGCCCCTTCATTGGGCTAGTTTCTGTGAGCTGTTTTTGGGACTGACAGCTTGAAGAAGATACAAATAACTACTTCTTCTACTGTTCTTGATGAGTACATGTTGGTGGGCTTCATTTCTTTCAGAAAAAAATAACATATTCCTTAAAAATCATCATAAAATTCAAAGGGAGCTGCACTGACAGAAAAGATAGAAAAGTGACATTTTCTGGTTTTGCACGGTTTTTGCTAGACAGTAATTCTTGAAAAGATGATACCAGATCTCAATTAAGAGAAGATCAACCAGAACGATGTCATTTCTTGAATATTCACACTCATCTTGGCAAGAGGTAACAATGAGTTTAGAAATTACTATAGGAAAACATTCAAGTGCATTTTGTGCCTATTGTGGAAATTCTGTGTCACAGGGAAGTTTATCTTAAACTGATCAATGACATCCTCCAGTCACACTCTTTTTCTGACATACTACATTTGTGCTGTTCATAAATTTTACTCCTGAATGTAAAGCTTTTGCTATAGTTTGGATCTTGATCATCCCCCAGGGGCCCATATTGTGTGTGTTGGTCTCCCACATGGCCCTTCTGGGGGGCTGTGAAACCTCTGGGAGGTGGGGCCTTGCCACTTCAGTCACTGTGTTCTCTTCCTCTTTTCTCTGCTTCCTGGCTATGAGGTGAGCAGTTTGCTCCACCGTGCACCCCTACAATCAGCATCCCTATCAGAGGTGCAAAGCAATAGGTCAGCCTTATCTTGGTTTGAAAATCTCCAAAACTTTTCTCTTTATAAGTTAATTATCTCAAGTATTTTGCTGCAGCTACAGAAAGTGGATTAATGGAGCTTTTAAGGGTATTCTGATTCCTCAGTGTTTTGTGGCCAAATAAGGTTTCCCAAAGGAAACTCTGCCCACTGACAGAAGAGAGCCAAGGCTGACTAGTACAAATCAAAATCAAACTTAGTGTTTTCAATTTCTTGAAGTTGGAGCTTTATAGATTACTCCTTGCCACTGTTAGCAGTGTGACAAGATGGAAAACAAAGCCAATGAAAGCACTTCTCAAGTTCAACACTGCAATTTATATTCTTCAGCAAATAAGACTTATTATCCAGAAGCGTTACTTATCATCAATATTTTATTCTTGTGTCAGCTCAACTCGTGTGCATTGAACATTACACCTTTTAATAAAACCATATGAATTTGAGTGTGGTGGTTTGTGCTTTTAATCCCAGCACTCTGGGAAGCTGTGGCAGGAGGATCTCTAATTAGAGCCCAGATTGGGCAATTTAATGGCTTAATGAAACCCTGTCTCAAAATATCAGCTGGTTATTATGTAGCTCAGTGAAAGTCCCTAGGTTCAATTCTCAGTGTTATAAAAACAAAACAAAACAAAACAACAACAACAACAACAGGCCATGAGAAAAGGAAAGACCCATAGCTCAGAATTCATTTTGGTCCTGTGGGAGAGGAGGGCAGGGCGATGCCTTTTGAAATTTAGCCTATTTAAAATGTTAAAAAAAAAAAAAAGATACAAGGGCCAGGGATTTAGCTCAGTGGTTCCATTGCCTGCCTCGCAACCGCAAGGACCTGAGTTTGATCCCCAGTACCAAAAAATAAAATAAAATAAAATAAAATAAAACAAAATAAAATGTTTAAAGATGCTGTCAGGAACTAAAATAGAAAAACAGAAGACAGGAAAAAAATTAAAAGTGAAAACACACTCTACAGTGTGTGAACCATTATTATGACACAAATAAATAGTTAATATATTTGCTATGGCTTTTCCAGCATTTAATATCTATCTACTTTTAAGTTCTATGCCCATGTTTGACTTGCTGAGAGTCCTATGAAATGGGAGATTTTTTTAAAAGACTAAAATGTTCAATGCAAAATTAAATGTTTAAGGATGTAGACATGTTAATTATTCTCATTTGTTTATTACATGTATTAAATTATCAAATGGTATCCCATAAGTTTGTACAGTTAAAATGGTAATTAATTCAAACTAAATGTCACCATATTCCCCTGAAAAAGACTAAAACATTGTTTACTAAATGTGAACTATTTATTATTTGTAACTATGTATTAATCTAGATAAGGAAAGAATAGTCCCTCCACTGCCATATATAAAATCAAAGTCAATGAGTGCTTTCTTTACATGGAAATGAGTGCTGACTGGTGAGCCAAAGCAGGCAGGCCAGGCAGACCGAAGAGGATGAGGCTGTGTGGAAACACATCAACTGACCGGGGACTTGGTAGACAATCAGAACTCATGCTGATGAGTTAGGCAGCCTTCACAGGAACAGCAGAACCCCAACAATGATTTAACCAGAATAGACTTTATATGGAAATAGCACAGAGAAGACTAAGGACTGGTACTATTTTAACCAAATCTATGCAATATGGTACTGATGTTGTACTTAAAACAATCTACTAATTTAAGCAAACTTTTAAAATTAAGAATAAGCTCTTTTGCATGCCATTTTATGAGATAATTTTTTTTATTCATTAAGTTTATTGGTAAAGTTGAGGTATACAGTGTGATGACATCCATCATTGGGAATTTGTACCTTTACAGGATGTATCTTGGTTCTTATTTTTTCCCCGTTCCCCTGTCCTGCCTTCAACCCCTCCTTATTTACAAAGACTTTGTTTCTGTTTTTCCTTTTCTCATATTTATTCCTTTCCTTTCCCCTACCCCTCCCACTTCCTATTTCCTTTCCCCTTTGGACCTTTTCTTCCTATTTCATATTATCTATTATACATACACCCTCACTGGAGGAAAGACAGCCTCTTTAATAAATGGTGCTGGAAAAACTTGGTTTCAACTTGTCAAAGATTAAAACTAGACCTATATCTCTCCCCATGCACTAAACTAAAATTGAAATGGATCAAAGATCTAAACATAAAACAGAAACAATAAACCACATGGAAGAGAGGTTAGGTAGAACTCTTGAAGATGTTGGCATAGGAAAAGACCTCATGAACAAGATCTCAGTCGTATGTGAAATAGCACAAAGAATCAACAGCTGGGACCTCTTCTTATTTGATGACATAATTTTAAGAATTCCTGTAGTAAGACACTTATATCTCCTGGTTGTCATACCAGGCTTCTCAGAGTCCTTCATGGTCTGGACCTGAGCACCCATTACTGAATTAGTCTGATGAAAGCACTGCTTGCAAGAATAAGTCCAATCCCAGTTTTAATCGTGCTGTCTATAATGATCATTGCTCTCTTTCTCACATAGACCGTGTTGACCGAGAACAAACTGTACTTCTTTGCCTTCCTAGAGCCTTTCCATTTTCTCTTAGGCTCTTGGAGATGATGAGAAACAAGATTATTTAGAAAGAGGCTTGCTCTTGGCTGACCCCTACTGGCCTAAGATTTAAATAGTACAAAGAAAAGGAGCAAACAGAATGACAAATATCCCGGGAGGCAGAGTGGTTAGTTCCAATTTTATCTTCGTCACTTGCTAGGTATACAACCACGAGCAATCACTTGCTTCCTCAGGCCCTAGGTCTCCTCATCTGTATAGTGGGAGGGTGGGTAGGGATTTTGTCTGACTAGACCAGCTAGTATTTTGAGATTTAAGTTCTGTTCCTTACAATTTTTCAAATTGAAGCATGGGAGCTAGAAAGCCATCCTCAAGGATGGTCGTAAAGTTCCTTTTAGTGAAGGCACTAAAATGAACAGAAAGAATTATTTCTTGGCATTATAATTAATGAGTCAACTACCATATGCCAAGCAATTTATTCAGATTTTCACAACAAATCTACGGTGTTGCTACCTCTATGTGACAGGGTTGGAGTAGGATCTGCAAAGTCAGATGACTGGGAAGTAGGAGAGCTGTGACAAACCCAGGATTGCTTGTTCTCTGTGTCTCTGCCTGATGTAACTTCATACCCAGAACAGGTTTCCTCTAAGTGTTTGCTCTAGGGTTTGAAGGCCTTATAACATTTTCCTCACAATTGAATATCTGCAGTACACAATTTCTTTTAGACAGAAATATATGCATAGCTTTTTCTATTAACTGATGTTTTCCATTTGAAGAACCATGTCTTTTGATGCTTGATACTCCTACCTAGAACAAATTTAGAGTGAGGCAAAGAAAGCAAATGAAACAAAGTAGATCCCTAAAGTAGACTAATGATCATCTGGCATGTAAGCTCTTGACTTATAATTTAAAGTAGTGATAATTTAAAAGAAAAAGAAAAGATACCAGGTTCACTCTTAAAAGGAGCTCTACTACAGAACCATTTTGACATTAGCAAAGAAACTAAATCCAATTTGTAGATGTAATCACACAGGAAGAAGCCCAAGAACATAGGAAGAAAAAAGCAAAATTCAATTGCTTTAGTGCATGAGAAAATTTACAAAGTAATTTTTATTGTGTAAATATTTTCATCATTAACATTCCACCTTGGTAGAGTATGTTGACATACATACACATGGCATTTCTCATAACCTGCAGACACTTGAAACCTTTATTGCCCTGGGAGGCAGTGGGGTATGATGCAGAAGAGCAATAATTCTATATCCACATTACCTGGACACAAAAAGCTGATTCTTCTTGTCACAGGATCATATGTGATTATAGACAAACTAATTAGCACGAACACCTCAATTTCCTTACAGTTTCATTATAAGGATTGAACCATCATGTATGATGCAGTACTTGCTAGTATATGGTGTGTAGGACACATTAGTTAAGTGTTAGCTATTATTATTACCTAACAATGTTCTTAACAAAAGGCTTTTGGAATCCTCCCAGCAAGCAACTAAAAAAGGCTTTCAAAATGACATTTTCTTAGCCCACCAATCGCTGCCATGGGAAGGTTCAAAAACTACACACTGTTGAAAAATTTCAATTTAAAATAAAGCTACATAGACTGAGGGATAATTTTCCAAAATGAAATCCAGAGGTTTCTTGCTCATTTTAAAAACATGTTTGCATTATAATCATGGTGACACGGACAAGGACAATTCCAGTTTCTCCCTCCTACTGAGTTGTCTTTTGTCCACTATAAAATCTTGAATTCCCTTCAAGTCCCTTTCTCCCTAAGCCTAGCTAATACTATGGTCTGCCACTGTTGCCCTTATCCCCACTTCTGTGATGTTGAGATACTTCAAGGCAAGCCACAGAATGGCAGGCACACAACTGGGGATTCCTGCAAGGCTTACCAAGTTAATGGTGATTAGTTGCTACAGACAAGAGCCAGGACTGGTGTAGATGGTCCCAAACAATGGAGCCGAATGTGCATCCACAAAATGTTTCTTATTGAGAACATAACCTCTTGTGAGTTACAACCAGAAGCCTCAAGATAATTGCATTTTACTGGAATCAAATCTAACAAGTATTTTATAATTAAAGATCATGCTGACTTTCTTTACTATCACCTGCAACTTAATCATGTACTTGAAGCTTCCCAGAAATAGTGAGGCTGTTTAATATTTATTGAACATCCTCAATTACCTTTACATTTCGTTACTCTGGAGACACACTCTTTTGGTTTGGCTTCTAGGGGCTTTGAAGAGAACCATTATTTTATTAAGAATGGAGGCAGAAAACTTCTGTGTGGTAATAATAACCATGCTAGCTTACATTTCACAGGGCTTTTTGATTTACGAGGTGGTTTCACATGCATTATCTTACTTGATCTTCACAAACTTCTGTATTAGGTTTACCCTTCCTACTCTGTGGAATATAATATTCCCTGTATCACTCTAGTGAAGCCACTCCTTTCTGACATTTAATCTATGCAAGATTTTAAGAGGCAAATCTTTAACTTATGCAAAGGAAACTGCAACTGTTTTCTGCCACCTTTGTCATGAGCTGTGGTAATCAAGTCTTTAACAACTCGTCCTTTCAAAATAGCTTTTTTCTGGGTGAATGTCCATGCAGGTACCACAGTTTTAGAAGATTATAATAGTAAGTAAAAGTTGCTTCAGGTTGATATCCCTTGTCTAGAAATTCTTAGGACCCAGAAATGTTTTGGATCTCAGATTTTTTAAACTTTGGAATATTTGTATCTATATGATGAGATATGGCATGGCTGGGGACCTGACTCTGAACATGAAATTCATTTATGTTTCACATATAGCTTATACACATAGCCAGAAGGTAATTTTATACAATATTTTTAGTGCACCTGCATTTTGACTGTAACACATCACATGAGGTCAATGTGGAATTTTCCACTAAGGCCATCAAGGTGGCCTTCAGAAAGCATTGGGGGTGCCGGGGATTTAGCTCAGTGGTTTCGCCGCCTGCCTCGAAAGCATAAGGTCCCAAGTTCGATCCCCGGTACAAAAAACAACAACAACAACAAAAAAAACCAGAAAGCTTTGGGTTTGGGAACATTTCAGATTGCAGATTTTGAGGTAAGGGGTGGACAACTCGTATTGATAGAAACATTTTCAGGCAATCCATAAAATCATGGGCTTTGCTATTAGGCACACAGATTCAGATCTTTCTGGCCTCATCATTTAATGTACAATTTGGTAAACTTCTGGAAACTTTTTCAGCTTCTCTGGTGAAGAGAATGGCACTGCTACACCCCATTAAAAAGCAGCCCAGGTGAAAAGAGAAGGGCAGAGTGGTGATGCTTTCCATGTCCCCTTTGCTCCTAGTCTGCCTGCTACACACGGACATTTTCTCTGAACAACTCCGGAGTCATCGCTGAGGCTAAGACTGTTTTCTTGTTTGTGAAGTGAGAGGAATAATGGCTGTTTACAGGATGATTATGAAGAGTAAACAAGGTTATTTTTTAGATTGAGGCACAATCGTAGTTTTGTATCAGTTGTCACCCAGAGAAAGGCACATCGTACCTACACATGACAGTGTGGATAGCTGAGTCATCTGTACTTATCTTCAACATGGCTTGATCAGTTTTTCAAGGGCTGGCAGTGCACTGAAATTGGTTGGAATTTCCTTTAGGTATTCTCCTCTATGTTCCTCCTGAGCAGATGCTTGTTTGCCCCAGACCAGCACCAGGCTTCAGTCTCATGTAAGAGCAATGTGGCTGGCACAGGAGTCATGAAAGGGCCCCTTTGTGTTGATGGTGCTCCTTCCTGGGTAGTCCTCTCTTTTCTTTCTCTTTATTTATAATCCCAGAAATCGCTAGAATTTTAATATTTCTTCTTTCTCATCAGTATCAAAAATCATATCACCAATGGCCTGCATTCTGAACTGTGTGGCTAGTTCAAGGCTTTCCCGTGGTGTTTTCAAGTTTGGAGTTTACGCGATAAATTTACCTATCACTTACAGAAGATTCAGTAAAATTGACATTTTTTCCCCAGTTCCAATTCTAGAAGACTTGTTGAGTTTATAATATTCTGGTTGCACTGTAAAGTGGGGGATGCTGAATACCCAGAGACAAAAATGTAGGCACATTCTCATCAGATTCTATGCTTTCCTTTATTCCCTTTTTTGAGCTCTTTAGTGCTACATCTTCATACAATCAGTATGACTAGCATATTTAAATAATGAGAGTGGTATTAAAGAAAACCATCTACAGGCTAAAAGAAGATAATTTGAAGACAAACATTGAAAGAAAGCAAAAGTACTAAAATGATAGAACATGTCAGAATACTGGTATATATATCTTTTGTCTTGTAAACTGTATTCTCTAAATTAAGATGACACTTCATTGATTGATTGATACTGTGTTTACAGAGAACCCTGCAACTAATTCAGTGTTTGCCAATTGGGTAGCAGGTGTATGTATGATGAATCAGAGCTGTCCTTGCTCCTTTTTAGAGGAGGTAAGGGTATTCTAATGAGTCTGCCAGACGATCAGGAAAGAAATAAAGGGGAGGCAGGCAATCGAAGCTGTGGAAATCTAGAATGGACATCGTCTTCATCTTGCTGGGGTGGTGCGGGCATCATAATGGCTCCTCTGTCCCTTCAAAACACTGCCCAGATGATGGCTTGGCCTCCCATGCGTTCTGAGAGGGTGCCTCTAGCTTTACTGAAACCCTATCGTCACCACAGAACTTATTTCCCCTTGAAGCTTTGATACCCTGTCCAGCCAACTTACTCTCCAGAGACGCAGTTGCCCTTTCTCCCCGTGTGTACCACAGCGAGTTCAGAATGTGCTTCAAGAGCACCTGAGGACAGAAATCCCTCTGCCTTCCCCACCCTGTCTTGATCATCACATCCAGGTGCTGTCAAGGGTTTCATTAGGGAATTTTTTTTTTTTTGATACTGGGGATTGAACTCAGGACCTTGTGCTTGTGAGGCAAGAGCCGGAACCACTGAGCTAAATCCCAGGCCCTGAATTTTTTAAATCTGTAACAACAAGCTGGCAGTTGGCTCTTGTTCTGAAAAGCAACCAAACAGAGATGGAAAATCAGACTGTAACCTGGAGATTTTTAGCCAAATGCTTTGTCCAAGGGAGTTTTTGAAGTAGTATAACTCATTAACAAGCCAATGCTAATTGAATTTGATTTCATGTCAACAACATCACAGACACAGAGAGTACACCAATCAAATCTCAACCCTGTATGCTACGATTGTTAGGCCCAGTTTTTCTGACAACAAAAGCTGTCTCTGGTTGAAGTTTTGTCACATCAAATTCAGCAGTAGGGTGCTTCCTGGCTTTCCATAGAATAAATTGTAGCATTGAAGTTATCCATAGAATAGAGCCAAAATGGAATGGGAAAATCCACTTGAACAAATGACAGGTACATGTGGCTGATGGGCTCCTCACCAGTATCTGACATATAACCCACCCTAACAGTAACAATCTTACTCGACATCTTTACAAGATTATCTTTATAGTTAATTCAGTGCCAAAATGGCACCATGTTATACTGTGTTTAAAAACATGAGACCAATAGAGTTACGATGTGGAAAAAGCACATTTACAAATTTGCCAGGCTTTTCAGGAACTGAAATACACGTGGAACCTTTGATACTTTTGCACATACAAAAAATATGATATCTTTGTGATCTACAATTAAAAGATTCTGAAGGGTGAAAATTACTCTCTCGAATTCAGCTGCAATGTGCTAGTTTTTGTACAGCCATTCAGTGAGAAATTTCCTCACATTCGGATCCTTTTGCCATGCACATGAGGGGAAACTTGGCAATGTATTTCACGAGGTAGTATTGGGACTCGTTTTAACTTACATTGTCATGTTACACCTGGATGAGGAAACATATGAAGTAATTAAGTAAAACCTACTGAGGAAAAAGGAGATTTCAACTGAATTTAGCTAATTAGTCCCAAGACTGGCCCCAAGTGTAGAAAGGAAAAATATTCCAAGGGGTTATTTCCTTGTTGGTTTTAATTTAGCTTTGGGCAATGGTAGTGTGATTCTTCTGGCTGTATCTCATTACCCTCAAGAGCACCCTGTTTTCCTCCTGTGACCTGCGCTTAAAGGGTGATACCATCACCTCATCAATTGCCAATGCCACTAGTTCAATAGCCGGCTATCACAGTGGGGCATCTTTCTCAATGATGGGCAACTGCAGGTCTTGGCTCTCTCCAAAAATAGCCTGCTTGGCAGCACTGCTCCTTCCCAGATTCCCTGTTGTCTGAGCTTCAGAAAGGACTTTATCCCTGTGCTTGCTTTGAGATATGCTCATAGTCGAATAAAGACTGCATTTCCTGTGACTTTGATATTGAGACATGATTATAACATTTTCATTAATACTAGTACCTATCATTCCCATTCTCCTTTAAAGCCAGTGACAATTGCCTATATAAATATTATCTATGCTTCCCCATCCTAATGAATTTAGCAGTCTGAATTTTAAAGAGAGAGAGTGCTGTTCATTTAGTACTGCATGGTACAATAGGAGTTCCTTCCTCTAGCGAACTTGCTTTCCCTAAACCCTAGCAAAAGTCGCAAATTGATATCTCAGGTGATGGTGTGTTAGAGTGTAGAATTCCCTCCCCAGCTGGAGAAAGGAAAGTCCCCAGAGGGCTCTGTATTATGCAGTATAACATAAGGTGGAAACCAGGCAAGAGCTCCAGGCAGCAGGGAGAGGTGCAGACATGGGTGCCCTTCAGGAATGAGAACCACATGAACTGGCACTCTATTTCAGCAAGGAAGAAGGCTTGGGAGCGTTTGGTACATCTTTGCTGGAAAGCCTGCCCAGAACGCCTGCCTTTCCAGCAGCAGAACAGGGAATACTGATGTCTGCCACCTCCCATTTTATCAAACTGCCGGAGCATGACGATGTAGGGGTGAAAGTTACCGTATTAAACACCAGCACTGCTCAGCACAGGTAGGCAGGAAGCTGGGGCAGGAAAATCACACATTCAAAGTCAGCTTGGGCAACTTAGCAAGACCCTGTCTCAAAATGAAAAATAGAGGGCGGGGGATTTAGCTCTGTGGTTTCGCCGCCTGCTGCGCGAGAGCAAGGACCCGAGTTTGATCCCCGGTACAAAAAACAAACAAACAAACAAACAAAAAAACCCGGAAAAATAGAAAGAGCTAGGATCCAGGGAAGCCACTCAATGATAGTGTACCCCTGGATTTGATTCCTGGTATCACCAAACCAAACCAAACCAAACCAAAACAGAACAGAACAAGAACCAAAAATTCGAGCACTTTTCTTTAAGGAATTAAGCTGACAGTTTTTTAAATAAATGGGTTCACACCTTTTCTACTATGAATCGGAAGAGAATTATGACAGAACACATCTTAACTTTTGGTATTATGTGCCTCTGGCATGATAATATTTGACGACAATATCGTTAATAATGGGAAGTAGGAATGTAGCTCAATGATAGAGCGCTTACCTAGCATGCATGAGGTGCTGGATTCCATCCCCAGCACAACAAACAAAACAAAACAGAACAACAACAACAAAATAAGTACTTAAGCAAAATAAAAGACACAGATTTAGTGTTTAAAATCCCTCCAACAATGGCAACATTCTCAAGTAACACTCTGAAGCACTGAATAGAGAATTCTACCCTGTTTTGAAGAGAACAGCTACTCCTAAACCCTAGTAATTAAATTTAGCAGATTTTTAAAATGGAAAAGAATTAATATGCCAGCTGTTATGTATCGACTTCCCAGGACCAGCGTGTTCATTATACATTGCAAATATGTACTAGTAAAAAATTAACCAACTAGAAAAAAATAAAATGGAAAGCAATACTGTGGTAAAGTACACTGCTCCTGAGAGAGCACTCGGCCACATAGCATCACCAAGTCTCACACGTCTTCACACAATAGTCTAAAATGCAAGGGACAATTGGTTAGTCATGCCATAAGCGAAATTCTTTACTGAAGATTTAATTTTGACAACTTAAAAATCTTTATTTTGCCGACAGTCAATGAACCGTTTTAGGACACATTTTGTCGATACCAGCATCAGCCACACGATGTCACTAGTACTATAATACTGACCTCAGAGCCTTGGGCAAGAAACTAAGGCACATATTTCTAGATAGGTTAAATTATTTCCTGTTCTGTTCATGGATTTTCTTTCTATCTACCAGCATAATAAATATTTGATATAATTTTATTAATTCAAAACTATAGTATGATTCCCAGAACTTACATATTTTGAAGTTTATTTTGGAAAAATCAATAATAAAATTTAAAATAGTATCCTTTTAAAAGATTCATTTGTTAGCCTCTACCTACCTTATATGAAAATATTTGCCAGGAGAGTAATAATCAAAATATGTGCATTGAATACTATTTTTCAGGTCCTATGCTGAAATGCAAAACACAGACACATTCATTACACACACACACACACACACACACACACACACACACGGATCCAAATATATGAGCTGCTATACACATCAGTTCCAATCAATACCCCTTTCTAGAATTCTTTTCTTTTGTGAAAGCTGGATAGGATAGACAATCCTGCCCCCTGAAATTGTATGAGTCATGTTTAATATTTCTGTTATATAATTACTTTTTGGCATAACATAAGGTTAATTAATATAGCACTTCACCTTTCTTCATGAAGGAAAGCCAATCTTTTATGTCTTCAATTCTTTCGCAGATGTATTCTGAACATACAAGGTTAAAAAATAAACATATTGTGATTGTAAGACCAACTTTTTCCCTTGAAATGGTTTATCATAATATTATGCTTAATTATGCAAATATGCTGGAGGCTTTTTTATGGGTGCATCAGCCAAATTCAAATACATTAAAGATGACAAATACATATTCATTTACACATTCAGCACATATATGCCTGTATCCAGCATTCTATCAACTTAACAAATAATGGCATCTAATGATATAAATGCTAAAAAAGTGAGAAGGGATGGAACAAAGCTATTTGACAAATGCTTTTGAAAAAATTCCTTCACTAAAAATAACTTTAACAGCTAAGGAATTACATTTACTTTTTTGGTCATTCTATATATCATTCTTTTAGGGGAATAAAGAATTTCAGTCTTAAAGATTAAAAAACTTTTTTGTAGTTTTATTAGACTTAATACAATTGAGGTTTTCTATTGTTAAATGTATATGCTGTTCTTTTTCAAAGTGTATGGGAGGGAGAGGAGAATTTTTTTAAAAAAAATCCTGATCACATACTTTAATGAGATCTAAAATATTCAATAAAAATTTCGAGTGTTTTCAAATATTTGGTAGAGAAAACACAGCTGAGTATACAGCCAAATAAAGAGAAATTTACATCTCTATTGTGGTTGTCAGAGAGTCATATTTGTGAAAAATGCAATGTACAATTTTCTATTTATAACTTCCCAGAGATGTTTTAAAATTATTTTAACAAAAATATCAAAATTTCATAATGGTTTCGAGCATTTTTGAGATCACCAGCTTGTTTCAATGATGAGTAGAGACTTAGAAAAGGGCACATATTTTACCTCGAAGGCTGGTATCGGTGCCTGGACTTGCCATTCGCATTTCAATGCAAAACATCAAACTTGTGAATTAATCATATCCTCCCATATGTCAGAAAGTGAAATGAAATTATTTTTTATATGTAATATACAATTTTAAATTGGCCTCGCTTTGTAAATGTCATCATAATAGACTTGTTAGAAAAAATAGTGTTGTTATTTTTAATCAACTTTCCTAACGCTACACTCTAATACATGTACTTTAAATTTATGCATTCTTGGGCCAGGGATTTAGCTCAGTGGTTCTGGTGCCTGCCTTGTAAACACAAGATCCTGAGTTCAATTCCTGGTACCAAAAATAAAAAAGTTTATGCATTCTTTTGTTTTGTTTTGTTTTGGTACCGGGGATCAAACTCAGGTCCTTGCGCTTGCACAGCAGGTGGCGAAACCACTGAGCTAAATCCCCGGCCCAGTTTATGCATCCTTAACGTGTTTGAATATAGTCTTTTTAACACCACATTTTACAAAAGCATTTCACATAGTTAAAAAACTTTTAAAAGTAAATATAAGATTTATTAAATAAAACAAAATAAGACAAGTTTACGGTTGAACTAATAAAAATCCCAAGATTGGACTTATATAATAATAACAATTTCAATTTATCATGGTCTATTAAACTTTTTTCCACTTCTGTATTATGACAGAAGTAGATTGATAAAGCTTTATTAATACAATTGCATCTCAATGGTTTATATTCATCCTAGCAACAATATGTTCAGCTAACACTCTACTGTTGGTACATTCACTCTGGAGTGCCTTGTGAGAGGTAAATCTCTTGTGTTCTTAGATAAGGAGTTTCATAGTAGGGACATTTTTGAGGTTGTGATTCACAATAAGTGGTAAAATGTGAAGATATTCATAGGTGTAGAACAGTGACACTATCAGTATCCCAAGAAAACTTCCAGTATTTCCATATATATTTATACTTATAAATGCAATTTTAGATTTAGATTTTAAGTGTTCACTGCACTCTAACTGATAATGTTAATTCAAATCACTCTAACATTTTAAGGATAACTTTTCAGTTTATTTTCTTGAGAAAAGAAGTTGTTGCTATTCTCACAACCATATATATTTTGCTAATTTTCATAATTTTTGGTGACCTCTGTATCTCTGCTACAATGACCTAAAAAAAATCACAACAATTTTGTTGGGTTCCTATTTTCAGAAAATTTACATAAATACATGCTTCTGCACAAAATGGAAACAACACTTTTCACCTGAATCAAGCAACTTTTGGGAGTGCTGTCCAGTGCTGAATTTTATTTTACTTTGTTCAGCAGAGAAACAGGTTTTGAACATGTGAAAAGTGTTAGAAACGTTGGATTATCTGGACTCTATTTGGGATGCTGAGAAAAAAAAGTGGGAGCGATATGTTAGATTAGTAAACAGGGGAATTTACCCATTTATATTACAGATTTATGGCTAATGAACATACAGAAAGCCTCCTGAGTTGCTAAAACCCTGGGTTGTAAAATAAAATAATACTAGGCTTAAAAGCTCAATGACAAATTGCCTGACAGTTCCTGACACTTACTCTCTAATTGGTCAAAATGTGTTTCCTTTCACAGTACTTCCATTTCAAAGGTAGCACACATATTTGTAATGCCTTCAAATGAAAGCAGGAAAAGAGAGGTGCTGCTTCAGAACTGTGGAATTAAGATTGCTGAGACTTTATCTTTCCTGAGAGGTACTGTTTTCCTTATGGCAGACAGTAAAGTTTCAGAATAAGAAGAGGTTATGCTACTAAATTAATGTGATTTGCATCATTGCTTTGGGAAATACAGTACCCATCCAAACTATGCTTTCTGTAGAGAACCTTATTGCCACCCCTTCCCCCAATTATCTTGCTCCATTCCTGAGAACTATGACTTTGGGGAACTCTCTTTCCTCATCCTTACCATTCCCTTCTTGTTCTGAATTCCTCCCCCATTTCTGACCTTGGTTGTATGATCTCAATAACCAAAAAGAAAAAGTGAAAGTCCAATTTTCTCTCAGGAAGTTTTGTTCATCTCTTCTTCCTCTCCTTTGGGACCTATCTAGCTCTCCTTAGACTACAGGTAGTTCTCAAACAAAGGGCATTCTTGCTCCCAAACAAGTCAGGTAAACAATAGCTTCTGGAAAACCCAAACAACCCACAAACCCAGTTCCTTTAAGCAGAAGCTGCTGGGTTATTTTGAGTTCTTGCTTAGGAAGACCATTCATATCAAATAACATCAATATGGTCAAATAACTGAAATACTAATGACAGCTCTGTTTAACTTAGCTATTAGCTTTACATCTTATTCACATTTTCTAACCAACTTAGGAAAAAGTAATTTTACAAAAGATGAATATTTGGGAAGAGGATATAAGGGAAGGAGGAAAGAGGGCAAGGGAGGAGGATGTCAAAATAATTGAGATGTATTACGTGCAAGTACTGACTCCCCACAATGAAATAATCACTATGCCCTAATAAAAATAAACAAGTACTAATGAAAATAAAAAAAACCCCAACCCAAAACAACAAAGAGTAATCACTATAGAAATATAAAGCTATTGATAGTAGTAGATGGAAGATAACAAAACTAATACTATTGACACAAAATAGAAAATACCATCAGTAATAAGTACTCAAAACATAAGAAGAAATGTACATGCATTATCTCACATCCTCTCAATAACTACATGAAGTAAGATTATTTTGAAATTCTAATTTAAGAAGTTTCAATTTCATAAAGCTGAAAAAACTGGAGATCTGTAAGCGTTTGATGAAAAGCATTGATGGAGACATGTTTTAGCGAATGGATTTGTCTGATCTGGGATTTTATCATTTTCTCACTTGTCCTTTCATCCTTAGAGGTGATAAGATTTGGTAAAGGACAGAAGAGAAAGAAGATTTACTATCTCCCTCAACAGAGAGCAAATACATAGATAACGAAAGATTTTGTTTCACTTACACTTTGTCAGTGCAAGAGAACAAGATTGCCATGCATGAAGTGGTTTTACATAACCTTTTTAACAGGGAATTTTAGGATTGGAGATCATCAGAACATCTCGTTCAAAGAGTACTTGTCATTAATCAGGGCAGTTTCATTTGAGTTAGACAATTCTAATATTCATGTAAAAGGCCAGAAAGGGACTGTAACTTGTGCCTAAGAGTAGATGATGAAACTAGGAGAGTTCACTGGACAAGTGTCCATGGAATGATCATATATATAATCTAAAAAGAACTTTTTTAAAAAAATTGACACATATGCATAAAAGCTCAAAAAACTTTATAAAATGCGTTTAAAGTAAGGGTATGTTTTAAGACAGTAAGACAAGTTTTTACACTCTACTTTTTGAATAAATGTAAAGATGTTTTATAAATTTAACTTCTTGGAGCCCACATGTCTGTTCAACCATAGAGAGTCTTTAAAAATAAAATCACATTGATCTATGGGATACAGATCCTTAACCAAAACTCTGATGCTGACATCAGCCAGCTAAAGTGAAAGCTGGCAATAAATAGTGGCCAAAATAATCCTTCAGGTGATTTTAGTCAACATACTGATTTTGATGTGGGTATATCTCAAAAATTCATTCTCCTATCTGAAATCACTGAATGTTAAGCCAAAGAAGGAATAGTTGAACACAACCTATTGGTTCTCCTTAGCAATGATCAAAGAGTGATTTTACAAATTTGTGAATGCAGAGTTCTTTTTGAGTGAGCATATTGCTATGTCTTTGCAAAGGATGAGTGGCTTCAGCTAATAGTTACCCTGATACCTGGTATTCACACCTTTAGGTGCTGAATACTAGGTTCAAGTAACCCAAAATAAACCTGTGCACTGAAACAGATTTAACACAATAGGAAATCTAAAGAGATGCTTGTTTTCTTTATCTGCCAAGTTCCCAGTACAGGAAAGACAACTTCTCTGTGACAGTCACCACTGCTCCAAGATGGTGGTGAACCAGTCAATCAATGCTGAGCATCTGGAAGCAGAAAAGTTGTTCTTAATGCTTGCTGTCAGGTTGATGCCACCAATTTAAACCTAAGCTCTTGGCCTCTTCACATCTTTAAGAAAAAGACGCTAATACTGACTTCCTGTTAAATCTCAATGGGTCAGTTCTTCTCATTAAAACTACAACAACAATTTCTCATTTCAAGGTTCTTTGGATTCTTAGTGGATGCCATATTTTAAAAAATGAGACATGAATACCACATTTACATTCGTTCTACTTACCTCCCACCAATTCAGTATTTATTGGTTATAGAAAGAACTGTAATCAACCACACAGAGCAAGGAGTGCAGAGTCACAGAGCAGCAAGGAAACAGTAACATCAACAGAGAGAGAGAGAGAGAGGCCAAGTCCAGTTCTTTTCAGAAATGTCCTGAATGGGACAAAACGGTATGCTTGGAGGATATTTTTAAGACATATAATTCCCCGGGAAGTACAGCACTGTTGTATATGCCAGAAATGTGCAGATAATAGAAAATGATTTTCTTGGAAAACAATTCTAATAAAGAGGCATGGGTATTCTTACTTTGAACAGAGGAATAAGCACAAATCATTATGCCTCATTTGCTTTTGCTCAACAAATTGTGAATAACTTCATAGTTCTACACACCTATTACACAGCATGATAATAATCTTTACAAGTGCACCATGAAGGAGAGGGAGAGGTGTTAGGATGCTGTTTTGGTAGGGATCAAGTGTGTGGCCTAGGGTGATATGGCCAAAAGAGGTGCCACTATTCCTTGAGCTCCTGGTTTCTGATTCATAGTTTATTAGGATACTTTATATTTTATTGTGTAGAACATTATACATATTACATATCAGAGCTAGATGGTATGTGTTGGTTAGAAGAGGAGGAATGGGAAATAGTAATATTAAGTTCTGCAGTGGTCTATCAGATCTCTTCTCTGCTCTTTGTTTTGCTTGGGCCTCAGAGGCTGCCATGTATGAGCTACATCACTGTTCTTTCTTGGCTTCCCATTATACTCAGCCATTGGACAGCACCCACTTCTGCCCCTGCTGAGATTTGCACAGCACTAGTGGTGTCTGCATCCCTCTAAGGTTCGCTTTCATGGTGCTCCCGATCTGCCCCTCTAAAGTTCTAGTTCACAACAGACTTGCCTGAGGCTGTAACCCTTCCTCTGTGGCTACTTCTGAGTCTTCAAAATCCCTGGCTGTTTTCTTTTGCCTCGCCCATACCTGCATACCTAGTCCCTTCATTATGACACATCACTATCAAAAATGTGTATCAGTATAGCGATTACTGAAAGAACTAAAACTAAAAATTCCATTTGACAACCTACAGGATGGGGAAAATGTTGCCAGTTATTCCTCAGCCAAAAGATTAATATTTGTGACAGAAAAAGAACTAAAAAAAATTACCCACCCCCAGTGAAAGGCCCAATCAAAAGATGGGCAACTGAAATGGATAGGCACTTCTCAGAAGAAGTACAAATGGCCATTAAATACATAAAAAAATGTTCCACATTTCTGGTCATTAGAGAAATGCAAATTAAAACAACATTGAGATTCCTTCTTACTCTAGAAAGAATGCCATCATCAAGAAATCAAATAATAACAAATGCTAGTGAGGCTGCAGGAAAAAAGGAATGATATAAAAGGTTATATCGTTGGTGGCGTGTAAACTAATACTGCCATTATGAAGATAAGTATGGAGATTCTTCAAAAAACTTAAACTAGAAATTCCATTTGACCCAGCTATTCTCCTTCTAGTTATCACCCTGAACGTGTTAGACACCATATTAAAGTGATACAAGCACAACAATGTTTTTGGCAGCACAGTTCATAATAGCTAAGTCTTGGAAGCAGCCTATATGTCATCAATAGAAAAACCAATGAAGAAAATATGTGGTATTTATAGACAATGAAGTACTTACTCTGCCATGAAGTAAGATAAACTTGAGTCATTTGTAGGAAAATGGGTGCACTAGGACACCATAATGTTAACTGAAAGAAATCAGACACAGGAGCTTAAATATTACATGGTTTCTCTGAGAGGAGAAAGCCAAAATATAAAGAGACTGAAGAGCAAAATAAAAGATAATGGGAAACATGGACATAGATCTTTTGCAAAACGGAAGGGGACCAAGATGGAGAAAAGTGGAAGGGAGAGGAGGGGAAGGGGATAAAACGAATTAAGACGTGCCAGGTACATTTTTCAACTCCCTGTGAGGAGGGTAGTCATTGTGTACTGTGAACATGTATTAATAAACATACCAAATTGTATAACTCCAATCTAACCCTGAGAAAACACTGGAAAAATCCAAATGGAGAGGCTTTCTATGAAACAACTGGCCTTTATACTTCAAAATGTCAATGCCATAAAGGAAAAAAGAGACAGAAAATGTCCCAGATAAAAGAAGGCTAAAGTAACATGACAACGAAAGGCAGTGTGTGATACTGAATTGGATTCCAGACAAGCCTTTTGTTTTTAGTCTTTTCGCATAAAGAATCGACAGAGTAGGTGAAATATAAGTAAGGTCTATCCATTAGGTAATGCATATTGTTAATTTTTTTATTTTGATGGTTGTACTGTGGCACATTGAAATGTGTAAGGAAGTAAAGGAACACCGTATCTTCACCTGACTTTCAAGTGGAACAGAAAAGAATGTTTGTGTCTATACACATATATACATCCATCCAGATCGGTGAGGCACAGGAGAGAGTGACCAAAGTGGGAAAGCAGTAGTGATAAAGTGGTAACAATTGGAAAATCTGTGTGCATCATATTTTGTACTAGCCTTGCAAGTTTTCTGTAAATCAAAAATTATTTCAAAATCAGAAATAATTTAAAGAGTTTTCAAAACTTCTAGCTGAGTATGCTGCTTATTCTTACCAGAACCCTCACTGAACTCGATTCTAACCTCCACGCTTTCTGATGTCTGTTAAAAAATGATCTCATCCTTTAACCCTTTTCTTGGTTCAGAGCCTCCTGATCCAGCACTTGGCTATGGTGGATGGAGAAGAGGAGAAGAGGGGCCACCTGGCACATCAGGTCCAGGAGGGGCAATAAGGAGCCGCATGATCAAGGTGTCTCCCTAAGCATTCAGAGACCTAGCCCTGCTCTCAGATGGGATTTCCAAACAAATGTGTGTTTCTTCTTGGCATGAAATTAATCTCAGTAATGTGATGAATTACATATTTGATGATTTATTAAAACATACACACACTGAGAAAACTGCAAGGGTTACAGTATCGAGTAATATCATATCCTTATAGATATGATATAGAGTCACATCTGTCATATAACTGGGTGTATGGTAGGATAGCAGACTCAAACATGCAGCATGTTTAACTAGACATTTTCATGTGCTGAAAGATAATAGAGTTAAGATTACTAGTGATTTGGAAGACCCTACCATGAGCAAAGAGTTCAGGTAAATACCATCAACAATATGGTTTATTATCAACATACATGGCTCTCTGATAGAAGACACAGAGAAGGACACAACATGGTTTTTCTGATATTCAGGCCAAAGTGGATATCACCTTTCGCTTCATGAGAAAACATCAGCTAAGCTCAAATAGAGTTGAGTGATATTCTACCTAGTATCTGACCAGTACTTTGCAAAAACAGCAAATGCCTGTGAGACAAGAAATATTGAAAACTCTCATAGGTTGAAGAGGCATGTCATCAACTGAATGCAATATGAGATTCTGGATTGGATTCTGGAAGAGAATAAAGAACACATTAAAGGAAAAACTAGTGAAATCTGAATAAGTTCAGTACCTTATTAGTAGTATAGTACAATAACAGTGTTAATTTACTGGTTTTGATCAAAGTACTCTGGTTGTATAGATTACTAAAATGGGGCAGATAGGTGAAGGGTGTATGTGAAATCTCTGTACTGGCTTTGCACCTTCCTATAAAAAATTATTTTGAAATAAAAAATGAAATATTGCCAGCAACTAATTCTCCCTAAAAAACTATAAAATCCTAGCTTGAATCTACCCAATTTTGTGAAATAAAACATAGCACATCAAGTCCTAAAATGTTTTATATCAAACAAATGTTTTGAAATTTTAAACTCATATTCTATAGTTGACACTTATAGACATATATGGAAATGTAGTTGCATAAATTTATATTATTTACACAATAAGATATTTGCTTTAAATATCTTTCAAGGGAATGTGTTGCTGTATTGACTATTTCCCCTGATCTTTCAGTCATCTGCTTGATTGACATTTCGAATAAGAACCAGAGAAACATACATTGCAAGAACTGCAAACTGATGGAGTCAGGTAGCTCATCTTCACATCTTTGTGAAAGCTTCAGCAGAGGCATCCCACAAGGTTGGAGGTCTCCACAGCTGCAAACTGATTCTAGCATTTCATTCTGTTATTCCATCCACTGGGAGTAGGTAGAAGAGTATGGTTTACTCTCTTACACAGGAATGGAAGGAAAGTTGAATTTATTGGAAGCAACGCCATCCTTACTTTGCCTCAGGAGCTCCCCATCTACCTTCTAGACTGAAAACTAAGATGACTGCCTCATGCTAGATGTTGAGCCCTGCTCCTGAGAACAAATGTACTTTTAGATAGAGTCATGGTGACCATGAGAGGACCATGCAAGAGAAGCAGAGGCTCATGTGGTTGTAGAAAAGAAATATTTATGTATTTTACTTTTGATGGTTAGTTGGGCAAATACTTTTGAAATTATAGACCAGTGACATTCTGTAATGATATTATTTTATCTACAAAGATATGTAGGTTTATTATTATATAAATTTATCTTACCTTATGAGATAAGTGATCAGATAATTTATTATTAAATAAATTTCAAAAAGGTGTCCAAGATATTTTGAAGCTTCTTGAAGATTTAACCTAACAATCTTTAATCTCTCCTTGCAAGGCTCTCCCATGTTTTTACTAAAGCTAAAACTTGTGAGAATCTTTGTGTTTTCTTAAATCTATGAATAAGCAACTCTAATTATACTTTTTCCCTTGGTATTTTTAGTTTAAATACATGGTTTGGAGTTGGAGGTGATCAAGCCATAGCAATTGTTTTATTTTTTTTATTTTTTGGTACCAGGGATTGAACTCGGGTCCTTGCGCATGCAAGGCAGGTGGCAGAACCACTGAGCTAAATCCCTGGCCCTGCAATTGTTAATTCATGGAGCCAGTGTGATCTCTGACACGCTCAGTGGAGGGTCACATTCTTACTCTGCTGTAGAATTTAAGGGACAATGCCTCAATGAGCCGTCTGCCCTTCTTCGGATTCTGAGTGCTTTCATTAAACCACACTCGCAAGCATACAATAGATTAAAAATATCTCCCACTCGTAGATGTGACCTGCAATTTGAACTTTATAGACTAGCCTATAAGGAAAACAGTCAAAGGATGCTTCTAGTGATAAATTCTTACTCTTAAATAGCATGTTGTATGAGCACCTTGAGATTCCCAAATGTCACTAAAGAACAGTGAATAGAAATGGGTGAATTGTAGAACACGTGTTCCAGTTTTCTTACATGTCTCCAATATCTCTGCCTTAGTTGTTTGATGCATGTGAATTTTGAGCAGAATTCATTTCATATGACTGTTTGATATTAATGTAGAGTTTGTAAGTGGCTTGCAATGTGGGTGTATGACATTTACCTGGAATTCTTAGACCTTTCCTTAGGGTTTCCATTTAAAGACCTTGAGTACCAATTCAACCACTTTCTGTATGACCTTGAACAATGCCTTTAGAAAGAAGCAGGCTTTGGTTTACTCATAAACAAGGAAGGATAACGATATTACATCTCCTGTGTGGAAATGTGATGAATATTTCAATATTGCTATAAAGGTGCATTCATCTCTTTGGTAGGAAGATGTCATAGATTTGGTAGGAAGATGTCATAGATGTCATAGAAATAGTAATAGAATATTCTATTATTATCAAATCCAGTCTGAAATATTTGGATTTATTTTAAATTTCATCAATTTTCTAGCTCCATCAATAATGTGCAAAGTCAAAGGTGAAACTGTGGCTATATTACAAAGAAAAATAACAGACAGAGACTTAAAAACAGGCCAAAAAAAAAATGGCGGCTGAGGTTATTGGGAGCAGATTTCACTGGCCAGGGTCGGAGAAGTTGTTACCCAGAAACTCCACACAATGCAAGTCTCATTTTCAGTGTGGCAGGAGTGGTTAGCTCTGACCTGCCTGCAGTCCAATAATTTCCACACCTTGGAGTTTGGGAGACAATGCATGGGCCCTCACTCTACCTCTTCCAGGGCATTAGAAGCTTGGAAGGCATTCTCATGTAGAGGGTAAATAAAGTATTTGTTAAAAGGACACAGATATGCTGTGGGGTGTACAGCAATTGCCTTGCATGTGTAAGGCCCTGGGTTTGATCTCCAGTATTGAAAAAACAGAAAAAAACAAAAATAAAACAAAGCTCCTCCCTCCACACAAATATAAAAGGAAATATGCTCTACAGAATTCTTGTGCCTTAGATTTTTCAAAATAGTAGTGTCAAATAATCTGCCCCACTATCTCATGGTGGTTATTGAATCCTATTCACTGAACAAAATATAGATAACAAATATGACATTTTTAAGTTGACAGCTATGTTCTAATACAAGAGACTGAGGTCTTAATTAAATAGGTCAGTCACATTCTCCGTAGAAGTTTCTTTTCATAATCATTGCTAACAATGACAACTTATATGTATCTGTTTTTAATGAACTCTCTTCAAGGGAGATTTTTATTATAGTAGCAGACAAGTCTCAGATTTTTTCTGGAGCTCAAGTCCCAGGATAGCGGACAAATAACCAGTTCAAAAGCTTATGTAAAACTACATTACATAAGTTGAAAATCTCAAGAGAAGCAGGGCAGGCAGATACTCAATTGTTCCCTTCTCTATTTCTTCCCAGCTCTATGTTCCTGTTTTTGCATTGTGTATCTGTCATCCCCGATAGATTGGAAATCCTGACAGTGAGTCTGGGTCATCCATGTGCTCCATCCTGGGGTGTCCTGTGAAAAAGGGCTGGGTTCATGGAAGAAGGAGTGTGGTGTAGGATAAAAAGGGACTTTTCTGTTTGGTTGAGTTATAAAGCTAACTGATGTGTCTGCTTCCTGTTAGTCTTAAAGGGGCAAATGAGAGCTAGACAAAAATGTAGAGACAGAGGGAAGACTACTTTAGGCGATAGACACATCTCAAAGAGATGTCAACATAAGAACAGCAGATTCTAGAGAAAAAATGGCAGTCTTGGCTCAGACACTTGCCCCCTACTGCTCAGGCTCAGCTGAGTACATGTCCAGTCTGTAAGCACATGGGCTGCACAAGGCCATGAGAGGAACAGCCACAAAAGGAAAGGCAGCTCTGCAGGGCGTTATATTTCAAATAGAATACATTGCAGTACTCAAAATACAATAGCTTAAAACATAGCATGTGTGTAAATATTAGTGAAAATGTATGCTCCCTAATAAGACAACTGTTTGGTGTAGAAGGTGAGACTATGATCGGCTGTAATAGGTAATTTTTATTTCCTTCTTGTTTAAATATTTTCTAAGTTTATATAGTAATTGGTTATCACATCTTAAGTTCTATAAACTTCAGGCTCAGAAAAATACAACATGAACCAATAAATGTGCCTAATATGAGCAATTAGAAAAAAAAATCAAAAGTGATTTCTCCTTGTTAAGAAAGCAAAGCCAAAAACAAACAAACAAACAAACAAAAAAACCAAAAAAGGAATATGACAAAATTTCTGCTTTTTTTTCTTATATGTGTTTGCAGAACATAATAATTATATTCATCTTAGGGAACTGGTACATATACACATCACATCTTGATCAATTTACTCCCTTTTTCCTCCCTCACACTCCTTCTCCATCCTTCCCCAGATCCTCTTTCCATCTCCACTGAGTCTACCTCCCTGTTTTCTCCCATCTCTCTTTTATATTGCCCTTTAAATTATTTGTATTTTTGGCTTCTCATATTAGAAAATCCAGATGGTACTTAATCTTCCGTGCTTGATTTGTTTCATTTAGCATTATGGTCTCAAGATCCATCCATTTCCCTACAAATGGCTCAAATCTAACCTTCTTTACAGCTGAATAGTATTCCATTATGTATATATACTACATTTTCTTTAATCATTCATCTGTTGACGGCTATATAAGTCACTTCCATAATTCAGCTATTGTGAATTGTGCTGCTCTAAACATGGGTATGCCTGTATCTATCATTGTAATATAATAAATTTAACCTTGCTTGTATTTGTTGCAATTTCCACACTGAAGCCCAGTACTGTTTTGTCTTGGTGACTTGAGTTGTGAGGGATTTCACAAAGAATTCTTGAGCATTACAGTGATTAGGGTCAAAGTCATGGAAAGCCATTTTAGCAATGATAGTGAGGGCTTCTGTCAAAGAAAAAGAGTTTCCTTAGCCTAAAGCACATGTATAGGCCCATCACATACCTAAATATGTGAAGGTGTAGTAGATGTGATGGTTCCCACCACAAGTAACAAAAGCACTCAGTCAAACTGGCTGAACTAATCCAATTTACTAGCTCACTAAACAACCAGAGGCTAGAAAAGAGTTCGAGGCGCAAGACAATTCAAGCTCAGGGTGTCATCTCAGTGCAGCTCTCTTTCATGTGTGAGGGTTGGATTGCTCCATTGCTTCAGGACAGATGCCAGCAGGCCCCGGGCTATCTGCTTTGTTAGTCCTGTCTTTGGAGGGGCTAGAGAAGCCCCCCCACAAGGATGGAAACAAAGTTCTTTCCATCATTTTATTTGAACCCACAATTGCCTCCGAGAATGCTGCATGAGGAATGACATTAGCCTGTTTTCCAGATTGATTCCAAGTAAGGGGGACAAGGTACCTTGATTTATGTAGACCAAGATTAAATGTGATAAGAGGGATGGGAGTAGGATCAACTTGGCCTGCGTTTATGAGCTACCAGGGGAAGGAGTTTGTTCCTGAGCAAAGAATGTGGTGGCGGCGGCGGGAGAGTTCTAGTACATAGAAGGAAGGGGACTAAACACTGGGCAAGGCAGGAATGCTCTCCACTCTGTGCTAGTATGTTCACAACAGGGAGAAAAAAATCACCAAGATATGAGTCAGAACATCCAGCATCTATTCCAAAGATTGACCTTAATAAATAGCTTGTAAAAAAATTGTAAACTTTTGAAAATTTAAACACAGGTTTTGGCTGTTGTAGTAATGGTGAGATGACGTAGAAATACTTCTTTGGGCCCCATTCAGCTTTGTTATCAGATTATTACTCATTCCCTACCACTTCCACCCTGCTGGCCACTCCCTAGTGCACAAAGCACCCACTGCAGCATATAGGCACATACTTTTAACGGAATAGTTTTCCTGGTGATTTTTTTCCCCATTTATCTCATGGCAGATCAGCCAATTCCTATGACCTAGCAAAGCAAGACAGTGTGTGGTGCAATTATCTGGGAAATATAAGACCATCCGCACTATCAGATAATGCCAGGGAGGGTGGGCTTTGTTTCTTGAACAATCTCCCTGGTTGCTGTCGATGGTCCCCAAATCCTCAGATAAATGGCCAGGGCTCCACTTTTCTTTGGCTGCATAACTCCGGCTCTTTGTGAATCAGGATCAAACTCCTTGGTGTAGAGATAAGATCATTTATGCCACATTTAAAAAGCAAGAGGTCCTTTTGAAGGGCTCATTTTACTCTCTTAGTGTCATGTGACTCTCTTTCACTATCCCAGAGGGTCTTGAGACCTACAGCAGAGGCCCTTGTGTTTCTACAATAACATATATCACTAATAAGTATGCTATATAAATGAATTCATCTAACACTTTTGTCTTTCTACGAGTAGTTTCAAGGACTTTTAGAGATCATTTCAATTACAAGTCTCTGCATTGATGGCTGTATTTTAATTTCAGGTATTTAATTGTTTCATACCTGTTCAAATCCTATAATGGCAGAAAGCAACAAGAACACCAATTTGTGATGAGAAACTTGATCTCAGTAAAAGTATATTAAAATCTTGCAAATATCCACAAATAAGGAATCGTCGAAATTTTGTGATTCAACTAGTAGAAAGAATCCCACTGAAATACATTTAAAAATGGAAACACAGCATGAATTGTGGACTGAGCTCCATGAGCCCGAGAGGTGACTTCTCTGAGAACATTCTGTGGGTCTTACAGATGCTAATACCTTCTTATTTTCCCACGCTGACATCATATGCAAACTACCATGTCAAGAATGCATTTGCAGAATACGTAAGTAGTGGAAGGAAACATTATTAGTTCTTATTTGCAGCTGCTGCCAACCCCTGAGCCTAAGCTCTAATTGGAATTACAGTGAATTTAAAAGCAATGGATAGTCCAGGATCTGAATAACATACTCAAAGCTGCCCCCAGGATGTAGCCTTCTTCAAAATGCATACTTCCAAAAACTCAAAGTGAAATAGACCCGTGCTTCTTGACCTGCCAAGTGCAGTTTTAAAGGTAATTTTGTTTAGTTATCTTCACCATTTAAAAATTTTTAAAAACATTTTTTTATTCTGTATCAGTGCATGTTTATAGTAGATAATGTTTATGTTTATGTTCTTTGTGTGGAGTTGGTACATGCATATAACACATCTTAATTCCTTTTTCATCCCCTTTCCCTCCCCTCAACTCCCCCTTCCCTTCACCTCTTGGTCTCCTTTCAATCTGAGAAGGAGCTACCTCCCTACTTCCTATTATCTATCTTTTATTTTGCCTTTTATTTATAATTTGAATTTCTCATATAAGAGAAACCATGAGATGTTTAAGCTTGCCTGTCTGATTATGTCACTTAACATTATGGTCTCAAGATGCATCCATTTTTGCACAAATGACTCAAGTTTATCTTTCTCTATGGTGAGAATGTAAACTACTGCAACCACTATAGTAATCAGTAAGGAGATGCCTCAAAAAACTAAAAGTAAAAATTTCATCTGACCCAGCTATTCCCCTTCTAGGTATCTTCCCAAAGAAGTTAAAGATATGTTAACAGTTGTGACTTCAAGTCTTTGTTGGATTACATGTGAATTGGTTTGAGCAATAACAAATTTAATGTAGAAACATACTCTGTATTTATGAAAGTATTATTTATCTCCCACCAAATGTAATTTTTAAGGAGCTGTTGGTTTCTGGATTCTTCTCCATTGAAATGAGCAAGCTCCCACTTTAAATGTCTCCTGATTTTGCTGGCTGCTTCTCAGGCTAATAAAAGCTGCTAAATCACTGCCTGGACAAAGGTCCCCACTGTGGTGCATGAAAAAGAAGATTTACAGTCATATGCTATGCTGAACAGCCTTGTCGAGGGCAACACAGTGCCCTGCATCTGTGACAGGCTAAAACAAACTGCAGGCTAGCTCTGATTTCAGACTTACATAACAGACCAGCCAGCCTGTAGTTGTAGTGCTTAAGAGAATAAACTGGATTGGGAGGAGGCCATGAGGGAGCATGAAGGGGGCCAGACCACTTTATTAGCATGTGCCTCTTTTTAATGACTGAATTCTTCAGACAGCCAATTCCTAGTTGATTTTGCTTCTATGTCCATTTGTTTTTCTCTGAGTCTTTCTTTGCTCACCTCTTCTGCACACAGTCACACCTCAATCACATCCTTCAGTAACACTGCCCAAATGTTGGGGTAGCTCTACTGTATTTGGCTGTGTTAACAACTGCAGAAAGGAGATGCCAGGTAAAGTTCTAGGATGACAAGATCTCTTTTTAGCTGGGACTGAATTTGTAATGCCATCTTTCAAGCAAAGAAAGCAGGGGTACCCTGCTATGGCCTACTGCTACCAAATATTCACTTGTCATCTGGATTTTCAGGCTCCTATTTCAAGTGTCTTTCCACTTGTACTGAACTTTTGTATTAATTCATTCCTCAGCAAACAAACAAACAGAAAGCTTGGATTGAAGCTACAATCAGATAAATGCTTGTGAAAATAGTGGACTTCTATTATCTCTTCTCTCCCTCTCCCTCTCCCTCTCTTTAAATTGCATCTGGAAGAGGCTGGACTTTGGGTAGCTTTAAACTCCCTTCTAAGGTTAGCTACGGTGAGCAGGGCTGGCTGTGACTGCTCATTATTTATGCAGCTTCCAAACAACACACTCCTGCCACTGTCCAAAAAGAAACGAAATAGCCAAGGCACTTTGGTGAAGTAAACCTCTCCCTGATGTAGGATAGGAAAGCACAGACAAAAGTAGTGAGGAATGGGGCCAGCCTGGGTGTCTCAGGTTGCCATCAAAGAGAAAGGAAGGAAGCTCAGTTCAGGGTGTGAATACACAGGACCAAGAGCCAGGAAGCCTGGGTTCTAGACCTGGTTTTTGGAGCTAGAAGTGAAACAAATCACTTTACTTCTTCGGCTCTCACTTGTTTCGCCTGTGCGATCGAGCTCTTACAGATTAATGGTCCTCAGACTGAAAGGTGGGTGCATCGGCTTTATCTACGCAGCTCATTAAAGCCAAATTGCTGGGCCACATCTTTAAGTTTGATTGAGAGTGAGGCCCAAGAACTTGGATTTCTAACAGTTTCTCAGGTGATGCTGGTGCCGCAGGCCAGGGAAGCACTCACTGAAAATAATTACTAGGTGATTTCCAAGGGGTTATTTGCACCCTAAAGAGCTACACATCACTGTGTGTGAGCACCAGGCCGTTGCATATTGCTTAGACCCAAGTCAAGAGAACTGAGGAGTGGCCGTAATGCAACCTCCTTGGGTTTTGGTTGAAGACCATTCAATTCTCATTTTCTTTGAAGTTATTTCCTTGTGAGATCAAGCCAAAGGTGATGACAAATTTCTTCTTGAAAGTGAAAAATGATTATTTTTAAATAGGAAAAACGTTGTCAATCAATAGTTGTGCAAATTGGATATGGGGGAAATTCATTTGTTAAGTTTATGTTGATGAAACCCATGGTTTCTCTTTGGATCCATTTATTTCTAGCATCTAAAATCACATTTGTGACATAAATTTCACACACGCCCTATTGAAAGACACACATAGTGCTTGGTAGATGAGTGTGACCAGTCTAGTTACTATTAAATACTGTGATGTCAATTCTGGTTATTATTCCACTACTGACAAAAATGAAACTTTAGAGAAATAAATTCATTACTCTGGGTCTCAAAATTTTTATCTGTAAAAAGAGCATTCTTGTACAGAGTTAAGAGTATTTATGACTCTGAATTCTCAAATACATAAGTAAATAAAATGATTTCTCAGGAGAGCCAAAATATAAATGAAAAAAGAGCCAAACTATAAAATTCTCCTTCAGTGGCTCTAGACTGAGAGAAAAAATAATTGTTGCAGCCTCTCTGCTTAGGTCAGGACAGCCCAAAATTGGTCTTCCTGCTCTACTTCAGTCCCTACCCCTCTAACAGCTTCTCACAGCCTCAGAATAAAATCCAAACTCTGCACCAGGTCTCTTTCTCCTCTGTTTCAGTCATTTTTCTCGACCCAGGGATCTGACACCCACAACTTAAAGGAGGAGAGGTTTATTTTGGATCACAGTTTCAGAAGTTTCAGTCCATGGTTGGCAGACTCAAACACAGAAATGGCATGGTGGAAGGGAATAACAAAGGAGAGCTGCTCAGTTCATGAAGACCAGAGAGCAGCGAGAGGTGAGGAGCTGGGGAGGGAGCTGAAGTATACCCTTCTAGGTCATTCCTTCAGGGACCTGCCACTAACCAGGGCTCACCCCCTAACAGTACACTCAGTTATAGACTCATTGGTAGATGAGTCCATTGCTGAGTGTATCTCCCCCATGATCCAGTCACCTTCCTAAAGCCCTGCCTCTCAATGCAAGATAGTTTTGGGAGATATTCTAGATCTAAACCATAACACTCCCAACTGCACCTGCAAAAGCAGTCCTCTGTGACTTTCTAAACTCGATGACCTTCTTTCTGAACCTCTAACTTTCCACACTTATTTCTTCCTTATAACTTTCCCACAAATAGCACCTTCTTTGCTTCAGATCTTCGGAGAGAACTTCTAGGACTTCCCAATCATTTTCTATCACTCCATCCTGTGGTAACCACACAGCACTTGTTAAATACCTTTCTTGTTGTACATTTACATCTTCACTGTTCACCTCAGGGATCACCTCCTTTGGAGAAAGTAAATTCTATGAGGGTAGAGACATCCCTGTATTGACACCCTCTGCTTGGGCTCCAGCAGAGTGCTTGCTAGGTGATATGTGGTCAATACTTTTCTTTGTTGAATGAACAAATGAATAAAAATGATATAAGTATGATATGGGAGAAGTCTTTGCTTTATATAGAAACATAAGAGTACATTAAATTAGTTGCATATATTGTGCATATTATATGCTAGACATTTTAAAAAATGCTTTATTTATTAGCATATAAATAATTAATTCTCACAACAAACTTAAGATGCAAGCTGTTATATTCCACAGTACACAAATAGGAAACTAAAGTAGAGAGATGTTACTTGATTTGTTAAATGTAAGAAAGCTAGCAAGTGTATGGCCAGGACTCAACACAAGTTGTCTATTTTTAGAATCTGTGCTGTTAATAATAATGTTATAAATGGTAAGATGAAATTCTTAACTCCCCCATCCATGCTGACTGACTTCTCCACTTGTGCTTGATTACTTCCACTGAAGAGATTCTTATTACTTCTGAATCAGCTTATTTCTTTTAGTAGTAAAAGCTCTATTAAGAAATTTTCTCTTATTCTCACTCCAAATTTCTCCCAATGTTGCCTCTAACTCTTAGGCCTGCCTCTACTCTTTGAGGGCCTTCTTCTACTCAAGCGCCTTCCACCATGTGGAAGCTCTTTTCTTCTCTAATTTGGCCATCCATGTTCTTTCAAAGGCCTTTTGAAAAGCAATATTTTATCCTTCTTATTATGCTTATTTCTCTCCTCTGAACAAATCTCATTTAGATTATATCCCCTCAAACTTTGGTTCTAGGACTGAATACAATATTTCTGATATGGTCCAATCAATAATAAGGAATGGGGAAAATACTTCACAATAAACTTTCAAAATCAAACAAATGGCAGCCACTATAATTTTTTGCAGGATAAAATTTTCATGTTGTAATTACTCAAGAGATTTTTATCTACACTGTGAATAAACCTAAGATGAAACTATACTTCTGTAAAGTCTCTGACTATATTGTATAATTTTAAATTTTAAATTAATTTCTAATAATGTGAAAATAACACAGTTAATTTGTCTCTGTGGACATGTTTACGTCTAGATAAGCACTGATAGATCTAATACAGATCTCATGTGTTATATGAATTTTTCCAGTTGATGTATTAAGAAAGGTAAGAAGTATGTATTTCAGTTAATTTAATATAGCATTAATAGTATATCATTTTAACATTTCAGCAGTATAAAACTTATTACAGATATTTTACTTTTTGGTAGTTGTTTTCAAAATTCATTATTCATTTTATACCTAGAGACATGTTAATTTGGACTGGCCTCATTGTAACTCCTCAATGGTTATTTTGTTGTTTACAACTGCTAGTATATTGGATTGATCTGACTATTGGTTTCTTTCAAGTAGCTATGTAAGAGAAGAGAAAATAGCTTGAAGTGACTTTCTCTGCTCTCAAATGTACTGTGAAGTAGTAATTGAAAGGTAAAAGGAACGAAAGTTGGCACCAGCCAATTAGAAAGAAGTTGCGGAGAGCTGGAAATAAAAATGACTTCTCTTCCATCAGAAACTAATAACTTACTTTCCAACCCTGTCAAGGCGACAAGATCACTTGTCGAGTTTTCAAAGCTTACAGTTATCCAAGCCCTACCTTTGCTCTGCAAAATGAGACTTTCTGGAAATAGTCAGGTGATCCTGATCTTCCCTCCAGGCTGTGAACCACTTACCATGACTCACATAAGGATGAAAAAGATTGTATTTCTCCAAAGAGTGAGTTCTGTTCTTTCCTGTCACCCAACAGGTATTTGCAAATGACTTTGCTTCAGTCACATTTTAAAAGCATAGAGGTTTTTCTTCTTTAACTGAAAGAATGCCAGATATTAAAAACAATTCTACTTTTAAAATATCAAATGAATCAACAGTAGGAGGATACCAAACATTTCACAATACAGTGGACACTCAAGTTATGGCTGGCCTGACATACGAACAACTTAGGTTAATTAGGTTAATGGAAGACTCATCTGGCTCTTGTTATCTATAGCGCGTACCCAGGTAAACATCCAGATCTCAGCTGTACTGACTCAGTTACAACCAGTCCTCAGGAACCTGTTCACTTCCTAAGTCAAGAATCTACTGTACGTAGGAAAATGTCAAGTGATTTTTGGATAGGTGTTTATATTATAAAGTAATGCAATTATTTAGTGCAGCCAGAAGAAGGGGAATTAGAAATAGCTCATCTTCCTGAAGGTGGGAGACCGAGGCAAGCAATCTCAAAGGTGAAACTATAAAGAGTACGCATTTCATGGAAATCACTGAACAGTACAGTTCAAAAAGTCTTAAAACACTAATACCAGTTGATTAAGCGGTCAAAACTTAAAGAAGGGGTTGGAAAATTAAATACAAGTCTGCTATAGCATTATATGTAGTGGATTTTATTTAAAAGGACAGATATACAATAATGGTACAGTTATTAAATATTATGTACCTAGTATTCATATCATGGGTCATAATGCAAATTTATGAAAAATAAACAAAATCATGGGGAAATCTTTAACATGTTTTAAATGAGGGTTGGGAGTACAGTTCAGTGGTAGAAAATTTGCCGGGCATGACCCAGGCCTAGGGTTTTATGCTCAGCATCCTTATCCCCCCAAAATATATGTATATTCTTTAAGTGAAATTTTACATATGTTTTTAAATGAAAAATTATAATACTAAATTTGTTTATAGTATAATCTCAAATTCAAAAAACAGAAGCACATCTTTATACATATGCATAGAACAGAAGGCAGGAAGAAAATTCACCAATATATTTACAAGTGTTAATTACGTTTTGTGAATTTTTTTCTTCCCATGACTCTGCATTCTCCACATTGTCAGAAGCACCCAGTGCTTCCCCTTGAGCTCCCTCGCTCTCCAGGGAGCTGAATCTTGACTCTCCAGGAAGCAGGAGGGCAGGATGGAGCTAGGCAGTGCATTGTTCCTGCAGCTGCTGTGAGCGGCAGCCCAGATTATGTTGTAAATCCACTTACTCTGAAAAAAGTAAATTGCAAAATAAGAAACACTAAAAAGATTTAATCTGGATAAAAAAATAGTGAATTCCATGGGATAAAGAAAATCTTTTCTAACCAGAAAGCTCATTTCCAGTATAGGGTTTGTCCCTGTGTTATCTTGGAATTATATTTTCTTACACTTTTCAGCCAACAGAAACGGCTGCTGTAGGGAAGCTGAAGTTGTGAAAATACTTTGTCAATTAAAAAAAACCCCTCAAAATAACCTGTTACCTCAATAAAGGCAATACTATTTAATGCAAATGAGCACGGAAGGTGAGTGTAAAAAACGTACTAACAACTTCGAATTCCCACAGTCATCGGCTGCTCTGCCCTTTCCTTCCCCTCCTCAGCCATCCCTCCTTGGCAACGCCACTCTCCCAGCTGCTTACAATAAAAATGTGGAGTCATTCTTGACTGATCTCTTATAACACATATTCAACCTATCAGCAATCCTGTGGGCCCTTTCTTAAAAAAATCCACGTTGGAAACTCACCATTAAGAAAATAATTAAACCACTCTCAGAGATGACAATAATGCCTACCCTGGATGGCTGCAGTAGCCTGCCGGCTAGTCTCCCTGCCTCTTCCCCATATACCTTCTTTCAGCCTATTCTCAGCAGCCAGACAGACACTTTTAAAACTTAAGTCAATCATGTCTCCTTTCTGCTCTGACCTCATGTGGATTCCTATTTTGCTCAAGATAAAGCTAAATTTTTTACAATGGTGTGTGGGATCTTATGTAATCAAGGGCCATAGGAATTCTTTCTTTTCCCTGTTAATAAATACTCTGACCTCATCTCCTTGCTTACTGCTCTGGTTTTAACATGCCAGGTGGTCTCTCACCCCAGGGTTTTGTACTTGCCGTTCCTTTTGGCTGTGATGCTGCAGGAAATATCCACATCCCTCACCCCCTCACCCGCTTCTGGCCTGGGCACAAACCACACCATTTCAGTCGGGCCTCCCTGACAACACTACAGAAAATTGCAAGTCCCCTCTTAGCATTTCCTAAATCGACTGTGTCAAATTGTCTCCAATCTTGATTCTTGAACTCCAAGCCTGTTTCCTTCAGCCTGGACAGAATAGAACATCTCTTATCCTTTGCTAATGGACAAGATTTTAATCATTGAAGCTGAAAGCGCCATCTTCCTTCCTCTATACCTGTAAATCACCATATGCTTCCCCTACCCTTCCTCCTTCCATCCTTCATTCGTCCTGAGAAAAGCACACTTCCTTTTTATTTAAAGACAGGATCTTTACCCTCAGCTCTCTCCCTGCTCCTTTCCTTTGGGCCCTGCCTCCCCAGTGTCCTCTCTCATAGGCCTTTAGTTTTCATCTTCAGTCTCTGTAATGAAATAAAAACAAAACAATCCAACAAGTTTTGATCTTGATAGTTTTCTCTCTCCTTTTTCATTGTCAGAGTCCCCAAAAGATAGCCATTTGTTTTATATTTTTATATATATTTTCGTCATCACTAAGCTCACTTGTAGCAGACTTAGACTCTGTCCTAAACCAATAGTATCAGCAGCTTGAGGTGTACGTGCATAAAACATCACCACCATCAACTCTGAAGGTGACTCAAATGCACAGCAGCATTGAGAATTGCCCAAAACCAAGGCCTCGAAACTTAGCAGTCTGTTACCAGTCTCTTAGAATTTCCTCCTCTAAGCTTGTCGCTGATTAAAATGTCTAATCATCAAAATCAGTGGCTTTTTCTTAGCTTTCTTCTTTCTGAAACTTTCATCAGTTTAGGTTATATTATTGATTACATTGTTTTCACTAAGACCATTTTCACTTGCTTCTATGAGAGCATATTACACTAGTTCTGCTCTTTCTTACTGCATTTGTGGGAACTCCTTCTCCTTTCTGCCTCCTAAGTGCAGGCAATCCCCCAGATTCTCATTCATTCCTCATCTCCTCTCTTACCTTCTCTGTCATAAATATCAGCTGCTTCAACAATTTCAACAATGACCCTTCTAAAGTTAATTGCCCAAACTGGCATAGTTCCCCAACTTCGAATTTCTGTCATTTTGCCCCTGGAACCTCTAAACTATATAAACTACATAAACCTCTAAACTGTCCAAAATCAACCACATTACTGTTCCCCATCACCATAGTTTGAAATTGCAAGTTAGTTTTAGATTGCTTTATCTAGGTCATATCCAAAGATCAAAAGCCAAAGCCCACATTCTTTCCTTCTGTTGTGTCTTTATAGCTTCTTTTCTATAAGTGGGAAAATTCTCATTACTACTGTTCTTCTGGATTAATTAGCAGTCTATTAATGTTCTATTATTCTCAATTCCTCTTCTCTCGTTGTAGACAAATCATTGTAGATATATCGCTGTAGATCTTCTATCATTATAGACATATCTCATTTGTCTTTGCATTTTGTTAGATGAATTTCTGAACCAAAATATTAACTAGGTCTCTGCCTTGATATAAAAGCTATGATCTGTTGTTGGTCATGATGATGATAACAGGCATATGTTTTGCTACAGTTTGGATTTTCAATATACCCCCTCCGGGCCATGTGTTAAAGGCTTGGTGACCACCCTGTGGTAGGCACTACTGTGAGGTAGTGAGGCCCAGTAGGAGGGGTTTGGGTTACTGGGGAATGCCCTGGAGCGGGGTATGGGTAGCTCACCCCTCTCTCTCTTCCACTTCTGGGCTGGCATGGGTGAGCAGCTTCTTCCACATCATGCTTGTGCCATGATGTTCTGCCTTGTCACAGGCCCAAAAGTAACTGGGCCAACAGACTATGGGTGGAAACCATGAAACAAAACAAACCTTTCCTCTTTATAGGTTGATTTGTCTCAGGTACTGGAAAGCTAACACATCTCTAAAAAAAAGGGTTTACTAACCTGCAACTATACTACAAAGATACTGTGATAAAAACAGCATGGTACTGGCAAAGAAACAGACTTGAGGACCAGTGGAACAGATTAGAAGA